>CM042401.1:30147859-30462859 GCA_023634145.1 Thymallus thymallus
CAGTTGTTGCCTTCTCACCAAGCTGCTTGCCTATTGTCCTGTAGCCCATCCCAGCCTTGTGCAGATCTACAATTTTATCCCTGATGTCCTTACACAGCTCTCTGGTCTTGGCCATTGTAGAAAAACTAACAGGTCTGTGAAAACCGGAATTCTTACTGGTTGGTAGGTGATCAAATACTTATGTCATGCAATAAAATGCAAATTAATTATTTAAAAATCATACAATGTGATTTTCTGGATTTTTGTTTTAGATTCCGTCTCTCACAGTTGAAGTGTACCTATGATAAAAATTACAGACCTCTACATGCTTTGTAAGTAGGAAAACCTGCAAAATCGGCAGTGTATCAAATACTTGTTCTCCCCACTGTATATATATATATATATATATATATATATATATATATATATATATATATATATATATATATATATATATATATATATATATATATACAGCACACCTATTCTCAGTGGCGCAACAGGCTGTGTAAAGCAGACGACAGCTGTTCAGCATTACGTACTTTCCTTCCTTCTCTCTGCAGCTATCTCTGATGTAAGGTGTGAGACACTTTTTTCCCTAGCAGGAAAAATAGACCCTGGTCTGTTAGAAAGCAGAGGGAGTGCACTATCTCACTGATGTTTGTGTGCTGTCACTGTTACTGGGGCCTTTCTCCAGTCCAGGGACCAAATGATTCCTCCATTTTCCTCCTCTGCCACTCTCTCATCTAACTGACTAATGTTTATATAACGTCTTATTTGGTGTTTTTGTGTTCCTGGAAGGGGAAATTCTGAAGTGTCCCAGCCAATGGAAAAGGGGGTACTTGAAAAGCACTAAAGCGAGCACAAACCAAAAAGGGAGAGTTAAAATGCAATACAGGGAGAGCTAAAATAGAATACACAAACGAGGAGGTAAGGGTGCCCTCTTTGTCTGACCTCCTAACCCTGTGACCTCTAGCGTCTCTCAGGGAGGCCCAATGGCCTGGCAGGGGGCGGCTTATCTAGCCGATCCTCGTTTAAAAAGATGGAATGGCTAGGTCAGAGGTCGGCTTATCTAGCCGACCCTCGTTAAAAAAGATGGAAAGGCCAGGTCAGAGGTCACCAAGGCTGACTGGTTTTAGAAGTCCGGTCAGTAGCTCCATCCGATATCCTAACGTCTGCTCTGATAACTACCAAGTGAGTGTTACAGAAACACTGACAGCGGAAACGAGAAGAGAGAGGAGAAAAGAGAGAGATATGAAGAGAAGAAAGGCTGACACCTAGAGATGCCATGTTTAGTATCAGATTAGGCTATGCATCGAGTAAATCACCCATCAGATTGGGCTATGCATCGAGATCAAAGACAGCAAGAGTTTAGAGTTATGATTTCATCCTACTGTTAGCCAATTCCAATTTAGTTGCTGAGGGTTGGAAGCCAAAAGGACATACAGTGAGGTCAGTAATTCACTGTAGCGAGCTACACAGTCTAGCTAGCACGAAACGAACAACGCTCTACATAGGGATCGGTTTCGTTTGTTTTGTTTGCAAAAGAAACACGAAGATGAACATGCAAATAAACCATACGATCAATACAAGGTGAGTTATACACAACATATTGAGAGTGGACTGTTTTGTAGACATTTCAGTATTTGTGTCAGAGAGGGTGGAGACAAGATGAGGATTGGTGGGTGGGAGTGAAGCAGCTGCACACTAAAGGGGTGACATCACAGCACTGGCCTTGACCAGAAATAGTAAACCCTCTCTGACCTCAGTCTGTGTCTGAGTAGTCTGCTCCGAGAGTGCTATGTTAAATCCAAAAAGGAACCCTTTCCACATAGATTAGTATGTTTACCTGTAAAGCAGAAGGCTCCCAGCTGGGTGGAGGATTCTGGGAAGCCAGTCTGGTTCCTGTAGCGGTACATGGTCCTGACGCCCAATAGACCTCCACCGCACTGCATTCTGGGTATGGCGACGGGATGGCGAGCACTGCCGTCGGAGAGCCAGCCGTAGTCACACCTGTCCAGACCCTGTCTCCAGGCGGAGTGGAGCTGACCCGGCGATGCCAGTACAGCGTTCCTGTTCTCACACTCCTTCTTCGCCTCCTCAAACGTCATCTTACGGGTCACAGGCGCGTAGTACACCTCACCTGAAGACAAACAGGCATTACATGTACTTTCTAGTGACTGGGCATCAGGATGTTGTAATACAACTTCTATGTATGCTATCACTGACTACAGTGTTATCACTAAGTTATAACTCAATTTGAGTTCTGTTCTCCCTATTATAAGCATTTGAATTGACCTTTTCATAAACTTCTATGTGACAGTACTCAAATCAAGTGGATATGACTACTGGGGAATGTGGATATAGGAAAACATAAGGCTGTGACAATACCAGTATAGCAATATTTTTTCAATGGCAAAAATGAAAACATGAAGCAGACCAAACTCTTTGGTCCTTTAAAAACCTGCTGTATGTAAAATATTGTGTGCTATAATTTGGAAATAAATAAATGTGACTCAATGACAACATAATAATGTTTGTTTCCTTGCCATGATACTAATGAGTATCGCAATACTGGTATCGTCCCTAACAAATATGTAATTCCAATTTGACCATGATAGCAGTTTCATGAAGATATAGAGACATAACTATAGGCCAGTGTCAATGCTGTGGAGGGCTCTGGGCCTAAACCTTCTCCCACTGTAGTAATTTAGGACTACAGTACAGCATTCATTCCATTGTCCTGAGGTGGGCTAGCAATGCTGACTATGTGTTTTCACTCTCAAAGACGGTCTGTCCGTCATGCCATTAGGTCCCCCACAGTGGGTGTGGCAGTCCATAGTGAATGTAGTCAACTTCAAGATTTTTTTCACTAAATAAAGATGACAACACTTATTGATTATGTTCTCTACTCGTAAATATCATAAAACACTTGTCAGAAAAGGCAGCCTGGAGTGGAATCTAGTTCAAAACAAGCAACAGTGGGGATAAAAAGACTGCATGTTTTCAGTTAAGATTTGGGTGTAACGTTGACTGTCTTCTCAGTAGTTTCCATATAAATTATCCCATACTTAAACCTTACAGATTTACTGATGTAAGGTTCGGACATCCACAGTCGCAGTGTCTGGTGTTAAATTAGCCTTTAATAAGGCAGGCGTGAGACATATTAAACACCACAACACACAACTGTCTGTTTCTGTTCTGTTGCCATGTGTCTCAGTGTCAAGGGAAGTAGACTCTGGTGTGTTAAACAAAGAAACATCTCTTTTCACTGAAAGTCCCAGAATCCATAAATACGCATTGATATGCACAGTAATACCATACAAATACATTGCAGTATAAGGTATGACAGTGTATATGCCATACCGAGGCAGTATGTATAAGGTATGACAGTGTATATACCATACAGAGGCAGTATGTATAATGTATGACAGTGTATATACCATACAGAGGCAGTATAGCCTAGTGGTTAGGGCGTTGGACCAGTAACCGAAATGTTGCTGGATCGAATCCACGAGCTGACAAGGCAGTTAACCCAGTGCTCACTGGTAGGCCGTCATTGTAAATAATAATTTGTTCTTAACTGACTTGCCTAGTTAAATAAAGGTAAAATATATATATTTTTTTAAGTATGTATATACCATACAGAGGCAGTATGTATAAGGTATGACAGTGTATATACCATACAGAGGCAGTATGTATAACGTATGACAGTATACTGTCCATACAATACAGGTGGTTTTGCCATGCCACTTCTCCACCATGCCCACTGCCATGCACTCCATCAATGCCAACAGCACAGTAACCCCCACCTGCGCATCAAATGGACCAAAATGGATGGGGAAAAGGGATCCACAGTGCTGGTGGCCCAAAATGGCACATTTTTAAATAGATGGGTGGGGCTTTAGAGCGTGTTAACAATGTTGAATGGGCGTAAACAAAGGAGAGCTCTCCAGGAAGTGTGAAAATCATTCAGTCTTTTTCTCCTACTACTCTCAAAAATGGGATAACAAGTTTATCACATTTCAAAGAAGCATAACTTTCTCATGTTTCCCCCAACTGCAGTGAACGATATACAATGTATTAAATAATGAACATTTGATATAATCTCACCCTTCCTGAATTCATCACAGTGCATTAAGATCAACACTACTACATGTTACACCCTAATGGTATTATTATAATCCTCGTGATCCAAAAGGATTTGACCTGATAATACCACAAGGAAAACGTGTGATACTTTTCCAGCGTGAGGAGATGATGTTAGCGCTCAGAGACAAGTGATGGAGCACGCTGTGACTCACGTTCAGTTTGTCAGCAAGCTCAGCGTGAAGGATAAACACAGATAATAAAGTGTACTGGCAGCTCTCAGGCTTTCCCTTAATGATGCCAGAATCATCTAAAGCTCCCATCACCACATCGTTTCTGGTGTCGTTTTTAGAGCCTTTGTGGAAGGAAGGAGGGATCTGGTCCAACATTGAGAGCATGGCAGTTTGTCTCTGTTGATCGCTGTGGTTGTCAGGGGAATAACGTTCGGCGCCTTGCTCCTAGTCAAAGTTACGTAGAGTTACTGTAGCCTTCACTAATTCCTATTTACAGACCACAATATCCGTTATAAACAGGCAACAAACGAGATAGAATCCAGTAAATATTTAGAGAGGAAACGCCTCGACCACATGCATTTACTTGCTTATAATCTGAGAATAAAAACCTAAATTGGTACATTTCCACCTCCATCACCAGGTGTGTAGAAACCCATTTCTCCCCTTGACTAGAATGTAGTGTAGCTTAGCAGCTTAGCTGCGTATGGTTCCATTGGATGTGCTCATCTTGGTTTCTATTGGACATACCTCTAGCCCTGTACATCCCACATGTTGTTCTCTTACCATCCAGCTTGTCCACGTAACAGTAGACATCATAGGTCTCTGTGGCCTTCCTGGTTCCATACGTCCTCACCCCAGCCTTCCTCTGCAGGTTGCCATAGCAGCCAGGTCTAGGTCTGGTGATTGGGTATCTACACATGCAAAGAGAAGACAAGATCACGTCATGTAATTGATCCCCAAAAGGGAAAGTTGATTGCATCAGCCAACCTGTACATCATATATGAGAACAGCCAGGGAGTCAGAATAGAGCTGGTAGCTTAAACACAGTATATCTCAGTATACATGCAAATTCAGACCAATGACAACTATGGCAGAGAGGGTAAACTAAACAGTTTAAGACTTCAGGCCCCGTAACAACCAGTTACCAGTAGCCTGGGAGACAGTCCTTTTCTGATTTAGCCGATGATTTCTATTTTGTTTGTGACACAAGCAGAATAGAACATTGAAGATCGTCTCACCTAACTGACAGATCTGCGATCCAGCCTGCGTCACATTGGTCAAAGCCGTCGTCGTAGGCTGATTTGAGCTGGTCAAGCGTGGCGATGGAGGCTCCTATTGTTTGGCAGGCCTGGACAGCGCTCTTGTAGTTCATGTTGTACCTGCTGGTGCTTGCCCGGTAGTGAAACACAACACCTGGGAACAAACACACACACACATATACATATACATATACACATACACAAACACACATATATAAACAAACTAGGTCATGTGTAGAAAATTGCTCTAGTAAACAATGGTTTAATAATCAGTGAGTAAAGAACTGTGGGTCATGACTCCTGTCTAGTAGCACACACGTGTGAAATGAATCAGGGTCTAATATGATGATTTAGCTGAAAATGACTAGAACCCTCTACAATGACCACAAATGAAGATAACTCTGGATGATTTAGAGACAATGCCATGGCCCTGACTTCCCATATTTGTGGCAGTAGACTGACTCTGAAGAAATTAATGATGCAAGTTGGAGAAATGGGTGATTATGTCTCTGTGAAAGCTAAAGCGATCCCAAATCAACCCATCCCTGTTTTCAACATGTCCCAAATATGAGTTATGTCTGCCAGATAATGTAACTCCCCAAATAAAGATTGAGGCATATTAAATTATTGGGACATAGATATCATACTACACAAATATTAAGATTTACACCACAGTTGCCATAGCTCTGTAACTGCTCTGCATAATATCCCACTTGGGATATAGACCGTCAACATGACAAGATTCAACATTGTACGGTGACACCTCATCAGTGACTGACCTTACTGTGTTTGTCTTTTATCAGATCATATCTAGTTCTCCTGGTGAGAAGAGTAACTTTGCATGCCACTGTTTCTAATGAGAAACTGTTACGATGCAAAACATGGGGATAAACCAAGATGTCTTATTATAAGACCATGGGGTCTCTCACCATTCAGGTACAAAGGACGGGAACCATCAACAGGCACCCAATATCATCAAATACACACAATACTTATGCCTATATTGCAGCTGAGTAATTCATTTCCTCCCTATGGCATCACTCCAGAAGTGATGTGTCCCAATTGATGATACATATAGAATTGGGTCCATATGTATTATCATCCATCAAATCATTTGTCACATTTGACCATGCAAATAGTCCAGTTTGGCCATTTGATTAGCTGTTCAGGAGTCTTATGGCTTGGGTATCGAAGCTGTTAAGAAGCCTTTTGGACCTAGACTTGGCGCTCCGGTACCGATTGCCGTGCAGTAGCAGAGAGAACAGTCTATGACTGGGGTGGCTGGAGTCTTTGACAATTTTTAGGGCCTTCCTCTGACACCGCCTGGTATAGAGGTATTGGATGGCAGGAAGCTTGGCCCCAGTGATGTACTGGGCCGTATGCACTATGTAAGAATGATCGTCCAAAGCATTAAGAAAACCCCTACTCTATAGTGAGAATGTGTGTCTCTAGCACAAAATGCAGGAAACTCCTAGTCTACAGTCAACACATGTGCTCCCTAATTTCATATTTACTGAATGACACATTAAGGAAAAGTGCTTTGGTTTGTTACTAACACATCTCCACCACCCCCCACTACATTCAAAGGTTGCCTCATCAACTTCTTAAGCTTATCAAACGTTTTCCAACATGAACGTCAATGTGCCTAGCATATCTTTTCTCCAAGGGAAGAAGCAGAGAAACTGACTATACAGAAAAAAACAGATGACACCAACCATTGACGTTGAGGTTGACCGTGTCCTGAGTGTCCTCGATACCATACATGACCTCGCAGCGGTAGGTGCCAGCGTCGCTGGCTCGGAGCTTCACCATGGTCAGAGAGGAATCCCCCACATCCTCTGGGTGGCTGGGCACCGACACGCGGTTTCTGTAGATGGAACCTATCTTAATGACGCCATTTTGGGCCACCAGCACTATGGATTCCTTTTCCCTATCCATTTTGGTCCATTTGATGCGCAGGTAGTCGGTGCTGCTGGGGGTTACAGTGCCGTTGGCATTGATGGAGGGCATGGCAGTGGGCAAGGTGGAGAAGTGGCACGGTAAAACCACCTTCCCCGAGAGGGAGCCACTCATAGGCCTGGTTAACGTGTCAGAGGCTGGGAAATAATAAGATAAACACAGTTGAAATAGATATTACTGAACAACAACATGTTTTTTCACAATCAATGGAATCAGAGAATAACAATGTTAGCTCTGGCACAGTATCAGTATGGGTGATATAGGACAACAACATCAAACAATACATTGATTCAAGGTTTTCCCCTTTGAACACACTACCCAAGCTTTCCTCTAGCTTTGAACATCGGCATCTGTTTATATAGTCTGTGACAAGGTAAAAGTTAAACCTTTTACACTCTGCAAAGACTTCCAACTTGTCAAGTGTATTGCTAGTTTGCTATGAACCTCTTATTCAATAACACACACAGAGGGTGTAACATTGACTCCCAGACTACAAAAGGACATCATAGCACCAAACTGGCCCTTGGAAAGTCAGTCCTCATCCTCAAAATGATGGGTGGGGAGCCTCCCAGTGACATATACAGAATGTGATGTATGTACATAAAAATGTGTATGACGTAAAATAGTCAAACAGGAAAGGCATGTCTGCAGCCTTAAAAGTGGTTCCACTACTATACTAGGTGTTATAAACCATAAGACCAACTGATTCACTGTTCTCCCAGGCTATCAGTGCTAAAAAGACACAATTGGCTGGTTTCCCAGACTTAGCCTAGTTTTTAACTAAGGAGAATCTCCATTGACATGCTTTTTTAGGCTTAATCTGTGTCTGGGAACCCCTATAAACTACAAATTATACTTAAAATGCATTTTCAAGTCATCACAGTAAAAGCTATTTTTGGTCCTCATATCTTAAAACATCTTGTTACTCTCTCTATGAAGGCCTACACCGCAAAAAAAAAATGGTTTGCTATGTGGCATAGCTACAGTATGACACAGCTATGACGGCTTATGAGCATCGCATCTGGTCTTTCTAAACAACTCAGACTTTCTGGCATCAGGTCGGACAGGCAAACAGTCCTCTGGAGCAAGGTTATTCACAATTCTCTAAGCTATTCCTTTTCATAAAGTAATCAACACAGAGTAACTCCCAGTCTCTGTTTATGTTACGGTTAGAGCCACACCACACACAGCGCATATCCTCACCATGCCAGACTCCAACGACATGGCAACGGGCTGAATCACCCTTGGCCACCGGCACAGGATTATCACATTGGAGGAAATCATTGAACGCTCAAAGCAACAACGTGCAGAATGCTTTGGAAGTGGTGTGGGACAGCCGTGAGCTAGGACTCTAAACAGAAGGCCTTACTAGGGCTGAGAGGTGAAACCAGCTGTTTTAGCTGAATCCAGACTGGGACCTGGGCCTAATTGAAAGGTATCCTGTCTGTACAGGGCCAAGGACCTGAGGCTCTAGCTGCCATGTTATGTGAACTGAACTCTCACTTTAATATGGTGAAACTATTCCTTTTTAAATATTTATTTCAAAAGAAACATTGAACATCAAATAGTCAAATCATAGAGGAAAAGCAGGTGAGCTGGTAGTACTCTTTTTTTCTCTGGTGTTTTGTGGGGTAAAACTGAGCGGGTCAACCATAACATGTCAACCCTGTTACTCATAGATAGACAGGCTACAAATGTTTTAACAATTTCAATGTTTTGTGAAGCTTGCATTCAATTGCCACTCCCTGTTGCACACAACAAGCTTTCATTCCCCCTGTCAAGGGGATTTTTTTTGTAGTAGTAGTACTAGCCTAGTAGTAGTAGTAGTAGTAGTAGGCAACACTTACCAAACCCAGATGCACTTTGACACAGGCAGTATAACCACAGGATATGTTTAATGTTCAGTGTCATCTTGAACCTGAAGGTGGGAGGGGAAACAATGAATTAACTAATTGTTATGAGACTCACCAGCCTTCCGTTAAAAGTTCTAGCAATATACACATTCCTCATTCATTACAGTGATGTCTCCATTGACATGTCAGTACGTTCAAAACTGAGCGAAAGTGGTGCACCAACAAAATTAGGTTATTGTTACTGGCGAACTCTAACAGTACTATAATATAATATAATCCCCATAGCGGTTAATTGATGGCCCTGTACGTCCCAGTTTCTGCGGTGTCATTATACATCCCAGAACGAGTGCCCGGCGGCTCTCTGTTGTTTAGTATCATGCCCCGGTGGTCACTAAGGACAATTTGTCCGTCTGGTCACTTCCTCCGAATGTGGGTGGTGGGATTGAGGACCCCATGGAGGTAGCCTCCTGTGGGGTCAAGTCACAAATGTGTGGGGGAAAGGGGGTCGCTCAACAGACTGGCTGTGAGTGACCTCATTTAATTTGCACCGCGGCTATGTAAACACGAGCGACAGGTAAATCAGTTGGAACTGTTACATTATAGCCCCTCGGTCGGCTGGCCATGCTTCCCGACGTCAAATTAAAAAGTAACAAATGTTTCTGATAGCACTCGGTTATTTGAGTTGATTGTGGGAAAGTGTTCAGGGCGCGTAGGCTGTGTGACATGTTATGTCTTAATATACGTCTAGATGGGCCGAGTTGGCTGGCTGGCTGCCCTGATTCAATACACTCCACCCTAAGAACAGTCATTGCCGGTTACTTTTTCTTTCTTGTTTTTGAGCGGAGGGGGTAGTCGATGAGTTGCCAATTCACATTGCCCATGTATTAATCTGTAACCTGTCTGTTTTACGCAGTGCCCCGCGTTCTGTCATACCTTTCTCTATCACTAACCTCGTTTCCATGCTCAATTGCTAGAGAGAGACGGCTAGGTGGACGAGATTACTCTCTCATCGACCAGTGAGTGTCTAAAGCGTCTCAAACTCAATTTGGGTAGCCTGCCCTATACCACTAGATAGGCTAACATTGATAACCAATGGCACACAAATAGGCTTACAATAGCCTAGTGTTTGCAATGCTTTCTAGAGTTGTGCCTAAAAGTGCATAGCCAGAAATGTAGACTATAAAATTATTTAAATCCTCAAGAAGTTTCGCAGTGTTTAGGGAAATTAAATGCAGTCACGCAATAGATCACCGCGTCAGTATCACTGGAAGGAGTATAATTGGTTACAGGTTTTTGGAGAGTGAGAAAAAGAGAGGGTGGCCGGTACGCAGCTAGGTCACCACAATATAGATTATTTTCACTGTCAACATTCCCTACTATCTCATATATATATATATATATATAAATAGGAACACTTGTGGGCTACCTAATGTAAATGTCACATACATTTAATCAGGACTTGATATGACCAATATCCTTAAAATATCGACCTCAACCGTCGTCATACCATTATGCCTAGTTAAATAAAAGTTAAATAAAAAAAAATAAAAAAAATACAGAAGAACAAACATTTGGTGTCCAACAAGTGTGGATAAATGTAAACTGTGGGTTACACTGAGTATTTAAGGACAATACAACGTAGCCTAAAAATATGCACGCACTGACCTGTTTGTCCGATGAGGCTATCATCCGCAAAAGGATGCTCAAATAAAAAGTAACATGTCGCTCTAATTTAACTTGTCGCTCTAATTATTGTATCCCTGCTCCAAGGCAATATATAGGCCAATAGACATACAATATGACTAGCCTTTTTATAAAACATTATAAAGGATCATACATGCTTTTAACAAGTTATAAAGCATTATACCTGGATGATTTAAGTAAAGGCTCACCATTATAAGCTAATAAAATAGCAACAATAAACATTACCTTAAACAAGATTTTAATTCCATGAAATATAAAACGAGAATCAGTTTATATCCTTGAAATTCCAGTTACTCCCAGTATAGTTATGCGTAAAAGTGGCCAAAAATATTTGATCCGAAAGTCGGGCGCTAAGCACTTATTTCCAGGGTGCGCAGTTCCTCTCCAATCACTGCTACTGTGGTGCGGTGTACCACTCCAGTATGTTGCTTGTTCTGATCCGGTCAAGAGAAACCAAGAAGTGGTAGCCGGCAGCAAGTTCAAATTCGCTTTACACCCACTGTTATTTCGTCACTGTTGGAGAGGAGTGGCCCACTGCCCATCCAAAAAGTGAGTGGACACCTTTGGGAGGGAGAAAAAACCCCTAATTAGACCCTTTGTCTAACACGAACATCCTCAACCAAGATCGTTGTTGCTACACCACACAATTCACTTGCACTGGTCAGGCCGTTCATAATGAAACCATTTAGTTCCATTTTGACATCAGATGTACCCATGCGTCAATTTCATCAATACAACAATAATTATATGTTTCTGTTCAATATTCAAATCACTAGTCAAAGCCATCATATTTTTTTCCATACCTTGATCCAAGAAAATACTGAAGATGATCAACGAATTCCTTTGGAATAAAAGGGTGTCCAAAATGATGCTAGGTGGAGAGCGCTCCTACCCAAGGGTGCGCGTAATGGAACGGAGAGTGTTATATGAGTGGCTGTGCATTCAACAACTGGATAAAGTTCCGTGTGCTAACAGGTTGGATAATACACTCACAGCTGTAGATGGATGAGGTCGCCCACTCATTTTTGACAAAATGTCAAATCGAAGCAATAGCCTACAAATGGTGCGTAAACATAAACTTTTAGCAAAAGCCTATTCCTGCCAAGCCTGCAGTCCGAATAAACACAGGCAGATTGGTGATAATAAACGAAAACATCTAATATAGCCTACTGTATAAGAATGTGGTACGTTTACTTCATTTGTTGCAGGCATTTCATTAAGTTCACCATTGGCAACGCAGATATGCCAGCGTGTATCTTATGGTGATCTAAGAACAAGGCTACTTCACGGCTCTAAATTGGTCGGGTAACTGAGACCACTGACATGACACGATAGAGACAGACTGAGACTGAGAGCCAGTGACTGATCTGATAGGGAAGCCCCTTTGCCTGTCCTTTCCACACGGGGGAGAGGCCAGACCGCTATACCGCCTGGCTGATAATAACGTTCATTGGCTACTGTCATGATACGGAGGCTGGATGAACCTCTGGGGGAGGTGTGTGTGTGACCAAAACTGTTAAAAAGGGATTCCACTCCGAAATCCTTGTCAGAGGAGCTTGTTCATTGTTCAATCCATCGTGGATTGCACATGCAGTCCTTCTCGTGTAGCCAATCATCAATGTAAAAGATCCTAGTTCTCGATACAGTATGTGTACTGTAATTTTGTTTGTTTGGGATAAATAATATATTTACATTTTTTTTGCACTTTTGTCATTTAGCAGACGCTCTTATCCAGAGCTACTTTCAGTATTCTTAGGTCTAATACCCCACCTCTCCATAAAACAATGAGTCATGAAAATCATGCTTGGCCAGGCATAGGAAAAGTTTAGTTATTAAAATAGTTATTGTTTTTGGACGAATTAATGTAATTTAAAGGTGATTTAAGATAATATAAATGTTAGAATGTTTCACTTACTTTTGCATGACATTTTGGTCAATAATATGTATTCACAAATGTGTCATTAAACAATGTTATCATGATATGAGTTATGGAATTGTGAGTTCCATAGGTTAAGGGTTAAAATAACTATTCCCAACAGACACTTTATTCAGACTATCCGTTAACTGTTTACACAGGGATGTCCAATCCAATATAATTCAGCCCCTACATGCCTAACAGGTGACTTAAGTCTTACCATTTGGATAGTGGAGACAGCTAACAGCTCCATTTGGGACGTTTACACAGGATAATCGGGACCTTCACACCTGTTATGTGCTTAGATGTGTTATTAGACTTGAATACAGTCTATGATCATTGATCACATAAAACTGACATGGCACTCCGTTATATTTATAGTGGATCCACACAGTGGGAATGTGTGTGTGTTCCTTGTCTGTAAAGTATGTGAATGATGTAGTGTACTTGTGCACTGTATTTGACTAGTCAGTTCTAATGTGCTGACCGATGTTCGAACATGCAAGGATACATCCATCTGGCATTGGAATGCCGATTTCCTCACGCATGACTTCTCAAACAAGCTGATCTGTCTCTAAACCCTTGACACTGCATGTGTTGTGTGAGGTCTGAGTCTCCCTGTGTGCCCTGAGGCTAAATACAATCAGGAAGTCAAAAATAAATAAAAACATCATAGTGAATTTCTTACAAACTTTATTACAGCAATTTATATAAGATATGAAAAACAAAAAGAGTTTGATCCATATTATAATAAACTAAGAACAATGTCCCAACCTGGAATAAAATGTGTATGGTGAACATTTCACAAATATTAACTTCCTTTTCCACATTGTAGAGTGGTATTCCCCTTGACAATAAACAATAGATCAAATTAAATCAACTGGTTTTGTATAACCTCTCTCAAAATCAATGCACTGCATAGACAGTGTTGAGTCATTAAAAGTTTGTCTTCCTTTAGTTTGGCTGTGATTATATTTAATTTTTTAATGAACCTATATTTAACTAGGCTGACTAAGTCAGTTAAGAACAAATTCTTATTTACAATGAGGGCCTACCCCGGCCAAACCTGGACTACGCTGGGCCAATTGATGCTGAGAACAACCTTGAAACTGCATGCTGGTTGGTTATCTACCCAGCTCATGTTGGTGGGTCCTTCCTAAAAATTTGAAAGTTGCATGTCGTTTAGTTTCCTTAAGCAAATTTAGCCACCAATAATAGTGATCATTGAGAACGGGCTCTGTGAATCAAAGCTGACAGGCAGGTCTGGTCTAGCTGTGCAGGATAGTTGTATTGTGAAATCACTGCATTGTCTCAGTGACTCCTCAGACCAGATGAGAGCAGAGGTGATCAGCCTGTTTTTAGGGAAGATGGTCCTGGCCCTCTGGGGGTCCTTGTTAAAGTGTTAGGTGTCTTCTCCACGCCTGTCTGTAATCATCCATGGGCTGACCACTAGGTACTTCCTATACTGCCTCCCTAGAGAGAGTAGGGTACCCTCGTCAAAAAAATCCTATAGGATTCCAATAATAACATGTATTACAATCCAGAAGAAAATCCTATCAGATTTTGGAACCTATCTTATAGGATATTATCCCTTTGCACTATATCTATAGAACAGAATCGTTTGGAATCCAATAGGACTGGTTCCAAAATCTGATAAGATTTTCGATTGGATTCCAATAGTTTTAATGAAATCCTATAGGACTTTTGACTAGTGTAAAATGTGGAGATCATAGTTATTTCATAGTACAGATAGGGAGACACATACAGTGCTTTCGGAAAGGATTCAGACCTCTTGCCTTTTTCCACATTTTGTTACGTTACAGCCTTATTCTAAAATTGATTAAATAAAAGATTTTCCTCTGCTACACACAATACGAAAACAGGTTGTTAGAAATAGTAGCAAATTATAAAAAAATAAAACAGGGTATTCAGAGCCTTTGCTATGAGACTCGAAGTTGAGCTCAGGTGCATCCTGTCTCCATTGATCATCCTTGAGATGTTTCTACAACTTGATTGTAGTCCACCTGTGGTAAATTAAATTGATTGGATATGATTTGGAAAGGCACACAGCTGTCTATGTAAGGTCCCACAGTTGACAGTGCATGTCAGAGCAAAAACAAAGCCATAAGGTCGAAGGATTTGTCCGTAGAGCTCCGAGACAGGATTGTGTCGAGGCACAGATCTGTTGAAAGGGTACCAAAAACTTTCTGCAGCATTGAAGGTCCTCAACAACACAGTGGCCTCCATCATTCTTAAATGGAAGAAGTTTGGAACCACCAAGACTCTTCGGAGGTGAAGGGCCTTGGTCAGGAAGGTGACCAAGAACCCAATGGTCACTCTGACAGAGCTCTAGAGTTCCTGTGTGCAGATGGGAGAAACTTCCAGAAGGACAACCATCTCTGCAGCACTCCACCAATCAGGCCTTTATGGTAGAGTGGCCAGACGGGAGCCACTCCTCAGTAAAAGGCACATGACAGCCCGCTTGGAGTTTGCCAAAAGGCACCTAAAGACTCTCAGACCATGAGAAACAAGATTCTCTGGTCTGATGAAACCAAGGTTGAACTCTTTGGCCTGAATGCCAAGCGTCATGTCTGGAGGAAAATAGGCACCATCCCTACGGTGAAGCATGGTGGTGGCAGAACCATGCTTTGGGGATGTTTTTTAGTGGCAGGGACTGGGAGACTAGTCAGGATCGAGGGAAAGTACAGAGAGACACTTGATGAAAACCTGCTCCAGAGTGCTCAGGACCTTAGACTGGGGCGAAGGTTCACCTTCCAACAGGACAACGACCCTAAGCATACAGCCAAGAAAACGCAGGAGTGGATTCCTTGAATGGCCCAGCCAGAGCCTGGACTTGAACATCTCTGGAGAGACCTTAAAAAAATAGCTGTGCAGCAACGCTCCCTGTCCAACCCGACAGAGCTTGAGGGGATCTGCATAGAAGAATAGGAGAAACTCCCCAAATACAGGTGTGCCAAGCTTATAGCGTCATACCCAAGAAGACTCAATGCTGTAATCGCTGTCAAAGATGCTTCAACAAAGTACTGAGTAAAGGGTCTGAATACTTATGTAAATGTGTTTTTATTTGTAATAAATTAGCAAACGCTTCTAAATACCTGTTTTTGCTTCGTCATTATGGGGTATTGAGTGTAGATTGATGAGGAAAACCAATTTTTAAATACATTTTAGAATAAGGCTGTAACGTAACAAAATGTGGAAAAAGTCAAGGGGTCTGAATACCTTCCGAAGGCACTGCTTTGAGAGAGGTACAGAAAGTGGTTAACTGCACAGACAGTCGGCCGAGCTGGGTCTGGAACCCGTGTCGCCGAGGGGGCATATGTGGTTCGGTGTCTGGAGGGTAGACTGCTACATGATTGTTCTATTAGATTCTTGGATTAGAATCTTAATCTTATAGGATCCTATAAAATAAAACCATATAGATTAGAATCCCATAGGAGTCCAATTGGACATGTTCCAAATACTGATGGGATTTGTAATAAGATTCTAAATGGGTCCTTGTATTGGAATACTATAGGATCCTATAGGAGTTCAATATGTTTTTCTATTTCTATTAATTTTGTCAATGGGAATTGTATAGATATTTACATTACATTCTAAGGGATTTACCCTCAAAACTTGGTTATACACTATAGTTAAGTTGGCTGCTTAACATATGGAGCACCCACCCTCGAAACTTAATTGTGGACAATGACCTATCAAGAGGGACAGTGGACATGTGAACTATATTAACATCATAAGAAAACAATATTGAACTGCCACCCTTGCCATTTGAAACCATTGGCCCAGTAGCTATCTCCTGAAGCCCCATCCCCATACTTTTATCTAATAGGATACTATAAAATTCCAATACAAGAATCCAATAGAAAAATCTTGTCAGATTTTGGAACCAATCCTATTGGACTCATATTGGATAATAATAATACTTTTTTAAACATTTGACTCTAGTCCAAAAATCCTTATGGATTCCAATAAAATAAATCTAATTAGAATCCCAAAGAAAATCCTGTCAGATTTTGGAACCACTCCTATTGGACTCCTATAGGATTGTAGACAAAATCCTATAGGATAGGTTCCAAACTCTGATATGATGTTTTGGTGGATTCTAACAGGATTCTTTGTTTAATGGATTCCTACAGGGTTTTGGACTAGTGGACTCTTGCTCGAGATTCATATTATTCAGTGAGGAACCACTGGATCTGGACAGAACTTCCTACATCTCTTCACTGACTCCCTGACCTAATTAGAATCTGCAGGAATTTGTCACCTGAACCCAACATCATTATAGACTAACATGTAGGGCCTAATCAGTGAGTAATTGGAACAGCCCCTGGTCCCAAACGTTTGTTCAAGAGAGATTTTACAGCTTTTAAATGTGGTCTGAGGTGTCATGTGGAGGGAGGAGGACTACCTTTATTGGCCATCCGATATGTGGGTCATCCTGGGGCCCAAAGCACATCACAAGGACCAAAAACCCTTTGATTCACTCTACTACTCATTTATTTATGGGTAGTCAACAGGCAGGATGTCCTCAGTTACATATAGGGTACTTTAACACAGCAATGACTCTCGACTCATGCTTAATCACAAGTCGGTAAAGAAGCTAAACCTGTAAAAACGTATTAAATGATCCCCATAACACGAGACGCAGGTGAATTCAAAAGCCCCCCCAAGATTACCTCCCATGTCCTTTACATTGAGCGGATCTTAAAGCGACCTCAAAGGATGCCGTTTTAAAGGGTCTTTTACTCATCCATTTATTGGTCATAATAGGAATTTCAATATAGGAACAAAATAAATCTAGGACAAAGAACTAGCTAGACTACACCTGCCATAATACATACAAGAAGTATCTCAAATGTGCAAATACAACAACGTACACTACATGACCTAAAGTATGTGGACACCTGCTCATCAGACATTTCAGTCCAAAATCATTGGCATTAACATGGAGTTGGTCCCCCAGTTTGCTGCTATAACAGCCCCCATTCTTCTGAGAAGTCTTTCCACTAGATGTTGGAACGTTGCTGCGGGGACTTGCTTCCATTCAGTGACAAGAGCATTAGTGAGGTCGGGAACTGATGTTGGCGATTAGGCCTGGCAAAAAGTTGACAAAATGACTTTGTTGGAAAGGTTGCATCCTATGACAGTGCCACGTTGAAAGTCACTGAGCTCTTCAGTAAGGCCATTCTACTGCCAATGTTTGTCTACAGAGATTGAATGTCTGTGTGCTGTCAGCGACGGGTGTGGCTGAAATAGCCGAATCCACTAATTTGAAGTGGTGTCCACATACTTTTGTATATATAGTGTAGCTAGCTATTTTATTACAAGATCACGTCCAAACATTGTTGAAGCAAACGTGAATGGGTATAAACGTTAGAAGGTTATTAGGTCCCCAACTATGATGTTTAAGCTAAGTGCCTACCTCAGACCTATAGCACGGCTCCAGCTGAGTTTAAAATAACTACAACGAGCTAGGCCTACATCAAATATAACGTATAACTTTCCCAGCGTATTAGGCCCAAAACTGATGTGGTGGTGAAAATGAAATTGACACAACAACAAAACAAAGAAACAAAAACAAAACAAAACAACACAATCACTTTTCTGCTTTGGCACAAAACATCATCAAAGTGTACAATTGACAATTGACAAGTGTCAAACAAAGCAAAATGGCTGACATTGACAAACAACAGTTCCCTATGTTTCCCGAAGGTGCAGGGAGATTTGTAAGACTTACTGGCTGTGAAGTATTTTCTTCCCAGACTCAACCAGAAAATGTTGGAAAGTAGTGTTGCCCCTCGATGAACCGTTATCCTCTAAAGCCTGAGATTGCGGTTCAGACCACCATGGCTGAGTCCCTTAGCTTTACCCTGAGGCAAAGTGGGTCAAGCTAGCTGCTCAGGAGCTAATATTAACCATAGTCCTCACTCATAAAGAGGTCGGGACATAACTGTTAGATTTCCTAACATACTGTATTTCCCATTTATCCACATTGTTCATTGATGTTCGGTACTTCAAGTACATTTGTGTGTAAAAAAAATGAGGTGCTGAGGTTGTGCCAATGTGACGACCAAGAATTTGATCAAAAGCACCAGACTCTTTCATTGACGCCCAAGCAAGATGTCGAACACATGCGCAAACATACTCTCGAACTCAATCAGGCTTTAAATGGATGGGCATGTCATTGATGGACAATGTTATACCAGACTAAAATCTGAGTATTAATGGAATAGCCCTAATGATGGAATGGATAGAGTCGAGTTAGAAAGCAACCGAGCGCCACTCCCCCAGCCCACCACACTCACTCGTTTCTGCCACTTCCAGAGAGCTTAAAAATAATTAAATGCAGGGACAATGAAAAGAGAAGGAGCTGGCAATTGCACACAGGTAGTCAGAGGATGAGGGGAGAGGCACATTTGCCTTGTGTAGACACCAGGTGTCAATCATAGGATTAGTGTCAATCAAATATAACAATTTCCAAATTATATACTGTCTATAGACACCACATATTTATATTCTGGATTCTGACACAGGCTTACTCTAATATATCTACCCTGGATTGTTAATATGACTCATTCTGTAATTTGTTGATTTCGTGTTTCGATTTTTTATTATTTGTGTATTTGTATTGTATTTGCGAGACATTCTGCTGCACTTTTGGAGCTAGTAACATAAGCATTTCGCTGCACCTCCTATAACTCCTGCAATTCTGTGTACACAAACAATACTTTTATTTCATTTGAATCTTAGGATAGGTGTCAATCACCTTTGGACAGCCATTCAGTCTTCAGGAGTAACACAGAGTTGCAGAGATGTTCTACAATATCAATGGCATGGGCTTCTAAAGTTTGAAACATCTGGAAAGATTTTGGTAGTGAATGATCACTACCAACAAGGTCAGGTTTTGGGAAGATAAGCTGATCCTAGAACTATGCCTAAGGGCAACTTCTACCCAGACCACCTTGCTTAAAGATCTTTGCCATTGACCTTGTCACGCCACTACTCTGCTCAATATGGCACCCTCCAGTCAACACACCACATGACTAAATGGGGGCTCACAGGGATTTTACAAGGGGGGCCCCTCTCTTCCTTCGCCTCGGGAGAGACAGTGGGTTGTATCCCACCAGGGAGGGTTGTAACAGGGGAGGGAGATAAGAGGGCCTTCCTCAGACAGCTGCTTTAGGTTAGTGGGCTTCATGTTCAGACAAATTTTGGACCCTTCCCTGGTCTGTGAGTCCTGAGACGCACAGCTAGAGAACATGAAACATACAAAGGAACTTATCAAGGAAGCTTCATCTTCTTCAGAATTACTACACCCCCTAAAGAGATAATGAAATCCTATGAATGTTAAGTACAATACATGTTTGGAAACGTTGGTATCAGTGGAGGCTCCTCAGAGGAGGAAGGGGAGGACCATCCTCCTCAGTGATAATAACTGATTAAAATACACTATTTTGCAAAGGTCTACAATAGCTTTAACAGCACTCTGTAGGGTAGCACCATGGTGTAGCCGGAGTACAGCTAGCTTCTATCCTCTTCTGGATACATTGACTTCAATGCAAAACCATGGAGGTTCATGGTTTTCACCCACTTCCATACTGTAGACTTAGACAGTAATTATGACAACTTCCGGAAGATGTCCTACAGCCTATCAGAGCTCTTGCAGCATGAACTGACATGTTGTCCACCCAATCAAAGGATCAGATAATTAATCTAGTACTGAAAGCATACGCTACAGCTAGCTAGCACTGCATTGTATAAAATGTAGTGAATAGTTGACTCAAAGAGAGAGAAAGACAATAGTTTAACAGTTTTGAACAAATTAATTTCTTCCAATATGAAGGAGAAGCAATAGAAAGACATTTTTTTCACTTTCAGTTTCACTGACTTAAATAGCAAATGCAGCTAGCTAGTTTAGCCTACTGAAACACCCTACTCAAACAGAGGGATGCTATGTTAACTAGACACTGGAACTCTTCCTAGTAAAGGTAAGCTTTTCATTTTATTAATTTATTGCCACTGGGGCCCACCGGTGGATCTGCTTACTGACACTAATGTTACTGCATGATTGTGGCGGGTTTACTAACGTGTTAGTTCTATAAGCTATGCTGACTATGACGTTACTTTAGCTAATATGGTGAAAACGATGTAGGCTGATTCTGTTGAAAAACCTTTCTTAAATGGAAGCAAACGAACAAAACAGGGATAACATACCTGAATTTGTCCAATAGAAACTTTCGTTTGCAACTGTTGGACTAATGAGTACACCCTATATCAGCTAGATGCAGGCAAGAGTGTGTAAGACGGTATTGAATGTCACTGTCTGTCACCTCAAATTTGTCTCTCGACCTGTTTGCACCTACGTTGTAAACTTTCATTCATAGGCTAAATTGTAGCAACCTCATGATGGGTATAGGGAAAATTTGAGTGTCAGGTAGAAGCCTAAACCTATCGCTGTTACATTTAACTGGGTGAATGGAATATGAATGAGAGTCATCCAATTTGCTGTAATAGAAATAAGGCCATGCTCATGAGAAAAAAAATCTTAAACGGCACTGAACGCCACTGGTTGGTGTAGTATACAGTCATGTGTAAAAGTAAGTACACACCCTGGAAAGTTCTCTTTTTTTTTTGTTTTTCTACATATTTGGACAGATGGATATGTAATCTTCACTTCAACACTATTGACAGATAAAGGTTACCCAATTTAATAAATCACAAACAAAAAGAATAATAGATTTGTAACCCCTCCCAGACTCATGGGCATCAATAATCTTTCTTCTGAGGGCCTCAGGTAGGTCTTTTGATCTTTGAATGATGTCTTACCACACACCCATACGGTTAAGTTTTTTTTTTGTGTGTGTGATTTGTTAAATTGGGTAACCTTTATCTGTCAATAGTGTTGAAGTGAAGATTACATATCCATCTGTCCAAATATGTACAAAGAAAAAAAAAAAGAAAAAGAACATTCCAGGTATCGCAAAAGCATCTGAAGGCTAAGTTAATCGTTAGAACCTTGTTAGGAGCATCGTTAATTCTCTGAGTTCTTTTCCAAAACCAAAATTACTAAAGTTGCTCTTGAAAATGCTTGTTAATTACCGACTGCCTCAGAACAACTAAGTGCATAGTTAGATGCTTTTTTGCCCTTCCGTGTCACTTTATACACAGAAGATCTCCGCTAAACCTAGAATCAAGACGTTTATCTGTCTCTGTGGTTGCCGATAACTTCAGAAGTAGTTGACTACAAATACAAAGTTGCCAATGTCTTTGCAATTGTTACAAACAAGCAAAATATTATTATTATCTATTTTGCTAATTATAGGCTACGGTCTGTAATTTCTTCCTCAACATATACAGAACAAAAATATAAAGGCAAGTGTTGGTCCCATGTTTCAAGAGCTGAAATCAAATTAAATCAACGTTTATTTGTCACGTGCGCCGAATACAACAGTTGTAGACCTTACAGTGAAATGCTTACTTACAAGCCCTAACCAACAGTGCAGTTTGAGTAAAAAATAAGTTATGTAAACAATAGATAAGTAAGGAAATAAAAAATGATAAAATGACAGTAAAAAATACATATATACAGGTGGTATATACAGGTAGTATATACAGGTGGTACCGAGTCAATGGGCAGGGGCACCGGTTAGTCTGGCTAATTTAGGTAATATGTACATGTGGGTATAGTTAAAGTGACTATGCATAGATGATAAACAGAGAGTAGCAGCAGCGTAAAACTGAGGGGTTGGGGGTGGGATGGGGACACACAATGAAAATAGTCCGGGTAGCCATTTGATTAGCTGTTCAGGAGTCTTATGGCTTGGGGGTAAAAGCTGTTGAGAAGCCTTTTGGACCTAGACTTGGCGCTCCGGTACCGCATGCCATGCAGTAGCAGAGAGAACAGTCTATGACTGGGGTGGCTGGAGTCTTTGACAATTTTTAGGGCCTTCCTCTGACACCGCCTGGTATATAGGTCCTGGATGGCAGGAAGCTTGGCCCCAGTGATGTACTGGGCCATACGGACTACCCTCTGTAGTGCCTTGCGGTCGGAGGACCCATGCCAAATCTTTTCAGTCTCCTGAGGGGGAATAGGCTTTGTCGTGCCCTCTTCACTACTGTCTTGGTGTGTTTGGAACATTCTAGTTTGTTGGTGATGTGGACACCAAGGAGCTTGAAGCTCTCAACCTGCTCCACTGCAGCCCCGTCGATGAGAATGGGGGCGTGCTCGGTCCTCCTCCTTTTCCTGTAGTCCACAATTATCTCCTTTGTCTTGATTACGTTGAGGGAGAGGTTGTTATCTTGGCACCACACGGCCAGGTCTAAAGGGCTACTCTAAAATGTGCTGACTGCAGGAATGTCCACCAGAGCTGTTGCCAGAGAATGCTACCAACAAAGGCTACCATCAGTAACACACTAAGCCGCCAGGGACACAAATCCTGCAGTGCCAGACGTGTCCCCCTGCTTAAGCCAGTACATGTCCAGGCCCGTCTGAAGTTTGCTAGAGAGCATTTGGATGATCCAGAAGAGGATTGGGAGAATGTCATATGGTCAGATGAAACCAAAATATAACTTTTTGGTAAAAACTCAACTTGTCGTGTTTGGAGGAGAAAGAATGCAGAGTTGCATCCAAAGAACACGAAACCTACTGTGAAGCATGGGGTTGGAAACATCATGCTTTGGGGCTGTTTTTCTGCAAAGGGACCAGGACGACTGATCCGTGTAAAGGAAAGAATGAATGGGGCCATGTATCGTGAGATTTTGAGTGAAAACCTCCTTCCATCAGCAAGGGCATTGAAGATGAAACGTGGCTGGGTCTTTCAGCATGACAATGCCGCCCGGGCAACGAAGGAGTGGCTTCGTAAGAAGCATTTCAAGGTCCTGGAGTAGCCTAGCCAGTCTCCAGATCTCAACCCCATAGAAAATCTTTGGAGGGAGTTGAAAGTCTGTGTTGCCCTGCGACAGCCCCGAAACATCACTGCTCTAGAGGAGATCTGCATGGAGGAATGGGCCAAAATACCAGCAACAGTGTGTGAAAACCTTGTGAAGACTTACAGAAAACGTTTGACCTCTGTCATTGCCAACAAAGGGTATATAACAAAGTATTGAGATAAACTTTTGTTATTGACCAAATACTTATTTTCCACCATAATTTGCAAATAAATTCATGAAAAATCCTACAATGTGATTTTGACTCTCATAGTTGAAGTGTACCTATGATGAAAATTACAGGCCTCTCTCATCTTTTTAAGTGGGAGAACTTGCACAATTGGTGGCTGACTAAATACTTTTTTGCCCCACTGTATAACCTACCCAACCTTTGAAATTTCCCTCTGACAAAAAGTGAGTTTGATAACAAGAAACAGACTGTTTGCTGAGTCATAGACTTGAGTCAATTACAGTAAACAGATTGCAGAAGTGTGGGATACATTTAATTCCCTACCCTCTTGCTGTAAATATGTTAATCAGTGCATACTGCTTCATACTCCAGATTCTGCAACCGAACACGGTATGAGAAATGTCACGTCGGCTAGCTTTCAGCCGAATGTGCGTTAATTCATTGGTTTCAAATTGCAACTCACAATGAAAACATTGATTATTGCTGTAGCTCGACCACAGAATGAAAAGAGCTAAGTGAATGAGACGCTTTACAGTCAGCAGTCTAGCCAGGTTGCAATTACATGGGAGAAGGCATGACGGGTAGGAAACTTGTCGATTGCCTAGTCTAACCAAGAGGCATGATAACAACATAATATCCCAGATTGCTGATGAACTTTTAATAAAATCACTTTAGGATTTAAATAAATAGCCCACCCAACTAACTCATCCCAAAATTGCACAGCTATCATTCCAGTGTTTTGTCTCATTGAAAATGTTCAGTCATTTGGTATGTGAGAATCAGAGCACATGTTGAGTCCTGCTCAACGCCACTCTGAAGCAAGGTTCTCATTAGCACCATTTTATTTTTTATTTAACCATTATTTAACTAGGCAAGTCAGTTAAGAACAAATTCTTGTTCACAATGACGGCCTATACTGGCCAAACTCGGACGACGCTGGGCCAATTGTGCACCGCCCTATGGGACTCCCAATCTCGGCCGGTTGTGATGCAGCCTGGAATCGAACCAGGGTGTCTGTAGTGACGCCTCTAGCACTGATATGCAGTGCCTTAGACCGCTGCGCCACTTGGGAGCTCGAAATAGGGTCCCATTCAATCCGTAGCGTTTGCCCAGTAAATTCACATAAGAACATTTCACACAAGAGGCACCGCACCGCCAGATAAACTCATTCATCTTATAACACTAAACAAGATAGTGTTTACTGTGTCCATGCTTTATCACTTCAAGGGAAAGAGCCAAGACTCAACCATAGCTTTGTTAATCCAAAGAACGAGTTTGAGTGCAGGTATATGTTTATAATTGGGTGACCAGAGGACATATACACATTTAGCAGATGCTCTTATCCAAAGCGACTTACAGAAGCAATTAGGGTTAAGTGCCTTTCACAAGGGCACATTGACAGACATTTTGCTTAGTTGGCTTCCAGGATTCGAACCAACGACCTTTCGGTTACTTGCCCCATGCTGTTAAGGGCTACGCTACCTGCCACCATCTGCTAACAGTGTTTTAAATCGGAGGGCCTGTTGTCAGGTCCTCTGGCAGTCTCTATGGGGGTGCCACAGGGTTCCATTCTTGGGCTGACTCTATTCTCTATATATTTCAACGATGTCGCTCTCGCTGCTGGTGACTCTCTGATCCATCTCTACGCGGACGACACCATTCTGTATACATCTGGCCCCTCTTTGGACACTGTGTTAACAAACCTCCAAACAAGTTTCAATGCCATACAACACTCCTTCCGTGGCCTCCAACTGCTCTTAAATGCTAGTAAAACTAAATGCACGCTTTTCAATCGAACGCTGCCCGCACCCGCCCACCGGACTATCAACACTACTCTCGACGGGTCTTAGAATACGTGGACACCTACAAATACCTAGGCGTCTGGTTAGACTGTAAACTCACATTAAGAATCTCTTATCCAAAATTAAATCTAGAATCGGCTTCCTATTTCGCAACAAAGCCTCCTTCAGTCATGCTGCCAAACATGCCCTCGTAAAACTGACTATCCTACCGATTCTTGACTTCGGTGATGTATATTACAAAATAGCCTCCAACACTCTACTCAGCAAATTGGATGTAGTCTATCACAGTGCCATCCGTTTTGTTACCAAAGCCCCATATACTTACCTCCACTGCGACCTGTACGCTCTCGTTGGCTGGCCCTCACTACATATTCGTCGCCAAACCCACTGGCTCCAGGTCATCTACAAGTCTTTACTAGGTAAATCCTCGTCTTATCTCAGCTCGCTGGTCACCATAGCAACACCCACCTGTAGCATGCGCTCCAGCAGGTATATTTCACTGGTCATCCCCAAAGCCAACACCTCCTTTGGCCGCCATTCCTTCCAGTTCTCTGCTGCCAATGACTGGAACGAATTGCAAAAATCTTTGAAGCTGGAGACTACCATCTCCCTCAATAACTTTAAGCATCAACTGTCAGAGCAGCTTTCCGATCATTGCACCTGTATACAGCCCATCTGTAAATAGCCTACCCTACTACCTCATCCCCATATTTATTATTTTTTGCTCATTTGCACTCCAGTATCTCTATTTGCACATCATCATCTGCACAGCTATCATTCCAGTGTTAATGCTAATTTGTAATTATTTCGCCACTATGGCCTATTTATTGCCCTACCTTCCTAATCGTACTACATTTGCACACATTGTACATAGATTTTTCTATTGTGTTATTGACTGTACGTTTGTTCATCCCATGTGTAACTCTGTGTTGTTGTTTTTGTCACACTGCTTTGCTTTGTCTTGGCCAGGTCGCAGTTGTAAATGAGAACTTATTCTCAACTGGCCTACCTGGTTAAATAGAGGTGAAATAAAAAAAAATACATACAAAGATACAGGCGTCCTTCCTAACTCAGCTGCCGAAGAGGACGGAAACTGCTCAGGGATTTCACCATGAGGCCAATGGTGACTTTAAACAGTTAAAGAGTTTAGATAGATAGATAGATAGATAGATAGATAGATAGATAGATAGATAGATAGATAGATAGATAGATAGATAGATAGATAGATAGATAGATAGATAGATAGATAGATAGATAGATAGATAGATAGATAGATAGATAGATAGATAGATAGATAGATAGATAGATAGATACTAATTTCTTTGTCAAGCAGCTACAACAACAAAACACAGGGCAGGTGCAAAATGCCACAACGAAAGTACACAAAAGATTGTAGCTACTCCATTGTACTAAGCTAATTGACAGTGAAAAGAAGGAAACCTGTACATAATAAAATATTCCAAAACATGCATCCTGTTTGCAACAAGGTAATGAAGTAATACTGGAATAAATGTGGCACTTTTTGTCGTGAGTACAAAGTGTTTGATTTGATTTGCCCCAAAAATAACACAATACTGAGTACCACTCTCCATTTCAAACCTAGTGGTGGCTGCATCATGTTATGGGTATGCTTGTAATTCTTAAGGACTGGGGAGTTTTTCAGGATTCAGGAAAAATAAATGGAATGGAGCTAAGCACAGGCAAAATCCTAGAGGAAAACCTAGTTCAGTCTGCTTTCTACCAGACATTGGGAGATGAATTCACCTTTTCAGCAGGACAATACTACTGCACTGTTGGAGCTAGGAATACAAGCATTTCACTATACCCACAATAACATCTGCTAAAAAAATGTGTATGTTACCATGATTTGATTTGATAACATAAAACATAAGGCCAAATATACACTGTATTTGTTTACCAAGAAGACAGTGAATGTTCCTGAGTGGCAAAGGTACAGTTTGAATTAAATCTGCTTGAAAAATATAGACCTGAACATGGTTGTCTAGCAATGATCAACAACCAATTTGAAAATAATATATTGGCAAATGTTGCACAATCCAGGTGTGGAAAGCTCTTAGAGACTCACAGCTGTAATCGCTGCCAAAGATGATTGTAACATGTATAGACTTAGAGAGTTGAATACTTATTCATATTTTTTTTACAAATATAATTTTTCTTCCACTTTGACAGTCTTTTGTGAAGATCATTACATAGTATTTTGTGTAGATCATTACATAGTATTTTGTGTAGATCATTACATAGTATTTTGTGTAGATCATTACAGAGTATTTGTGTAGATCATTACATAGTATTTTGTGTAGATCATTACAGAGTATTTGTGTAGATCATTACATAGTATTTTGTGTAGATCATTACAGAGTATTTTGTGTAGATCATTACATAGTATTTTGTGTAGATCATTACAGTATTTTGTGTAGATCATTACAGTATTTTGTGTAGATCATTACAGTATTTTGTGTAGATCATTACAGAGTATTTTATGTAGATCATTATAGAGTATTTTATGTAGATCATTACAGAGTATTTTCTGTAGATCATTACAGTATTTTGTGTACATCATTACAGAGTATTTTGTGTACATCATTACAGAGTATTTTGTATAGATCATTACAGATCGTTGAAAGAAAATTACAATTATATGCATTTTATGGGGTGTGAATACTTTCTGAAGTACTGAAGGCACTGTATAAATACAGTTTATATAGGTTTTATAAAACAATATCTGTATAAATAGCCTAAAATATTGATAAACAGACCATAAATGTCACATATGTAGTTTTCTTGGAAAGCTGTGAGTGCTATTATATGATACAATATCAGTACTTGTCTATGTCCAATCATTAACTGATTCTAGCTAGTGTATGGCTGTGGCTTGACTGCATTGTTTTAATGGAATGTTGGCATATTGGCAGTTAACTTGAATTATAAACTGGGTGGTTTGAGCCCTGAATGCTGATTGGCTGACAGCTGTGGTATATCAGACCGTATACTACGGTATATACCGTATACGACCGTATACTGCTCTAATGACGTTGGTAACCAGTTTATAATAGCAATAAGGCACCTCGTGGTTTGTAGTTTATGGCCAATATACCAATATAATATAGCTGTGGTGTATTGGCCATATACCACACCCCCTTGTGCCTTATTGCTTAATTATACCATGGAATTTTTTAATACTTGTTTCTGATTGGCTTGTAGGGCATTCTAGAGCGTGAATTATGTCCCTATAACGCACGGTATTTCAGAACAGTATAATTCAATGGCTAGTTCATTCTTACATGTTCAATGTTTGAGCTGCTTTTGAAAGCAAAAGTTGAATAGAAAACATTAACGTTATTGAATTGTTGAATTTTCATAATAGCAAGCTAGGACTGATGGTTTGTTAGCTAAACTAGAAATTCCGTTTGGTTACCAAGGCAACTACAGTAGCTATCTAGTAAACTTTCTAGCTACTTCAGTGGATGTTAAACACATTTCTACCGGCAAATTAACACATTTCTTGTGGCAAATGTGTTAAATTATAGCCATGGTATAAAATGGATAATCAACTAGGGGCTCTATGCGTTCTCTGGAAAATAACGCACCTCCGTGGAAGATTAGTTCCACTCCGCTAGTGCATCATAGAACACACCTTCCACGTTGTTCTTTATTTTTTTCCCATAGAACGCATAGAGCACCGAGTTGACTATCCCTTTTATACCATGGCTATAATTTAACACATTTGCCACTAGAAATGTGTTCATTGATTATCCTGCACAGATTTATAGAATAATTCCTCTAAAACTGGCTGGCTAGCTAGCTAGCTAGCTCACATGCAGTGCAGATACATTCTTCAAATTCATTGTTTTACACAACATATTTTCACAGCACTGGAGAACCATGGTTGACCAATTCCTTGACCAACATGGCTGACCTTTGGACCATCATAAGAAGGTTAATGTCCGCTCTAGTGTTCTAATTCCTAATTCTATGGTTCCACTCTTGCATGCAGCATCAAATCGGTACAGGCTCTATAAAAATGTGCTTTATAGGATGGCATCTCAATCAAGTACAAAACATGAGTCTACAGTTCCTTATAGTGACACAATATTTCTTGTCAATAATGTGTGAATTGTAAAGAACAGGAGTCATATGCAATATACACAAACATGTACAGTTGAAGTCGGAAGTTTACATACACTTAGGTTGAAGTCATTAGGAGGAATGGGCCAAAATTCACCCAACTTATTGTGAGAAGCTTGTGGAATGCTACCCGAAACGTTTGACCCAAGTTAAACATATTAAAGGCAATGCTACCAAATACTAATTGAGTGTATGTAAACTTCTGACCCACTGGGAATGTGATGAAAGAAATAAAAGCTGAAATAAATCACTCTCTACTATTATTTCACATTCTTAAAATAAAGTGGTGATCCTAACTGACCTAAGACAGGGAATTTTTACTAGGATTAAATGTCAGGAATTGAGTTTAAATGTATAAGTTTAAATGTATTTGACATTTAAACTTCTGACTTCAACTGTACATACCCACACTGAGAGGCTTCAGTAGCCACTTTCTGATCATTAGTGAAATGACAGATCATGTTCCCTTTTAGGCGCTAAACAGACTTATAGGCCTGAGCCTCAGGGCAAAAGATGACACACACAAACACACACACAAACACACACACACACACACACACACACACACACACACACACGCAAACACACGCAAACACACACACGCAAACACACACACACGCAAACACACAAACACACACACACACACACACAAGCACACACACACACGCACACACACGCAAACACACACGCAAACACACACACACAAACACACGCAAACACACACGCAAACACACACACACAAACACACAAACACACACACACACACACGCACACACACGCAAACACACACGCAAACACACACACACAAACACACACACACACACACGCAAACACACGCAAACACACGCAAACACACACACACACACACACACACGCACACACACGCAAACACACACACACACACACGCACACACACGCAAACACACACGCACACACACACACGCACACACACGCAAACACACACACACACACACACACACACACACACACACACACACACACACACACACACACACACACACACGATGGCACAGTCAGTTCAAAGAGAGGGAGAAGGAAGTCCTACTGCTGTGTTTGTAATGCCCTGAAATGTATTCCTCAAGTTTCCAACAGCCTGCCTGCTGCCTGACCTACATACCTGTACCACCCCCGGTGTAAAGAGCTGCGCTGCCCACTGCGAACCCCAAGCTTGATGGGTAATGTGGTCTGACATTGCTGGGCCAACAAAACCAATTAAACTCATGAAAGGAAAGTTACCCTAACTGAGAGGCGCACTGAACTGTTCAAATGTCTTCATTTCAATAAAAACCAGTCAATACACCTTTTTTGATTCATTAATTCAAATCAGAGCCAAACATAACCCATGATGCTACGTATCTGTATCTGCCAAGCCTTATCAAAATGCTTCCCAACAAAGGCCAAAAAAGGATTGTTTTTTTCCCCCCAAGCAAGATCATTCCAATAGTTATCTAAAAATACTGGATGACCTGAAACAGACTGCCTGGGTAAAAGGAACCCGTTTATTCAGTGTCAGAATATTACAAGACCCTCAACTCCGATTTATTGGTAGCAATGTCTAGAAATCTTGTATTTCCTACTCGTTTGGGTCTCGTATTAAAAGACACAGGGAACACAACATTCTCTGACTCAGACCTTACAGTACCAGCAAAATGGTTAGTCTGAACACCACACACCTATCCCCCAGACAAGGAGCAGAGCAGGAAGAGTCCTGTCATTCACCAGGACTGAGAGAAGGGTGCAGGTGCACACTTAAGTGAATAAAGATGATAAGCATGTCATTGGACGCTTAATTTGAGGCTGGTCATTGCTCACATCAACACCATCATCCCAGAAACCTAGACCCAGTCCAATTCACATACCGCCCCAACAGACCCACAGCTGAAACAATCTCAATCGCACTCCACACTGCCCTTTCCCACCTGGACAAAAGGAACACCTACATGAGAATGCTGTTTAATGACTACAGCTCAGCGTTCAACACCATAGTTCCCACAAAGCTCATCACTAAGCTAAGGACCCTGGGACTAAACACCTCCCTCTGCAACTGGATACTGGACTTCCTGACGGGCCGTCCCCCAGGTGGTAAGAGTAGGCAACAACACATCTCCCACGCTGATCCACAACACTGGGACCCCTCAGGGGTGCGTGCTTAGTCCCCTCCTGTACTCCCTGTTCACCCACGACTGCAAGGCCAACCGGTACCCCCTGTATATAGCCACGTTATTGTTATTTTATTGTGTTACTTTTAATTGTTTTATTTAGATTATTTTGTAAATATGTAAATATTTTATTAAAACTGCATTGTTGGTTGAGGGCTTGTAAGTAAGCATTTCACGGTAAGGTCTACACCTGTTGTATTCGGCGCATGTGACAAATAACATTTGATTTGACCGGTGTCTAGGGGCATCATCATCCTACTCTGCAGGGGGGCAAGGAATACAAGTTCAGACTGACACACAGCTTCATTACCACTTGTGTAAAAAACCTTGTGCTGACCCCTGACCTGCCTCTGGGAGGAGTGGAGCACAGACAGACTCCATCTTGGGCATGCTCGACGCCTCCGGGGTAGACCAGGCCACGGAGGCACCATGGAGAGAGATAGAGGGGGATTGGATGCTCCACACTACCATCAGTTTAAAGGTTTAGCACATCATGGCAGGCTTGTCAAGAACTCGTCAGTGGACAAGATAAATAAAAAAAGATCTCTTACAGTTTTCATATGACATTCAGTAGGACAGGTCACTAACAAACCACAATGTCAATGCGCATGCTGTTGGAACAATATAATCACTAGTTGGTTTGGGATGTGTCAATATTTCGAAATCAAAACTGTGCACGTTCCTCCACACCCTTAGCCATTAAAATAAGCAAAACAACTGTCTATGGCAATAACCACTATCTGTGACACATTTATCAGGGCTCCCAGTAAACATGTCTAATTTATGAGGAAATGCCCTATGTGTCTCTGTGCGTGTGTACAGTGTAAGTGTCGATGGTTCTAGTTTAGTAAACAAAAGACAGTGAACGCAACATGTTTCTGAAGCACCAAAGACCCTTTATTGTGCTGTACATTCATGGTTTCTCTCGGTCTCTTATGTGTGAGGTTTACTGTGGATTCTAAACAGGTAATTAGCAGCTTATCTTAAAGGTGCAATGCCGCTATTTTTATCTCAATATCTAATAATTTCTGGGTAACAATTAAGTACCTTACTGTGGTTGTTTTCAATTCAAATTGTCAAAAAGAAACAAAAATTGCTTCTTAGCAAGGAGTAATTTCTCAAGCAATAATCTTTGTAGAACTGTCTGGGGAAAACTGAAAACTAGCCGTTATTGACAAAGAGGTTTGGAACTCTCTTTCTTCTTATTCTATTAAGTGATGTCACCAAGCAGGCCAAAACTCTATCCCACCCAAACAGGCTGAAATTTCAGGCAGTCTTTTCAAACAGCTTTTACACTAAACGGGCATTATCATAATTTTCACAATTTCACAGTATTATTCCAAACTCAGTGTGGAAATATATATAAAACACAGGAAAATCATGTTTTTGACTGCACTGGCCCTTTAACAACAGTTCAGGTATGGGTGCTCATAATGCTTTTATAACGCAATTCCGTTAAAACAGACCATGATACAATAGATTACAACAGCAGCCGAAGTCAAGTAATAGTAAAACTCTGAACCTTTACGCTACCGTTCCACACGAAATATGTGCGAGTTGAGGTTATCACGACATAATTGTCGCATATCAATCTGCAATCAGTATTCTAACAATTAATCAAAGGGAATCATTGCTGTAAGGTTTAAGAAACCACACAAGCAACAAATTCAGACCTTTCCCCAAGTCTGATTGATGCTACCTAATCACTGGGAACACACGTTTGCTCCAGAGGCGGCGTACTACTATGGCTAACCCTGTAAAACAATACATTTCACTGCACATATCCCTTGTATGTGACAATACAACACTTTTATTTTTATTTTTTAGAACTGTGGTGGCAAGTCTGAATGTTATCAGACTAGACACCCTGTGAAGGGAGTGGTCTCCACAGTCTCTGACATTCAACCGTGGTGTGCCTCTGCATGGTCTGACTCAAAACTCAGGCCTGGAAGTTGTCAGCTCCAGCTCTGGGGCGAAGTCAAGCTTTTGAGAAATTGCTTCCACATCTTTGGCCTCGATTTGAGACCGCGTCTTCCAAGTGATTAACTCCCAATGCCATTCCCCGGGAAGCACTGGGGAAGGGTAAGTCACTGTCATCACAAAACCACAAACATGTCTGTAGTGTGTTTTTGCCGCAGCACTGCGTGGAGAACACCGCTGGAGGCATTTACAGTACGTAAGAAAGATGGGATGGTGTCAAATCATGGCTCTGGCCCAAACCCATCGGTTTCTGGACCAATCAGACGGCCACGAACGTGTTAGCATTTGGTGAAGGGTTGAGGAGGTACTCAGACTCGTTGCGGTGAAGAAACTCACGTCCGTGGGCGTGGCGTAGCATTTGGCCAGAGCAAGGACTATGGTTAGCCAGGCAAGTCAACCTTTTGCCCTTTTTGAATGGATTAAGATTTACAAATTACAGAAGGACAAGATGCAACTTGTCAAGAGACCAGTGGCAGGTAAACATTCTACTGAAAAAGTTGTGTAAAATTTCTACAAGCGACAAAGATCTAACGGTATCAAGTGTGACCCAATGACGTCACTCAATATGAATGAAAAATAAACTGAAAAGATCTGTGATCAAATGGTGACAACTCCAGAGGACAGCTGCATAGCTGTTGTTGTTGCGGTTTTTGGTGTGGTTCACTGATCAAAAAGTGACCGGTCTCCAGGCTGGAGAGGTTTCATGGTCTACTGGAAGTCCTCCACAGCACTAAGGAAGGTTCTAATCAGGCTGGTGGGGAGTCCATCCATACAGAGAGAGTGAGTGGAGGGGGAGATAGAGAAAGGGACAGTGTTTGAAAGGGAGCAACGGATAGAGGAAGAAAGCGAGAGAGAGAGAGAGAGAGAGAGAGAGATAGAGAGGGAGGGAGCAAGAAATAGAGGAAGAAAGTGAGAGAGAGAGAGAGAGAGAGAGAGAGAGAGAGAGAGAGAGAAGGATAGAGAGGCAGCAAGAGAGAGAGCGAGAGAAAGAAAGAGGGAGCAAGGGATAGAGGAAGAAAGAGGGTGTGAGAAAGAGAGAAAGAGAGAGAGAGAGAGAGAGAGAGAGAGAGAGAGAGAGAGAGAGAGAGAGAGAGAGAGAGAGAGAGAGAGCAAGGGATAGAGGAAGACAGAGAGAGAGAGAGAGAGAGAGAGAGAGAGAGAGAGAGAGAGAGAGAGAGAGAGAGAGAGAGAGAGAGAGAGAGAGAGAGCAAGGGATAGAGGAAGAAAGAGAGAGTGAGAAAGAGAGAAAGAGAGAGAGAGAGAGAGAGAAAGAGGGAGCAAAGGATAGAGGAAGAAAGAGAGAAAGAGAGAGAGAGAGAGAAATAGGGAGCAAGGAATAGAGAGGAAGAAAAAGAGAGAGAAAGACAAGTCCAGGAGCAGTGCTCACGGTCACATATAGGTTTTTCCATTGCAGTGCATGGACCAGGGCTAAATTACACTGAGTATTCCACTCTTGGCAACCGTGATATTTGCTTGAGAAAAAGGGTAACAACAAAATTAATTCAAGCCATTTGAACTGGCCAGGGCGCAAATGAGAGAACTGTATGTCTTTACTGGAGCTAATGAGCTGCAGCTGTTAACGCCTTGTTGTACATGCTGCGTCATGGTGTTCAGCTGCAGTCTTTTGGGTGGCTGTTTATTTGCAGACACCTTGAGGAAGAGGTGATGGGTTGTCAAAAACAAGGCGAGAGGAAGTGATGCGATGCAAATTCATTTGAGAATTGGAGGCAGCAAGCTTAGAAGAAAAAAATACTCAACGCTTTAGAGTTGAGCAATTATCACAGACTCATCTACAGTGGAAGAACCAATACTAATCTGTAAGTTTAAACACACACAGGCTCAAATGTAACAAAACACAAACACCAAATCATAAAATCACGTTTATATTCAGAAAGTGTGACTGGCCCTCTGCCAGTAGCTAAGGACCATGTTCATGCCCATTAACGACAGTGTACTTTGACAGAGAGCAAGTATCCACCCACCAACCAGCAGACCACTCATTTTCTTTGCATGAAACAGTCCACTCAGAAAACCCCAAATTACTTAATTTCCAGATCGTTTTAACCCCAAATTGGGGAATATATGGCACTCTGGAGTCTGAATAGACCTTTTATGATATTATGTGCCATTAGTTCTACTGGTGAAATTGTTCTCCTAATGCCTCTTTGTGTATGTGGAGGTGTGGCCTCGCCGCCCACTGGATGCTCCTAACAATTTTAGAGGATGTGGAAAGATTAACAAGATCAAGCGTATTCTGTAGAAATTACTCAGTATGGGAGAACGTAGGTAAGTGTAGAAGGATTACAACACAAGGGATCTGGTTCAGTTCAGATGCCAGAATGACACACTATAGGAGTCGGTACCGGAAACAAGTGAATGAATGTACAGTTTAGCATTTGAAAGATGCATAGCTTAGCTTTAGGCACATACGGACCAGGTTACAGAAACAACCATGAAAATTTTTAAGATTAGGCCAACACTTTCTATATTTGCTAAGAAATAACAGTAGGCCTACATCTACATTTTTCTGTATGGATTTTGATTTTTTTTATCTCAAACTTGAAAGATCCTTCAGTGATAATCAATTATTATTATTATTTATTACATAAGTAGCAATATCAAGTTCATGCTGAAATAACCTTTAAGACTGATTGATGGGATGCCAGTGGTTGACTGGTTAACTGCCCATTACAAATTAGCCGGTTAAGCTTATCAGTTTAATGATGTTTGCATACCGTAAATTGTATTAGTGAACGTTGTAGGGCAATGTGAAGACTGAAAATAGTTTTAAACACCACAAGGGTTCACAAAGGTGCAATAAGTAAGATGGGGGCAAGAGGACAAGTGAAGGGGTCTGAAGAAGTTAAAGTTCCAATACATCCGTTTTTATCTCAAGATCAAATAATTTCAGCGGAAACAATAAAGTACCGTACTGTGATTGTTGTCAATTAAAATGGTCAAAATAAACCAAAATTAGCAAAAATAGTAATTTCTCAAGCAAGAATATATATCTAAGTGGGGAGGGGAAAACTGAAAACTAGCTGTTATTGGCAGAAAGGTTTGGAATGATGGTAGGTCAAAACTCCATCCCAGCACAACAGGCTGACATTTCAAACAGTTCTTACACTAAAGGGCATTATCATAATTTGCACAATTTTACAGTATTATTCCAACCTCAGTGTGTAAATATAAAACACAGGAAAGTCACATGTTTTAGTGCAATAGGCTTTAAGGTTCTGTACAATTATTAAGGTGGCCAAGCTGTTAGTTGACGTAGGCTATCATTAAATGACTCAAATAGATATTCATTCAGGCTTTATATGCATAATATTAGTAGGGATGATTGTATAGACCTTAACTTTATGTCATGAACTGGTTTTCAACTGCTAAAAAACTGGGCACTCACTTACCTAAGTACCATACATATTGATACATGTATGTCAATGATGCCAAAATCATAATAATATTAATTCAATATGTTGACATATTACATTTTGACAATAATAATGGTGGTAGGGAGGTCAAAGATAATGAATATGATCATTTTGATGTTGACAACTACCGTACTAGGGCTTCATTGGCTGCTGCACTAACCTGTGAGTTTACTTTACTGGTCTGGAGAGGGCTTCTTGTCATTTGACTCTGGGCTGTGGGGATAACAGAGCCCATGCTTGCGGCTGGGTAACACATCTTTGCTGTCACTCAAAGTGTCCTCCATAGAGCTCGTCTGGTTTGAAACGTCTGGGTGACAAACACACACACACACACACACAAACACACGCACATACAAATTACATGCCAGACACCCTCTCAAAGCTGTTGGTGGTGTCAGTAGTCAGAGGTGATGTATTTACTTTAAGTCAGTTTGGCTGTAAAGATGTGATTTGGTAGAAGGGCCAATCAGGGCCACATTCTGTGATGAGTTCATTCATTCACAATGGCAGAAAACACACCAAGGTTATGAAAACGTCTATGAAAGGTGATTGTACGGAGCCAGATTGCACCTACGAATGCAATTGCCCCTTGAGTTTGAATTGGATCAGATGATTGTGTCAGCCTATTATCCAAAACCTAATTCTTTACTCCAACCCGGGTCCTAACCCCAATTCACTTTACTCAGAAATGACCTCAGAAAATCTCTTGACCCCTGGTGAACGCTACAGACATCCAATGACCCAGATCTGGACTAAAGATCTCACATTCTACACAAGCCCATGCACACACTGATAAACCAACACAATGAAGAAAAAAAACACAGACACGCACCTAGCCCTCTAACCCCTGTTACAGTTTCATGCTGAGACAGGGATCTGCCAGTGTTGTGATGAGTGATGGTCAGAAATGACATGGGCAGAAGTAAACCAGTCTTTTGACTTGAGGGAGCAGGGGTGCCTAATTTAATGTAGCTTACATACATTATAGAATACACAAGGGGGTCATCTGGGGAAGCCGTAGGTTTAGAGGTCTGTCATAGTCTAAAGGACGACCTCTCATCATCCCCACTTCCCTCTCTGCTCCCTCTAACTCCAAATGCCTTTCAGACAATCTCCCTCCCTCCCTCCCTACCCTCCTATCTCTCAGCCCTGACACTCTCTCCTTCGTTTCATCTCCATAGGTCAATGGGTACTAAATGTACTTCCTGTAAGAGTGTGTCAGGGAGTCACATGTATATGTTTAGAGCACAGAAAAACAACAGGAAGATTATAGGCTAGATTTCATTTTTCCCTGACACTTCTGTCTGTCATCCTACTCTCTCTTATCAGGCCATAATCAAGAGGAAAACACAAACCTGGACACTCACATGACATGGGTTAACTAGGGTCAAGTATGTCAAAAACAGACACATAGGCTTACTCTAGTCTGGTCATGTTCACAAACGGACTTGTTGCGGAGAAAAATCAGTGTGTGATGACATAGCGCACACAAAATAAAATGTTTCGCTCTGCCAAATAAAAATCTAAAGTTCAATGTGTTTCCATCACATTTTCAACTTAATTTTGTATGTTTTGTCCCTAAAACTGTTGCGTTAAATAGCAAATGTGCTACTCTGGTCTTGGCACGTGCCTTCTAGCCAACAGCTGGCAGATACAGTGCGGCTAGGCTAGTCTGCATGATGAGATTATAGGTAAGAGCGAGAATATAAAAAACAAAAATGTAAACGGTAGTCAAGCATCGATCATCATGTCACCAAAACAAGACCCTCGATATTTCTTGGAAAGGAGAATGTAGCTCATAATGCGCACTTTCAACACCCTGTGAAGTTCATCATAATTTATTTAATCTGTAGCCTAATAAACTGCATGGTGTCCCGAGTTGTAGTGGGAGGACCACGCACCATCATCGCGTGACTCCAAGTTTGCTTCGATATGATGGATATTATATCAGTATTTGAGCATAAAGGCATTTCCACTGCCATTACTCGCATAATACATTTTACCGCCACAAAAAGATCCCACCATGTCGAATTAACAAATTACCTGTATGACACACACACACACACACACACACACACGCAGAATAGGCAGAATAGACAGACCCATTGGACAGAGCCACCACAACTACAGTACAGATGAGAGAAGCATGACTGTGTTGCGTTTCACAACCGCCTGCTCCATCCCTCTGCTGGGTTTGTACCAGACACAAGGAGGCATTGAGAAAAGAGGCCCCGGTTCCCCCCGTGGAGTAGTGACAGGGGGTAGGATCCACACTCTGTGTGACATCACACTAGCTCTCTCTGACGCAGAGAGGGACCACCTCGCAGGCGGGCTTGCTGAACCCCTTGGAAGCAGAGAAGACTTCACACGGTGGGTTCATGACTCACTGGTGAGAGCTTTCCAGACCTCCAATACCCCAGGCAATGGAGTTTCGCATTAAACCTCTGTTCTAGCATCAGTTCTGTTGCTACAGTATGTGGAGTTTATGGAGCAGTAACAAATTAACATGTATAAACTTGGGAGCTCGCAGACTGGGAGAGCCGCCTGCCCTATATGTCGTCATGGTGATTCATCACAACATATGACATCATGAACAGTAAAGGGAATGGGCGAAAAATGAAACCCAGTTGAACACCCCACCCAAACTGTTGCTTGTGCTCGTTATGCTGGAGTGGACCAATAGAGTGTTGGTCACACTACTGTAACTTAATATGGCACACATGAATCAGATTCTACCACATGGAGAAGCTGCTGTGTCAGTGTTCCATAACTGGACAGTGATCTAGAAAGCTATAGGTGAACTCTGTGGTTAGGGATGCTTCTTGGCTCCTCTCTCTGGGCGTCAGCTAAGGCAAAATGACACTTCCACAGACCAATGGGGTGCATGATTGATTGACACACAATGTCCTTTTATAGTCATACTCCAAATTCCAAATGGACTCCTAGACCAAATCCCCTAAACCCTTTGTGGAGATCTGAAAGGACAGGACAGTAACATTCAATGGTAAAAGCATCTCCTTGCCTTCTGATAGGCTAGGTGAGATTTTCACCATATTTCTTACACCTATTCAACCCTTTCAAATAAAAACCACAAGTGCATTTATTTGGGAATGGGCATGTGACATGCTGCATCTGAGTGGGAACCAATGGAAGAACACCTATGAAGAAAAGCTAAAGTAATAACAGAGAGCCACAGAATCAACATCAATTAATTAGTCAAGCCTTGTCATTGTGTCCAAATTACAATGAGTTTCAGTATTTGGCTGCTGTATTGATGGTGGAAAAAATTGGAATATCATAACACACACACACACACACACACCTCTGATGAGCACGGTGAGTGCCTGAGATGGGTGGAAGCTCTGAGACAGGTCCTCCTCTTCCTGGTCCTTCTTAATACTGTCACCAGCCTTGGATTTGACAGTTACCCCAGTTACCCTACAGAGAGACAGAGTGAGGGAGAAGACACGAAGAGAGGGAGAGATCACTCACCGAGGCATCACACTTTATTTGGGGACATCATTCACATCTCTCTCAATAATTAGATATTTTCTGTTTATATTTTTCTGACAGCTTGAGCAACTAAATGATGTGTAAAATCTACTATTCCACAGTATCCCATGTAAAGCTTTCGTTGCAGTGTGGATTTTGGACTTACTGGACTGAAGGGAGTAATAAAAGATATTAGCCACTGTCTGCACAGTTACACGCACGCACGCACGCACGCACGCACACACACACACACACACACACACAGCTCTGGGCTGGCCTGCTCAATAAATGTTTCACTTTGGCCTATAACTAACTTCAACAGTAGGGTGGCTGTCTTTCCACTGTGGACTGACTATGGCTACAGCCACACTCAGACGCATGATGAAATGAAATATATGGCGTACATCATTGTCTGTTTTTGTCCGTCAAAAGTACAACTCAAGTCGACTACTTTCAGACAAGTTAGTCCGTCAAAAGACACACCGATTGACATGAAGACAGACAAAAACCAAGAACCCGACGATGTGTTGGAATATGCAGTTGTTGTCCAACCGGTGGTTCCCCTGCTCTTCCACCCCCTGGTCCAGCTGCTGTTGGAAGTGTCTGATGGTGTCCTACAGGGCCCTGATCTTGGCCTTCTTCTCGTTGAGCACCATGATGAAACGAGAGAACAGGTCTCCCTCCATCATCTCTATCTCCTGGACCTGCTGCTCCAAACTGGGCACACTATTAATGCCACAATGTCATAAGTAGATAGACAGAGGCACAGAGATAGAGGCAGAGAGACAGAGACAGAGACGGACGGACGGACGGACGGACGGACGGACAGACAGACAGACAGACAGACAGACAGACAGACAGACAGACAGACAGACAGACAGACAGACAGACAGACAGACAGACAGACAGACAGAGAACTGCACAAGACCCTGACACCCTCAGCACACAGGGGGACAAACACCTACCTGGAGGTGACAGCATTCCCTCCCAAATATTCCCTCCTAGACGCAACTACGTCAAAGCAACCAACAAAAACGGGCCACAATTCTTGCAGCTCTGTCGCACGCCGTGTCTGCACATAGTCAATGGTAGGCTTTGAGGGTACTCCTACAGTAGGTACAACTACAGCTCATCCCTAGGCAGTAGTACTGTAGACTACTTTATCACCAACCTCAACCCAGAGTCTCTCAGAGCGTTCACAGTCAGCCAACTAACACCCATATCAGATTTAGACCACAGCAAAATCACAACCTACTTGAACAGAGCAATGCTCAACCATGAGGTATCGAAGCTGAACAAACTGCACGCTATTAAGAAATGCTATAGATGGAAGAAGGGTAGAGTAGAAACCTACCAGAAAACTATTGGCCAACAACGAATCCAAACCCTCCTAGACAACTTCCTGGACAAAATGTTTCCCTGCAATAGTGAAGGTGTAAACATAGCAGTAGGAAGCCTGAACATAATATTTGACCTAACAGCTAACATATTCCTCATTAAAACATTTTTAAAAAATGTGATGAGTTTATTAGTCACATGCACAGCATCGCAGATGTAATTGCTGTGTACAATGACATTTTAAAGTTCCAAGCTCTAACAGTGCAGGTCAAAAAGAGAAGTGAATGAAACAAAAATCCCCCCACAAAATGTTTGGGGGGGAGGGACAAGGTAGAATATCCCAGAGAGAGTGTTTATAGTGGGAGCAGCAGAGGGGGAAGTGAGAAGTGAATAAAACAATAATAAAAATAATAATATATGCATAAATATTTACAACTGTAACAATGATAAATGTCCATTGGGGGGTGGGGGCAGGGTAAATGACATCTCAAGAATGATCAATGGAAATTGGATGCACCTGAGCTCAATTTGGAGTGTCATAGCAAAGGGGTGTGAATACGTATGTAAAATTGTTATTTGTGTACTTCATTTTCACGTTGTCATTATGGGGTGTTGTGTGTAGATGGATGAGAAAAAAAATCTATTTCATCCATTTTGAATTCAGTAATACAACAAAATGTGGAATAAGTCAAGGGCTATGAATACTTTCTGAAGACACTGTATGTGGTCTTTGGTACGATATTTACTGTAGGTAAGAAACTTATTTTTTGTGTTGCTGTCCTGGGACTCTGTTCACAAACACAAACAGACCAGGACAGCAACACAATTAGACCCAACCAAAGAAAAAAAGAAAACAAACAACGAACTATAACACACTGGAAAGATTCAACCAAAAAAAACGAGCAAACTGGAATGCTGTCTGGCTCTAAACAGAGAATACACAGTAGCAGAATACTTCACCACTGTGACTGACCCAAAATTAAGTAAATCCTTGACTATGTACAGACTCCGTGAGAAAGGCCGCCATAGCCTTTCTTCTCGAGAGCAAGGTATACCTATGTGCCCACGGCCCAAAAATGAGGTGGAAACTGAGCTGCACTTCGTTACCTATTGCCAAAGTTTGGACCATATTAGACACATATTTCCCACAGATCGCAAAGACCCACAAAGAATATTTAAACAAATCAAACTTTGATAAACTCCCATATCTGTTAGGAGAAATAGCGCAGTGTGCAATCACAGCAGCAAGATTTGTGACCTGTTGCCATGAGAACAGGGCAACCAATGGAGAACAAACAACATTGTAAATACAAACAATATTTATCTGTTTACTTATCTTCCCCTACTACAACTATTTGTTGCACACTGTACAAAGCTGATAATAATGCATTTGAAACGTCTTTATCCCTTTGAAACCTTAATGAGTGCAATGTTTTTGTTTTTTTGTATTGTTTATTCTCACTTTTGTTAATTGTTTATTTCACTTGCTTCAAAGCCACTTTGAATTGAATTGAGAGAGAGAGAGAGAACTTTGGGTGGGTGTTGTTGGGATGATGATGTGCCCCACCCTGGCCAGACATGAGCCACTCTTCTGTCTGGCTTTTTCAGCTACTCAAGGGATCAGGGAGGATATAAAAAAAAACAAGAGGAAAAACAAACAAAAAAAGTAATTAATTAATTAATTGAAGTCAATTTCCAGAAATACCCAGTCGTCTTCGTGGCCTTGACGTGGGAAAATCTCTCCTCTCACTTGGGCGGCTAGTGATGATGTCATTGAGTGATGATGTCAGTGTTGAGTCTCAGGGGAAAGAGCAGCTGGAGAGGAATAGGGAGTAGACCTAAGACGAGGAGCACGGGCACAACAACCCACAGACAAATGGACTGCATCGTAAAAGTGACTCGTGCCCTCACTCTAAACATACACATAAACGCATGCACACATACACACACAGTCCTTACTCTGCAAGGAGGTGCTGCTGCTCCTGCCGGAGTGTCTGGTACTTCTCCTGTAGCCGTCTGTTCTCTGCCTCCAGGTCAGCGCTGTGCTCCAGAATGTGGCCTATCATCTCCCTGTTGAGCTCCACAGGATCTGGGGCAGCGTGCAGCTCCACCGCACCCACGTTCACCTACACATATAGCCATACACCAGAGAGAGAGATGTAAAGTAGAGGGGGAGAGAGAGAAACAGACAGAAAGAAAGAGGGGGAAAACACTAAGTTCTCTCCTTGAGTTTGTGCCTGTGTGTTTATGCAAAGTGTATTTGTATTTATTATGGATCCCCATTAGCATGGCAACCAGGTCCAGCAAAATTAAGGCACTTGTCGTGACGTTGGGTGGAGGTAGTTTACGACCCCCAAATGAATTCCTTTCTTTCTCTCTCTAAAACCTCCTACAGAATGGACTCTTAGAATAAACTGTGTTACCACAAAGAGAGAGATTTGGCAATACATTAACATCCATAGTTGAGACTATGAACAATATTTGCCTTTCTCTTCCAGGTCAAAGGGTCCTTGGTATTTAAGAATATTATGTCAAACCCGTCGGGGTCTAGGATATACAATCAGACCACAGGGTGGCATGATACATATCTCGGGAAGTCTAACCTTTCTAGGGATAAGATAAACATGTTATTGTTATGCAATGTATATGTTTGAAAATGAAACTAAACTCTACAGACGATCAAACCAGAAAGACTATACAAAGGACCAGTCTTCCTTATTCGACCCAGGTACTAAAGCCAGGCTTAACCGTAAAAAACTATAATTGCATTCACCTTTCAATTGGGCGGTTGTTAGTGCATATGATATTGATGGTAGCCTAGCTATAGAAACGACCCTTCCTTTGTCTTTCAAGTTTCCCGCCCTCCAAAACTTCACCCCTCCTTTCCTTTGTGTGAACAGCGGTTATGTCGGAAAAGACCACTAGGGACTTTTCAGGATATGATTGCGTAATCGATATATCATCTACTGTATGTACTGTACAGTTGAAGGTTTACATACACCTTAGCCAAATACATTTAAACTCAGTTTTTCACAATTCCTGACATTTAATCACAGTAAAACATTCCCTGTTTTAGGTCAGTTAGGATCACCACTTTATTTTAAGAATGTGAAATGTCAGAATAATAGTAGAGAATTATTTATTTCAGCTTTTATTTCTTTCATCACATTCCCAGTGGGTCAGAAGTCAATTAGTATTTGGTAGCATTGCCTTTAAATTGTTTAACTTGGGTCAAACTTTTCTGGTAGCCTTCCACAAGCTTCCCACAATAAGTTGGGTGCACTTTGGCCCATTCCTCCTGACAGAACTGGTGTAACTGAATCAGGTTTGTAGGCCTCCTTGCTCGCACACGCTTTTTCAGTTGTGGCCACAAATGTTCTATAAGATTGAGGTCAGGGCTTTGTGATGGCCACTCCAATACCTTGACTTTGTTGTCCTTAAGCCATTTTGACACAACTTTGGAAGTATGCTTGGGGTCATCGTCCATTTGGAAGACCCATTTGCGAACAAGCTTTAACTTCCTGACTGATGTCTTGAGATGTTGCTTCAATATATCCACATAATTTTCCTTCCTCATGATGCCATCTATTTTGTGAAGTGCACCAGACCCTCCTGCAGCAAAGCACCCTCACAACATGATGCTGCCACCCCCGTACTTCACAGTTGGGATGGTGTTCTTCAGCTTGCAAGCCTCCCCCTTTTTTCCTCCAAACATAACCATGGTCATTATGGCCAAACAGTTCAATTTTTGTTTCATCAGACCAGAGGATATTTCTTCAAAAAGTACGATCTTTGTCCCCATGTGCAGTTACAAACCGTAAGTCTGGCTTTTTTATGGCGGTTTTGGAGCAGTGGCTTCATCCATGCTGAGCGGCCTTTCAGTTTATATCGATATAGGACTCATTTTACTGTGGATATAAATACTTTGGTACTTGTTTCCTCCAGCATCTTCACAAGGTCCTTTGCTGTTGTTCTGGGATTGATTTGCACTTTTCGCAGCAAAGTACGTTCATCTCTAGGAGACAGAACAGCTGCATGGTCCCATGGTGTTTATACTTGCATACTATTGTTTGGACAGATGAACGTGGTACTTTCAGGTGTTTGGAAATTGCTCCCAAGGATGAACCAGACTTGTGGAGGTCTACAATTCTTTTTCTGAGGTCTTGGCTGATTTCTTTTGATTTTCCCATGATGTTGAGCAAAGAGGCACTGAGTTTAAAGGTAGGCCTTGAAATACATCCACAGGTACACCTCCAATTGACTCAAATGATGACAATTAGCCTATCAGAAGCTTCTAAAGCCATGAAATCATTTTCTGGAATTTTCCAAGCTGTTTAAAGGCACAGTCAACTTAGTGTATGTAAACTTCTGACCCACTGGAACTGTGATATAGTGAATTATAAGTGAAATAATCTGTCTGTAAACAAATGTTGGAAGAATTACTTGTGTCATGCACAAAGTAGATGTCCTAACCGACATGCCAAAACTATAGTTTGTAACATGAAATCTGTGGAGTGGTTGAAAAATGAGACAGACAGAGAACAAGTGTATGTAAACTTCCGACTTCAACTGTACATGTACATGTTTGTGTATATTGCATATGACTCCTGTTCTTTACAATTCACACATTATTGACAATAAATATTGTGTCACTATAAGGAACTGTAGACTCATGTTTGTACTTGATTGAGATCCCATCCTATAAAGCACATTTTTATAGAGCCTGTACCGATTTGATGCTGCATGCAAGAGTGGAACCATAGAATTAGGAATTAGAACACTAGAGCGGACATCAATCTTCTTATGATGGTCCAAAGGCCAGCCATGTTGGTCAAGGAATTGGTCAACCATGTATCTGCACTGCATGTGAGCTAGTTATCTAGCCAGTTTTAGAGGAATTATTCTATAAATCTGTGCAGGATAATCAATGAACACATTTCTAGTGGCAAATGTGTTAAATTATAGCCATGGTATAAAAGGGATAGTCAACTCGGTGCTCTATGCGTTCTATGGGAAAAAAATTATGAACAACGTGGAAGGTGTGTTCCATGATGCACTAGCGGAGTGGAACTAATCTTCCACGGAGGTGCGTTATTTTCCAGAGAACTCATAAAGCCCCTAGTTGATTATCCCTTTTATACCATGGCTATAATTTAACACATTTGCCACTAGAAATGTGTTAATTTGCTGGTAGAAATGTGTTTAACATCCACTGAAGTAGCTAGCAAGTTTACTAGATAGCTACAGTAGTTGCCTTGGTAACCAAACAGACTTTCTAGTTTAGCTAACAAACCATCAGCTGAAACAAAGATGTCCTAACCGACTTACCAAAACTATAGTTTGTGAACATGAAATCAGTGGTTGAAAAAGTGGTTAAAAAATGATTCATTACAAGTGTATGTAAACTTCGAACTTCAACTATATGTGTGTATATCAATCTATCTATCTATCTATCTATCTATCTATCTATCTATCTATCTATCTATCTATCTATCTATCTATCTATCTATCTATCTATCTATCTATCTATCTATCTATCTATCTATCTATCTATCTATCTATCTATCTATCTATCTATCTATCTATCTATCTATCTATCTATCTATCTATACATACACACATACAGTTGAAGTTCGAAGTTTACATACACTTGTAATGACTCATTTTTCAACCACTCCACAGACCTGTTAGTTTTTCTTTAAGAAGCCCTCCTGTTCTCCACTCATTACCTGTATTAACTGCACGTGTTTGAACTCGTTACCTGTATAAAAGACACCTGTCCACACACTCAATCAAACAGTCTCCAACCTCTCCACAATGGCCAAGACCAGAGAGCTGTGTAAGGACATCAGGGATAAAATTATAGACCTGCAGAAGGCTGGGATGGGCTACAGGACAATAGGCAAGCAGCTTGGTGAGAAGGCAACAACTGTTGGCACAATTATTAAAAAATGGAAGAAGTTCAAGATGACGGTCAATCTCCCTCGGTCTGGGGCACCATGCAAAATCTCACCTCGTGGGGCATCAATGATCATGAGGAAGGTGAGGGATCAGCCCAGAACTACACGGCAGGACCTGGTCAATGACCTGAAGAGAGCTGGGACCACAGTCTCAAAGAAAACCATTAGTAACACACTATGCCGTCATGGATTAAAATCCTGCAGCGCACGCAAGGTCCCCCTGCTCAAGCCAGCGCATGTCCAGGCCCGTCTGAAGTTTGCCAATGACCATCTGGATGATCCAGAGGAGGAATGGGAGAAGGTCATGTGGTCTGATGAGACAAAAATAGAGCTTTTTGGTCTAAACTCCACTCGCCGTGTTTGGAGGAAGAAGAAGGATGAGTACAACCCCAAGAACACCATCCCAACCGTGAAACATGGAGGTGGAAACATCATTCTTTGGGGATGCTTTTCTGCAAAGGGGACAGCGTATTGAGGGGAGGATGGGGCCATGTATCATGAGATCTTGGCCAACAACCTCCTTCCCTCAGTAAGAGCATTGAAGATGGGTCGTGGCTGGGTCTTCCAGCATGACAACGACCCGAAACACACAGCCAGGGCAACTAAGGAGTGGCTCCGTAAGAAGCACCTCAAGGTCCTGGAGTGGCCTAGCCAGTCTCCAGACCTGAACCCAATAGAAAATCTTTGGAGGGAGCTGGAAGTCCGTATTGCCCAGCGACAGCCCCGAAACCTGAAGGATCTGGATGGAGGAGTGGGCCAAAAAATCCCTGCTGTGGGCCAAAATCCCTGCTGCAAACCTGGTCAAGAACTACAGGAAACGTATGATCTCTGTAATTGCAAACAAAGGTTTCTGTACCAAATATTAAGTTCTGCTTTTCTGATGTATCAAATACTTATGTCATGCAATAAAATGCAAATTAATTACTTAAAAATCATACAATGTGATTTTCTGGATTTTTGTTTTAGATTCCGTCACTCACAGTTGAAGAGTACCTATGATAAAAATTACAGACTTCTACATGCTTTGTAAGTGGGAAAACCTGCAAAATCGGCAGTGCATCAAATACTTGTTCTCCCCACTGTATATATATATGTAATTCTGTGTAGTTATTTAGGTACATGATTCGCCAGGGTTCTTGTAAATTAGATCTTACAGATTTTCAGAATGAGACTGACTGAATAGAGGCAACGATTAGATATTTGACTGCTATGGACATGAAAGATATGAATCATTAAGAGCGTATTCGGGAGATAATCACTCTAAATAAATAATGCTTCCGTGGTGCACCGGGTTATTGAGTTAAGTGTTGCAGGATTTAATTAAATCACGTCACCAATTAAACGTTGAATAACCTATTACTTTATATAGCATGTCGCCAATTCTAATCTAAGTCAAGACACTAAACAGTTATACCATTTTAAAAAATGCCAATACATTCATAACAGATTTCTCAACACACTAAATGTGTGAACTCAGGCCCTTATTCCACTACCACATAGTATCTACAACACAAAATCCATGTGTACGTGTGTGTATAGTGCTTATGTTATCGTGTGTGTGTATGCATGTGTTTGAGCCTATGTTTGTGTTGCTTCACAGTGGTGTGTGTGAGGAAACGATATCAGTGTGGGATTCACTACTATTGCTGTAGGGCCCACAACAGAACAAGTACCCAGCTCTCTACCCATCCAGCAGCAAGGAAGCAGCCACTCAGCCCCAAGAGGAACTCAAAGTTGTTTATCAGAATGGAGGGGGTTTAGAGGAGATACTAGACTTTGAGGATCTAGGCCTCGGTGGCTTGAAGACAAGACTTAAAGTTCCAAAACTCTCTCTCTCTCTCTCTCTCTCTCTCTCTCTCTCTCTCTCTCTCTCTCTCTCTCTCTCTCTCTCTCTCTCTCTCTCTCTCTCTCTCTCTCTCTCTCTCTCTCTCTCTCTCTCTCTCTCTCTCTCTCTCTCTCTCTCTCTCTCTCTCTCTCTCTCTCTCTCTCTCTCTCTCCTTGGTGACAGGGACTGATGTAAGGAAAGAGAACGGCAAGGAGGAGGTGAGATTGATGAGGGAAAATAAATGTTCCAAGCTTTTTCCTCCGTCTCCTCTCTTGTCCCCCTCACCATCCTCACCCCTTATAAACAAGGTATAACAGTCAACCTAATTCATCGGTTCAGACATATCCACACATCTAGCTAAAGTGCTGTACCTCCTAGGGGCTCTTGACTGACATTTCATAAATCGCCATTCTCTGTTTTTATACACTTACAACACGCAAAACAGGAATGCCTGTACATGCACAAAGTGAACATCCATTGATCTGAGCACATAGACAGAGAGCTGCCAAATATAGGGAGCCTTTCAAAAAGGATAAGAAAATAAGGAATCAAATGGTGCCAGGGTGAGGTCATCAGACAGTGACAGGCTGGGAGTTGGTTTACTGCATTTCCTTCTCTTTCTGTAACATGTTGAACATGAACACACTCCCCCTTTCTAAGCTTCACTCTCTCAGGTAATGAGGTAACCCGCTGTGTGTCTGCTGCTGTTTCCTGAAGGAGACAGACTGGTGGTACAGTGAGTGTTCCTTATAAACCTGTCAGCTTGAGGGGGGCTGTCTCTGCTTCTGGCTAGCCGTCTCCAGTCTTTCACCCTCTTACGAATGGGCACTTGTCTGGGTCATAGCTACTAGCCTATAAGCATCCAAATAATTACCTTTAAAATCTATATGGCAAAGTGACCTGTGATGGTCCTTACAAGTGCATGGAGCTATGAATGAAATTTCCCCCCCGGGGGATCAATAAAGTACCTATCTATCTATCTATCTATCTATCTATCTATCTATCTATCTATCTATCTATCTATCTATCTATCTATCTATCTATCTATCTATAACAAAGTGGAATTGTAGCTACAGTAGTAACTCCATCACATCAATTGGGTTATGCTAGCTAATATGTTGTCAAAGATTGTGATGTTGTTGAGGTCAAGGTTGCTGGTGTAGCTAACTGAATGACATAACGCGCAGGTCTACACTCCCTCTCTGTCACTCTTTCCCCCTCTATGAAGTGCTAGCAGGATGAATTAGCTAGCTAGCTAGTTAGGCCATGGCTAGTAGTAGGTTTTATTGGTTTCTCGCAGTCATAGACTGAATAGTACATATACAGTCGTATGCAAAAGTTTGGGCACCCCTCTGAGGCTGCATAATAATTTACTCTGTCGTCACAGAAAATGATCACAGTGGCATGCCATTCATTTTCTAATAAAAGCTGAGTACTGGGGTATTGTCCAGACAAAGATTTTTAGTGTAGCAATATTAAGTTGTATGATATTAAATCAGATGTGATTTAAAAATTTGGGCACCCTTGTCATTCTGTTGATTTGAATACCTGTAACTACTTAGCACTGATTAATTGGAACACACAATTGGTTTGGTGAGCTCATTAAGCCTTGAACTTCATAGACAAGTGCATCCAATCATGAGAAAAGGTATTTAAGGTGGCCAATTGCAAGTTGTTGTTCTCTTTGACTCTCCTCTGAAGAGTGGCAACATGGGGGCCTCAAAACAACTCTCAAATGACCTGAAAACAAAGATTGTTCAACATTATGGTTTAGGGGAAGGCTACAAAAAGCTATCGCAGAGATATAAGCTGTCAGTGTCCACTGTGAGGAACATAGTGAGGAAATGGAAGACCAAAGGCGGCAAAGGCGAAGGATGGTGAGAACGGTCAAAAACAGCCCACAGACCACCTCCAAAGACCTACAACATCATCTTGCTGCAGATGGTGTCACTGTGCACTGTGCATCGTTCAATTCAGCGCACTTTGCACAAGGAGAAGCTGTACGGGAGAGTGATGCGGAAGAAGCCTTTTCTGCACACACGCCACAAACGCACATTTGGACAAGCCAGCTTCATTTTGGAATAAGGTGCTGTGGACTGATGAAACAAAGATTTAGTTATTTGGTCATAACAAGGGGCGTTATGCATGGCGGCAAAAGAACACAGCATTCCAAGAAAAACACTTGCTACCCACAGTCAAATTTGGTGGGGGTTCCATCATGCTGTTGGGCTGTGTGGCCAGTGCCGGTACTGGGAATCTTGTTAAAGTTGAGGGTCGCATGGATTCCACTCAATATCAGCAGATTCTTGGGAATAATGTTGAAGAATCAGTCACAAAGTTGAAGTTACGCCCGGGGCTGGATATTTCAACAAGACAACGACCCAAAACACTGCTCAAAATCTACCAGGGCATTTATGCAGAGGAACAAGTACAATGTTCTGGAATGGCCATCCCAGTCCCCAGACCTGAATATCATTGAGAATCTGTGGGATGATTTGAAGTGGGCTGTCCATGCTCGGCAACCATCAAACCTAACTGAACTGGAGATGTTTTGTAAGGAGGAATGGTCCAAAATACCTTCATCCAGAATCCAGACACTCATTAGAGGCTATAGGAAGCGTCTAGAGGCTGTTATTTTAGCAAAAGGAGGCTCTACTAAATATTGATGTGATTTTTCTGTTGGGGTGCCCAAATGTATGCACCTGTCTAATTTCGTTTTGATGCATATTGCACATTTTCTGTTAATCCAATAAACCTAATTTCACTACTGAAATATTACTGTGTCCATCAGTTATTTGATAGATCAAAATGAAACACCCAATTATTTATAAATGGAAATCATGGAAATGGTCAGGGGTGCCCAAACTTTTGCATACGACTGTATTTACAATTATAAAATCAATCCTAAATAACTAATCAAATAGTGAAACAAAACACTCAATATAATGCAATGTTAAAATATGCAATATATACAAAACAACAATACTACAAAGACAAGGTTTGTAGTGACAGCTTTAGAAAATACAAGCCCCTGAGCTATATGGTGTGTGCATTGATCAGTTTAGTGAAGTACTGGATGGGGGAGTTCTGATAGTGGCATGTGCGTGTCATGGGAGTGTTCAGTCCAGTAATCTACTGTCTCGTTGGGAGGAGCCAGTCTGCAAACTAGGAGTTATGCAGGGATTTTGCCAATGTCAGGCTAATCTGCTCCCGTTTGGTCTTCAAGGACATGATTCCGAGGGTTTTGAGGGCTTCCCGGTAGCTGGTGTACGACTCGCCCAGAATTATTCTGCAGGCTCTTGTCTGCCAGGGACAGCATACTCCAGAACTAGTTTTACGTAGCCGATGTAGATGGACAGTAGGTCTGCTGTGGTTACGGAGAAGCGCTTAATGCACTTGAGGAGGAACAGCTTCCTACTGGTGCTTGTGGTTATGGTGTCAACCTCGCTTCTCCAGCGCAGGTCCTGCTGGACAGTGAGACCCAGCACCTTGAACGTTGAGTTCTCTGACAGGGGGATACCGTTGATGAAGAGGGGTGGTGCAGGGGGTGAGTTTTCAGAGAAGGTGACATGCATCACTACACGTTCTCATTGAGAAGCATGTCATTGGTAGCGGTCCAGGTGCTTTTGCATTGATAATGGTTGCTGCAGTTTCCCGGTTTCAATCCGATTCATGTCATATTTCCACACAGGGTTGGCAGCTTCATGTGCAGCATCATTGATGAGGGCAAGGAAAAGGACCGGGTCAAATAGGGTCCCCTGGGGGTCCCCTGGGCCACCGCACATGTAAGGGACTCTCATTCCGATAGGCCACCACGATAGCGTACACGTTGTCTCCTGTCAGATATGGTCACAAATCCATGGGACTATTTCAGGCCTCAGGCTCATTGACAGGATATTGTTGATGCCAGTAGTGCGGTTAACCTCGTCTAAATCTTTCAACAGTTTCTGGGGTATTAGGTTCGGGCCAGGTGCTTTGCAGACCTTGATCGCTTGGAGACTTCTGTAGGCATTCCAGACTGAGAGGGTGGGAAGCTGGTGGGGGGAACGGAGGAAAGCTGGGATTTGTGTCACGTCAAGTGGAGGAAAGGCAGATAAAATCAATGCAAAGCGTTTGTTGATGATGTTTGCAGTTGTATAACTGTCCTCGGTTAGCTGCTAACCTAATCCCCAGGAAGTGTCTGGTGAGCGAGATTAGAAGGTCAGCTAGCAATAATGCAACAAGAATGCATCCACCAGATATGGTAGCAATTGAGCCTAGGGCCGAGGTTACGGTTAACGATAGGTATCTAACGTTAGCTAACAGGCTAATATTTAATTAGCCTAGCTAGCTAGCTAGTTAGACTCCCAAAATGTCACTAGTAAATGTAGCTAGCTTTACGTAACGTTCCACTAGCTATCTAGCATTGTTCTATTATAACATTTGGTAGCTAGCTAACCAAAGGAGGCTGGTGGGTGGAACTATAGGAAGATGTGCTCATTGTAATGGCTGGAATGGAATTAATGGAACAGTATCAAACACATCAAACGATTTGAGGCTGTTCTGAGAACAAAAGAAGAGCAGTCAATCTTGAGGATATACAGTAGCTTGCTCAAAAGTGCTGCTTGCAGGTTAACAGTACTTGATCAATAACTCTTTTGGCTTGCCAGATGGTTTATTCATGACAAGTCGGAAACTCGGAACCTCTGAGTTAAAATTAAGTTATTTGCGTAGAGCTTCCTATTTGTTGATTTTTATACTTTCCAACCTAACCCTTTACGCCAATCTTAACCACACTGCTAACCTTATGCCTAACCCTAATCTTAAATTGAGACCAAAAAGCACATATTTTCATAATACCCATAAAATCTAGCGGTCAAACAGGAATATGGTTCCAATCTTTTTCCAACCATTCATTTTTCCCATAGATAATTTTTTTATCCTTACCCTGGCGTGACGTTTTGATAACCATGCAAATCTCTCTCGGACAAGGTGACTTTTATCAATGTATTCGCCTCTATTTACTCTCAGATTCGAAAATGCTAATTAGCATCAAACTTGACATCATGCAAAACTACAAATCCCTGCAAGCTCCTGCACGTCATCTCTAGCTGACACAGAATTGTCCATTTAAAGAAATTTAGCCAATTTATTCAATACTACATTTAGCTAACATTAGATAATTAAATCAAAGGTTCTTACATTTTCCTCGATTCGGCAGTCTCGTCCAGATCATCAAGGCATTTGTAGTTCTTTCTGATAGCCACATTAGCACCTAATTAGCATTTCATTTTGAGGGGGTAAATACAGGCAAATATATTGATAAAAGTCACTTTGTCTTAGAGAGATTTACACAGTTATCAAAACTTCACGCCAGCGTAAGCCTACACAAAACACAGCACTTATTTTAAGTGTTTCTAAAATCCCCTATGGGAAAAATGAATGGTGGAAAAACCATTGGAGCCATTTCCGCTAGGTTTTATGTGTATTATGACTCATCCTGTGGTACTCTAAAGCCAATTTTGACTTTGTGGCTGTGGTAACTAGAGACAACCCTCATGGTGCTTTCAAGACCCCTCGGAAACTCGGAACCTCTGAGTTAAAATGTACGTATGCTATATATACAGAAGTATGTGGACACCCCTTCAAATTAGTGGATTTGGCAGTAGAATGGCCTTACTGAAGAGCTCAGTGACTTTCAACGTGGCACCGTCATTGGATGCCACCTTTCCAAAAAGTCAGTTTGTCAAATTTCTGCCCAGCTAGAGCTGCCCCGGTCAACTGTAAGTGCTGTTATTGTGAAGTGGAAACATCTAGGAGCAACAGCGGTTTGGCAGCGAAATGGTAGGCCATACAAGCTCACAAAACAGGACCGGCAAGTGCTGTAGCGCGCAGCGAGTAAAAATGGTCTGTCCTCGGTTGCAACACTCACCACAGAGTTCCAAACTGTCTCTGGAAGCAATGTCAGCACAATAACTAATCGTCGGGAGCTTCATGAAATAGGTTTCCATGGCCGAGCAGCCGCACACAAGCCTAAAATCACCATGCGCAAAGCCAAGCGAGTGGTGGAGTGGTGTAAAGCTTGCGACCATTGGACTCTGGAGCAGTGGAAACGCGTTCTCTGGAGTGATGAATCACGCTTCACCATCTGGCAGTCCGACGGACGAATCTAGGTTTGTCGGATGCCAGGAGAACGCTACTGTAATAACGGTTTGATCTGCGCTCCATAATTCTTTAATTAGCCTTCATGTCCAGTTTTAATTACATTAAATATGATCCACTATTACAAGTTTCAAGTTTTATTAGTCATATGTAAAGGATACACATGGTATACACCGTCCAGCTAAATGCTTACTTGCAGGTTGCTTCTCAACAATGCAACAGCAAGAACAAATTACACAAGATAAGAATATGAGCATAAACTAAATGGCTAAGTAGAATAGAATAAACATTTTAGCATAAGTATAATACAGGAAGGCACAATTTATAGTCCAATATTTACACGTTTCAGGGAAGGGGGGATTGGGGAGCAAGTGTTTATATTGTGCAGTATTAGCAATAGTAAATAAGAGTCTGGTAGTAGCAGTTGTGATGCGTGTGTAGCATTAATGTATTTGTGTGTGTGTCATTTGACTGGTTTCACATTTGTAAAATAGGTCTAAAACAATTGTCATTCATATTTACAATCCCCTCATCCAAACGGTTACTTATTTACCTAACTATCTCTTTGTAAATTACAGTGTGTGGAGAATGCAGTTATTTCTATCGGAAAAAATAAAGTAGATGTTTTTTCCACTTGAAACCGACCCATTGCTCGACCTTATTCATGGTTTCATCACGCATTAAAGGTGGTGGAATTATGAGAGAATTGATACATGAGTGTTTCCCCATGCTTAAGTTCAAGGTCAGAATACGCGTGCAGAGAGGAAAGTGTATGAAAAGGGAATTAAGTACATTTTACGTACGTGTATCTCGGGTCTGAATTCCCTCCTTAGAGAAAGAAGATGCAACGCGTCATGATGAGTTGGGAAACCAGAAGGTAGTGAGGTGATAAATCTTCGCTGGACTGTGTTGGGGTCATTGACCCACTGGAATAAAGGCCGGCGTCTTCAAAAGCTCTCATTAAATGCTTGTAATTTTTGTCTGAGCCAGAGTTGTCCTGGCAGATCACACAGCTGTTTTCTCCTGGCACGTTGAACCTGATCGTGTCAAAGTAGACGCTCCTCATCATCACCGTCCTGTCTGCTCTACGCTGCCCCCTCTACGCTCCCTTTCTGCCCCCTCTACGCTTCCCTTTCTGCCCCCTCTACGCTCCCCTTTCTGCCCCCTCTACACTTCCTTTTCTGCCCACTCTACGCTTCCCTTTCTGCCCTCCCTACGCTTCCTTTTCTGCCCTGTATATGCCATCTCTACGCTCCCTTCCTGCCCTCTCTACGCCTCCCTTTCTGCCCCCTCTACGCTGCCATTTCTGCCCCCTCTACACTTCCTTTTCTGCCCACTCTACGCTTCCCTTTCTGCCCTCCCTACGCTTCCTTTTCTGCCCTCTATATGCTTCCTTTTATGCCATCTCTACGCTCCCTTTCTGCCCTCTCTACGCTTCCCTTTCTGCCATCTCTACGCTTCCCATTCTGCGCTCTCTACGCTTCCCTTTCTGCCCTCTCTACGCTTCCTTTTCTGCCCTCTCTACGCTTCCCTTTCTGCCCTCTCTACGCTTCCTTTTCTGCCATCTCTACGCTTCCTTTTCTGCCCCCTCTACGCTTCCCTTTCTGCCCCCTCTACGCTGCCTTTTCTGCCCTCTCTACGCTTCCCTTTCTGCCCTCTCTACGCTTCCCTTTCTGCCCTCTCTACGCTTCCTTTTCTGCCCTATCTACGATTCCTTTTCTGCCATCTCTACACTTCCTTTTCTGCCCTCTCTACGCTTCCCTTTCTCCCCTCTCTATGCTTCCTTTTCTGCCCTCTCTACGCTTCCCTTTCTGTCCTCTCTACGCTTCCTTTTCTGCCCCCTCCAAGCTTCCTTTTCTGCCCCCTCTAAGCTTCCTTTTCTGCCCCTCTACGCTTTCTTTTATGCCCTCTCTACGCTTCCTTTTATGCCCCCTCTACGCTTCCTTTTCTGCCCTCTCAACGCTTCCCTTTCTGCCCTCTTTACGCTTCCTTTTCTGCCCTCTCTAGGCTTCATTTTCTGCCCTCTCTAGGCTTCATTTTCTGCCCTCTCTACGCTTCCTTTTCTGCCCTCTCTACACATCCTTTTCTGCCCTCTCTACGCTTCCTTTTCTGCCCTACACATCCTTTTCTGCCCTCTTTAGGCTTCCCTTTCTGCCCTCTCTACGTTTCTCTTTCTCCCCCTGTATTCTGATGATGATGATGAAGAAAACACAAGCAGAAATCAGACTTGTGAGGAAACCTGCACACCCAAGCTGTCAGAAAAGACTCACAGTAAGGAAACCTAAACACAAGTTAGATGTACAGTGTTCCTCATTTTTACTGTGACTAGGCCATGCTAGGTCACTCTTATACAGTATTTAAACAACTTGCCCAATGCTAGTTTATTCTGACTTCTGCTAGTCATTTATTTAAGAAAAACATGATTGTTTATTTAATTTTGATATAATGCAACTGTGGTGCAATATTTTACATTTCTTTCACCCAGTGTTTATATTTCGTGGAACCAAAATCAATGTTTAATTCCTGTAAGGATTTCATTGTGTTTGGAGATGACTGATTTGGTTTATATGCTATTTAATACTTTGGCTTGCAGATTAGGGCCATTTATACAGCTCTGCCTCATGAATTACTCAATAAACAAAGCTATGCTCTTCTGTTTTCAATATACAGTATAATATGTTATTGTTCACAACTATATAGCTTTCAACACTCAAAAACATGACAATACAAAGCTAAAACACTACAATGCACATTAACCACCCTCAGACTCCCTGTCCTTGTTTTGTGTGATTGTTAACCTAAGCGCTGCCATCGACCTTGGTGTTGCAAAACTGCCGATGTAACGGTTGTGAAAGAGCCCCAACAACGAGGGCTGATTACGATATGGCCATGTAAACCAGTACTTTAATAACGCACTAATGGCATCAGGGTTTTCGTAGGAGACCACCCAGTTTATATTGAAAGACAGCTTCCCAACCTCGTAAAAATAAGACCAAAATTAAGATGTTACTGAGTGATCCTATGCAGGCTGAGCCTCACGGCCTGAGAGTGAGTGTCTTTGAAACTGTAGGCGTGCTTAATAAGAGATGATAAAAGTCTGTTTCAAATAAGAGAGCCGTTTAACTACAGGGTGTTTGTGCACAGGTCTGTGTGAGTGACCATTACATGTTTGAATGCGCAAAGGTGAATCTGAGCAAAGGTTTATAAAAAGAGTCACACTTTTGGAAAGGCTTGTTTCCTACTTGGGGAAAAAAGTTCAGTTACACAGGATTAATGCAATGAGTATAGTGAGTATAGTTATATAATGTGAATATTGTGGATAGTCAGATTAATATAATAGTTCAATTAAAACGTTTACATGCTTTGCAAGAAGAACGATTTTGCGAATAATCATGTTTACATGGACACATCTGAAATCAGGCTACCTGATGGAACTCTGATAAAAGCAGAAAATCACCAATCAAAATGGCCACAGGTTTTGAGAATGACACAAGTATTGGTCTCCACAAAGTTTGCTGCTTCAGTGTTCTTAGATCTTTATGTCAGTAGTTACTATGGTACACTGAAGTATAATTACAAGTGTCAAAGGCTTTCATTGACAATGACATTCAGTTTATGCAAAGAGTCAATATTTGCAGTGTTGACCCTTCATTTTTCAAGACCTCTGCAATCCGCCCTGGCATGAAGTCAATTAACTTCTGGGCCACATCCTGACTGATGGCAGGCCATTCTTGCATAATCAATGCTTGGAGTTTGTCAGAAGTTGTGGGGTTTTGTTTGTCCACCGGCCTCTTGAGGATCGACCACAAGTTCTCAATGGGATTAAGGTCTGGGGAGTTTCCTGGCCATGGACCCAAAATGTCAATGTTTTGTTCCCCGAGCCACTTAGATATCACTTTTGCCTTATGGCAAGGTGCTCCATCACGCTGGAAAAGGCATTGGTCGTCACCAAACTGTTCTTGGATGGTTGGGAGAAGTTGCTCTCGGAGGATGTGTTGGTACCATTCTTTATTCATGGCTGTGTTCTTAGGCAAAATTGTGAGTGAGCCCACTCCCTTGGCTGAGAAGCAACCCCACACATGAATGGTCTGAGGATGCTTTACTGTTGGCATGACACAGGACTGATGGTAGCGCTCACCTTGTCTTCTCCGGACAAGGTGTTTTCCGGATGGCCCAAACAATCGGAAAGGGGATTCATCAGAGAAAATGACTCTACCCCAGTCCTCAGCAGTCCAATCCCTGTACCTTTTGCAGATAATCAGTCTGTCCCTGATGTTTTTCCTGGAGAGAAGTGGCTTCTTTGCTGTCCTTCTTGACACCAGGCCATCCTCCAAATGTCTTCGCCTCACTGTGCGTGCAGATGCACTCACACCTGCCTGCTGCCATTCCTGAGAATGCTGAATCAACTTTAGGAGACGGTCCTGGCGCTTGCTGGACTTTCTTGGGCGCCCTGACGCCTTCTTCACAACAATTGAACCTCTCTCCTTGAAGTTCTTGATGATCCGATAAATGGTTGATTTAGGTGCAATCTTACCAGCAGCAATATCCTTGCCTGTGAAGCCCTTTTTGTGCAAAGCAATGATGACGGCACGTATTTCCTTGCAGGTAACCATGGTTGACAGAGGAAGAACAATGATTTCAAGCACCACCCTCCTTTTAAAGCTTCCAGTCAGTTATTCTGACTCAATCAGCATGACTGAGTGATCTCCAGCCTTGTCCTCGTCAACACTCTCACCTGTGTTAACGAGACAATCACTGACATGATGGCAGCTGATCCTTCTGTGGCAGGGCTGAAATGCAGTAGAAATGTTTTTGGGGGGTTAAGTTCATTTTCATGGCAAAGAGGGACTTTGCAATTATTTGCAATTCATCTGATCACTCTTCATGACATTCTGGAGTATATGCAAATTGCCATCATCAACACTGAGGCAGCAAACTTTGTGGAGACCAATACTTGTGTCATTCTCAAAACTTTTGGCCACGACTGTACAGCAGCGACCATGTTATTTTTGGGACATATAAAGTTTGTATGTGAACACTACTTCTAAGATGCATACATTCAGTTGTTCTGAACTCGCGCTAGTGAGGGAGGCTTGCTCGGCTGGTGCTAGCACATTCGAAAGACTACGCAGAAAACCAGGTGTTTTAATCGGCGTAAGCTTGCTTTGATTTTGACCTTACACAACAATTAAGATAAGAAGAGTAAGCTGTTTACATGACTATTGCATAATCTGCCTACTGCTATTTAATATCGAATTATTACTGTGCATGTAAACATACTCCGTGTGTGTGTGTGAAGCACACTGTAAAAAACAAAACATATTCCAGACTTGTTGAGTAGCACAGCCTTTCTTTCAGAACTTTGTCAAAGGAACTGTTGATATCTCTATCTCAGAAAATCCCCAAAAGATCACCACATCATATTATGCTAAAAGAGTTGGGTTGATCCAAAAACGCAGTTAAAATGTGGAATCGCATACATGAAACATGAAATGCCCCATTATGTTTGTCTATATCAGTGACACGTTTACGGAATTGCTTAGTCAAATAAAAGGTTAATAATAATAATAATAATAATAATAATAATAATACAAAAACATTCCTTTCATTGGATTTAAAGTCTCTGTGGAAAGTCTCTCTTTGTTTTTCTCATTCCTTTCTTTTTTTTCCCTTCTGAGACACAGTGATAAAGTTAAAGGTCAAAGTATGTGCCCTGTGCCAGGCCTTGCCAGGGTGTGGGCAGATAACTGGGCAGGATCAGAACTGCCATCCTGTGTGACCGATATAGGCTACCCTTTCACAGAGAGCTGGGGAATTGGAAAAAAAACAAAAAAAACTCAAGGCATCCTTTCAGACAGCGCGAACACGTCCATCTTTCTCTTTTCATGTGGAATGTGTTAACTTGTGAATTTCGCATTTGCATATTGCTAGTGCTGATGAACACACTTCATAGCACATAGATACTTGCTATTCAATAGGGGGATTTGCATTCACCTGTCTGGTTATTTCTATAAGTGAACAAAGCGAAAAGCAAAGAGACATGGGAAGGAAGGTCAAGGGGAGGAAGGTCCTTGAGATAATTGAGATGAATCTCTGTGAGAATTTGTAGTAAGGAAACACTTTACACCAGGTATGTTTTCTATGAATCTTGGACAGTCCAAGTACATAACATTCTTGAGAAATGTACTTTGGGGATGAGATTCATGTTGAGAGTTACACTTAAACTGTGTAAACAATAAGGAAAGGAGAACAGAAGCCATGGATATGAGAAGTAAGCTAATGGATACCACACATACAAACACATTTGTAAATGTTTGTAAAAAATCCTATTAAATTAGATACATAACCTTGATATGCATAATTAATTCACATACAAATTACTTATACATACCGTACATTCCCCAATTTGAAGACACACACAGTTATGACCCCTGCCTTATTACCCCAACCTGCTATATCCAAATTTACAAATATCTTCGACCCTCAGAATATACCCCCCCACTTTGTAGTCTACACACAACTGCCAGCCCCTCATACACACACATCTTTATGAATTAAAAACTCCTTAAAGAAAACATGTTCCATGTGCTCGCTCAATACAGGCATAATTGCCAACATACTGTATGTGTGCACCCATCCGCAATACAGTGCCCATACGCCCATCACACAGACACACTACCATTATTCCCCCGTCATCCGACAGAGAGAAATGCCAGCGGTGGCATGCGGAGCACAGCTTAGGACAACATGCCAGGGCCCAGTTATCGGAGAGGATTAAATGTATAGAAATACAATGAATAGAATGGGAGTCCCCATTCAAGTGACATTATTTGTCTGGTCTATTCATTATATTTATATGTACTCTATCCAATAGGCAAAATCCAGGAAGATAACCTTTGAAAAACTGGGCCCTGGCTTTTTTTTTACCAGCTTCTCCTGTCGTCTCCCATCATATCAATAACAGAGTGAGGAATCACAGCATGTCATCCCCTCTCACATCAATAACAGAGTGAGGAATCACAGCATGTCATCCCCCATCACATCTATAACAGAGTGAGGAATCACAGCATGTCATCCCCCATCACATCTATAACAGAGTGAGGAATCACAGCATGTCATCCCCCGTCACATCTATAACAGAGTGAGGAATCACAGCATGTCATCCCCCATCACATCTATAACAGAGTGAGGAATCACAGCATGTCATCCCCCATCACATCAATAACAGAGTGAGGAATCACAGCATGTCCTCCCCCATCACATCAATAACAGAGTGTGAGGAATCATAGCATGTCTTCCGCCATCACATCAATAACAGAGTGAGGAATCACAGCATGGCATCCCCCATCACATCAATAACAGAGTGTGAGGAATCACAGCATGTTATCCCCCATCACATCAATAACAGAGTGAGGAATCACAGCATGTCATCTCCCATCACATCAATAACAGAGTAAGGAATCACAGCATGCCATCCCCTCTCACATCAATAACAGAGTGAGGAGTCACAGCATGTCATCCCCCATCACATCAACAACAGAGTGTGAGGAATCACAGCATGTCATCCCCCATCACATCAATAACAGAGTGTGAGGAATCACAGCATGTCATCCCCCATCACATCAATAACAGAGTGTGAGGAATCACAGCATGTCATCCCCCATCACATCAATAACAGAGTGTGAGGAATCACAGCATGGGAGGCACAGACGGGGGGAGGGGGGAGGGGAAATAGCCTAAGGAAAAGAGCTGGGAGCTAGGTGAAGTAGAGGCAGGAAGACAGGAGTTGGGATACCTACTTTTTCTATACGTTATCTAGATCTTTGGGTGTGGGTGCCCACAGTACACACCCACACCACTCCGCTCCAATCAGAGCCATAAACTAGTGCTAATCAGTGTAAGTGTCAGAGGGGAATCCTGTGTGTGTGTGTGTGCGTGTGTGTGTGTGTGTGTGTGGGTGTGTGTGTGTGTGTGTGTGTGTGTGTGTGTGTGTGTGTAGGCCTAGTCCAGACAGTCAGTGCCCAGACCATAAGGTCAGCAGCAGGGAGGAGAGGTGGAATGTAGGACTGGAGGACAAAGGGGAAGGGACATGACCCCAGTGAAAATGGAACCACATAGTGGGTATTGAGGGGAACAAGGCATTCCTTATGGGAGCATCCAACTCCCAAGTGAATGTCCTGAAGTCACCGTGGTTGCACTGGGAGCAGGGACACAAAGGTCACTGTGGTTACACTGGAGGCAGGGACACAATGGTCACCGTGGTTACACTGGGAGCAGGGACACAAAGGTCACCGTGGTTACACTGGGAGCAGGGACACAATGGTCACCGTGGTTACACTGGGAGACTCATTCCTATCCTCATTCTCTTTTAGCTTTTAAAAAAAATACATTTTAAAGGAAAAGTCCACTTTATAATATAGAACGTCTACTTGATAATGTAGACATCCTTTGGTTTTCAAAAAGTTAGGAGATTTCATCAATTAATCCATACTGTGCTATAAGTAACTTTAAGGAAAATTACCCTGTGGTGCAGAGTCCGCAAAGTTAGAAACCCCACTGATTGCTTAATATACAGTACACATTATTACAACAGACAGGACTTAGTAGACAGTACACATTATTACAACAGACAGGACTTAGTAGACAGTATATATTATTACAACAGACAGGACTTAGTAGACAGTATATTATTACAACAGACAGGACTTAGTAGACAGTATATATTATTACAACAGACAGGACTTAGTAGACAGTATATATTATTACAACAGACAGGACTTAGTAGACAGTATATATTATTACAACAGACAGGACTTAGTAGACACTATACACTATTACAACAGACAGGACTATTGTTGGAGCACACACAACAATTAATCACAGCCATATACCCCTTTCCTAGAACGTAACATAATGTTTAAAAAGACAAGGGGTCTGAATACTTTCCAAAAGCACTGTATATACACATATAAATAAAACTATTGTCTGACATGCTAAAGGAGTTCTCTAGAACCCCTGACAGGTGACAATATCCTGACTAGGGTTGCACATTTTGGGGAATATTCAGAGGTGGAAACTTTCCGTGGGAATTAACGGGAATATATGGCAATTAAAGGGAATATATGGGAATTAACGGAAATATATGCAAATTAATACTAATACCATTTAAATGTAGATGTTTTTTTGCATTGGATATATTTACCATATCATATGTAACATAAACCTTTAACCTTATCATAAGTAGACATAATTGCAAATGATTAAATGCTTCCAATAGAGATTTTAAAAAACTATTTAGTTACAAATTAAACTTTAATTAAATGGGTTGAATCTTTACATGGGATGATTTCACTGAATAACAAAAGAAAGGGATGATGATCCCCAATGATCCATCACATCTCTCAAAAAAGTTTTCAACATACATCTGTAAAATGAACTAAAGCTTTGGTTGTCTTCCTCTCAGGCTTCCATGTCTTCTCCCTGGACCTCCTCAATGTCCACCTCTTGAACATTAGACTCAAAGGCCTCATCTTCACTGTCACCTTCCAACCTTGTTGAGGATGGCTCGTTGTCAGGCTCAAAAAGCCTCAAATTTTCACAGATGGTCACCAATTTTTCAACCCTTGTATTGGTCAGCCTGTTGCGTGCTTTGGTGTGTGTTCCCAAACAAGGACCAGTTGCGCTCTGAGGTGGCTGATGTTGGTGGGATTTGGAGGATGATGAAGGCAACAGGGGAAAGAGCCTCAGTCCCTTCAACCAGGTGGCTGATGAGATATGCTGGCACGACTGCCATATTGCATATCCATCCTAAAGCCCTTGCTTGGAAGTGTACTTCGCCAGACTGCCAAGAACCTCACCCTCATCCAGGCCAAGTTGGTCGAGACATGGTAGCGATGACACAATAGGCCTTGTTGATCTCTGCACCAGACAGGATGATCTTGCCAGCGTACTTGGGGTCCAACATGTACGTTGCAGTGTGTATGGGCTTCAGGCAGAAGTCGTCACGCTTTTTGATGTATTTCAGAACTGCAGTTTCCTCTGCTTGGTGCAACAGTTGGCAGGGCAGTATGGATTTCTTCTCTTACATCTGCAAGCAGAGTCTGAACATCAGACAGGATGGAACTGTCTCCCTCAATTCGTGCAATGGCTACTGCTATAGGTTTCAGGAATTTCAGGCTGCTTACTACTCTCTCCCAAATTACATCATCCAGGAGGATCCTCTTGATGGGGCTGTCCATATCGGCAGACTGTGATATGGCCATTTCCTTCCCCTCAAAGAGACTGTCAAACATGATGACAACACCCCCTAACAGGTGTTGCTGGACAGCTTCAATTTAGGGCTCTTATTCTTCTCACTTTGCTTGGTGAGGTAGATTGCTGCTATAACTTGATGACCCTTCACATACCTAATCCTTTCCTTGGCTCTCTTGTAGAGTGTATCTATTGTTTTCAGTGCCATGATGTCCATGAGGAGCAGATTCAATGCATGAGCAGCACAGCCAATGGGTGTGATGTGAGGGTAGAACTCCTCCACTTTAGACCAACTAGCCTTCATGTTTGCAGCATTGTGTCACCAGTGCAAATACCTTCTGTGGTCCAAGATCATTGATGACTGCCTTCAGCTCATCTGCAATGTAGAGATCGGTGTTGTCCCTTGTGTCTGTGCTCTTGTAGAATACTGGTTGAGGGGTGGAGATGATGTAGTTAATTATTCCTTGCCCACGAACATTCGACCACCCATCAGAGATTATTGCAATACAGTCTGCTTTCTCTATGATTTGCTTGACCTTTACTTCAACTCTGTTGAACTCTGCATCCAGCAAATTAGTAGATAAAGCATGTCTGGTTGGAGGGGTGAATGCTGGGAGAAGAACATTAAAAGATCTCTTCCAATAGACATTGCCTGTGAGCATCAGAGGTGAACCAGTTGCATACACAGCTCGAGCAAGACATTCATCAGCATTTCTCTGAATACGTTCCTCCATTGAGAAAAAAAAGCTGACCATGAGCTATTGCTATCGATTAGGTGTTTGATTCATAATTTTCACTTCGAATAGAAGTAGAGGCTTGCTTGTTGTGAGCACTGAGGGAACTTTATGCACTTGGCCAGATGATTCTGCATCTTTGTTGCATTCTTCACATATGATTTGGCACAGTATTTGCAAATGTACACAAATGTTCCTTCTACATTAGCTGCAGTGAAATGTCTCCACACATCAGATAGTGCCTGTTGCATTTTCCTGTAAAGATTAGGAAAAAATTTGTAACAAAAAAACAAATACAATTCCATGTACAGATAAATAGTTAAGCAGTTAGATTAAACAAGTTCTTTGTAAGATATTTTTTTTTAAATGAAACATGTATGGAAACAGGTGAATTAACACTCCACAGTTAGCAGGCTCAAGCAAGCTAAAACCCACATGCTAGCAAAAACTAACTAGCAGAAATTGTTAACAAGTTAGAAATGATTTTGCTGTAGGCTACTATTTACTAGTTAACAAAAAATCATGTATGTCATATAACATATATTCACCCCACCCAGTATTGTAATCAAAACATACCAGAAAGCATGTAGTCCTTGGCTCAGACAGTGTAGTAGTATGGGCTCAATAGCATCTCGTTAGTGTGCAAGATCTTGAGAATCAGCTGTACATGTGATGGAAGAGTGCACTGCACATGTGATGGAAGAATGCACTGCACATGCAGACTTAGAAGACTTAGAATTGCCTTATGTGTATCCCACAAAAAAGGTTCACTGTAAGCAAAGTTCCCCAAATTCCAGGGCTTAACGTCCCATGGAAAATGTCCGGAAAAATTCTGGAAATTTACCGGAAAGTTTCCGACCCTTTGCAACAATAATCCTGGCTGCAAGAATGCCACAAGTCATGGGTATTAGAATCAACACGCAAAACCTCCAAACATTGGAGAGGTTAGGAGTCCTCTGTGAATTCCCTGGGATGGGATGTTCCTGGACCTGCCCTGTCCTCTGGGAGGAAGAGGAGCAGAGACAGCCAGGGTGTTCCCCCCTCAGTTAGGCTAGCCATCAACAGTCACATATTTTTTATTTTAGTTAACTAGGCAAGTCAGCTAAGAACAAATTCTTATTTACAATGACGACCTACCTACAAGGTCAGCCCCTGGAGCAAATTAGGGTTAAGTGCCTTGCTCAAGGACACAGACACCTTGTTGGCTCTGGTATTCGAACCAGCGACCTTTCGGTTACTGGCCCAACGCTCTAACCACTAGGCTACCTGCCGCCCACATCAGCCTGTGGTCTGTGTAGAATGGTGACAGCTCAGGCAGGCCTGTCATGGGGAAAGTAGTGTGGAGTGTGTGCCATATACCGAACATGGGGGTGCTATTTCCCCAGGCATGGCAGTTAGTGAGAATGTGGAAATAGCAGACAATGGCTAGTGCATTGTGTAGAAAGGGAAACAGTGATTCATAAGGAGGCTCCACAAGAGGATAGTCCAACAAACCGTAGTAAACATGACTCCTTTACTGAAGGCCAACAATCAATAGGTCTTGTGTTGATTGCATATGAACGCATTCACAGTATGTATAACTATGCTTGAAATCAATGCAAGCATTTCTCAAGGAAAGGAAAGTAGGAAACTGAACAAAATACTTAAATCACTAATTAATGCGTTTCAGAAAAAGGCATTAGCACCTTCAGGAAATTACCTCAGAACTGGTACTGTCCTGAAGGGGTTTATAAAGCAGGAAGGGAATCCCACACAGGGTATAGTCCATGTTTAACTAGGCTATACAGTATGCTCCTGTACAAAACAGGGATTTGGTGTCTGTTGAAATGAGGCCATGGGAGCTATGTAAAAACCCACAAAGTTAGCGTCATCGCCACAGAAGTCCCAGCTGACAGAGGACCCTCTCCCCTGCCCCTATTCCTTTATCATGCCTTCTACCCTATGTGATCATCTACTTACATCTACAATTCAATGAAGCATGTAGTTTGTCAGTATAATCTGCACCCATACGGACATACACAATTTAACCAAAAGTATCTGGACACCTGCTCATCTCATTCCAAAATCATCTCATTTCCTTCACTGGAACTAATGGGCCTAGCCCTAACCATGAAAAACAGCTCCAGACCATTATTCCTCCTCCATCAAACTTTACAGTTGGCACTATGCATTCGGGTCGATAGCCTTCTCCTGGCATCCACCAAACTCAGATTTGTCAGTCGGACAGCCAGATGGTGAAGAGTGACTCATCAATCCACACATCACTCTTTACAGTCATCTGTCACTGTTCTCAGTGTCAACTAGACCACACTACTGCGTACTGTTTTTAACTCAACATTTACAGGTAATATAAAAGGTTACACATTTTAGAGATATAGTCCCCTATTCAGCTGAAACTGGATGTGTTAAACCGATAGTATTCCCCATTAGATACATGGATTAATAGATCTAAGGTCTAAGGCACTGCATCTCAGTGCAAGAGGCGTCACTGCCGTGATTGGGAGTCCCATAGGGCGGCGCACAATTGGCCCAGCGTCGTCCAGGTTTGGCCGGGGTAGGCCGTCATTGTAAATAAGAATTTGTTCTTAACTGATTTGCCTAGTTAAATACTTTTTTTTTTTTTTTTTTTATGTGTGTGATCAGCTGTCCTGATCCTAGATCAGAGTTAACGAGCATAGTGAATGTGAGGTGGTTTCTTTTGCACTCAGACTTGACATGGCTATATCATAAATCACTAGTGTGAAGGGACACTGTGTTGACATAATGATTGGGAAAGCTGCTTTGGACATTCATCCCAAAATGAGGAGTATTACCTGGTGCCACAATGCTACCTCAGACACTAAAGCCACAGGTGTAGACTGTTAACCACCTGGCAAGACAAAGAGGGAACACGCTCAACCAGTGATTCACCCTCCTCCTCATCATCATCCTCATCTCTCTCTCATTTTCTGCTGACTTTGCAAAGCACGTTAGTTTATATTTTCCAACAGTGACTTAACTCAAGCAATGGACTGTTAATATCAAGAGCATACTGTAGCATGATGATATACGGTAATAACAGTATAAAAAAAGAGACGCATTAGCCTACATCGCTAATACAATCTTCAAGTCGATTTAAAAGCTTGATCTTTTCCACCAGCAATGGCCAGGCAGTAAAGTGCACCGTTAGGAGTTTGATGTCAGAGTAAGCCATCTAAAACACCTGCTCAAGAGCACATTAATGGCAAACCCTTCTATTATATATAGTGCGTCATTACAACTTCTAGGGTCATGTGCATCAGATATTAATGTCAGGTTGAGTTCAACACCTGTTTTGTACTCTTCTAGGGTCATGTGCATCAGATATTAATGTCAGGTTGAGTTCAACACCTGTTTTGTACTCTTCTAGGGTCATGTGCATCAGATATTAATGTCAGGTTGAGTTCAACACCTGTTTTGTACTCTTTCTTCTACTTTCTTGTGCTCCCGAAAGAAACCTGCCTCATCTTAGACACTTCTGCACCCTAAAATTATCTCGCTAAGAAGATAGTTTGTGTGTGTGTGTGTGTGTGTGTGTGTGTGTGTGTGTGTGTGTGTGTGTGTGTGTGTGTGTGTGTGTGTGTGTGTGTGTGTGTGTGTGTGACACGTTACAATAAGAAAGAGGGAGAGAAAAAAAGAGCAAAGAAAAGAAGCAGGTATTAACCCAGCTAGGTTGTTAAAATAATTAAGGAATCCTCAATAAAGGTCTACCACACACACACACACACACACACACACACACACACACACACACACACACACACACACACACACACACACACACACACACACACACACACACACACACACACACACACACACTGTTTGTATTAGTCCTGTGTAACTGACCTTTTGTCTCACATTGTTTTAGATGGAGCCGTTCCTAGTTCATAAACAGATTATTTATGGCCCCTGCTAACAGAGCTTCTTACACCCCCAGCCCTCCCTCTCTCTACCTGAACAGGGGTCCCAGGACGCCCAGTGACCTGGCCCCCAGGGCTTTAAACACCCACTCACAGGACATTATGCACCAAATCCTACCTTGAGATATGTGCAAAGACTAAGAATGTTCTCACAAATCACCCATTGATTTCAATGCATGATTTACGCACAGGGACTAAACCATTCTGTTCTGATAAGATGGGTAATAAATTGCTAGATTGTTATCTGGGTTTCTCCTCAAGTGGCCCTCAAGGGAACACAACCTTCTTTATCCTGGATTGTAGAGAAACAATACATCTTATCTTTAAACAGCCCCTTGTAAACCCTCTTAGTGACTTCCTGTCTATTTCTTGTGTGTGGCTAGAGACCTGCGTCCTTGGGGCATCATGGGAAATGAAGTGTGTGGTCAAACAAATTGAGCTGCACAAAAGAAACCAAAAGACTAGAGGATCTTGCAATGAGAGCCATTAGGCATAGTATCAGTTTACAACATTTGGGGGCGTGTTCACAGGCTCAGTTAAAGCCTACTTTCAAATAGAATGTTCAAAGGAAAGTCTCCATTGGTCGAGGAGTAGTACAGATGTAGGATCTTAATTTGAACCAGTTTGCTACAGCAGGAAAATAATTCTGCAGCAACAGGAAATGTGAATTACTATGTGGATTATAATAAACTGACAGTTTTGTAGGGGTGGATATATTTTTCGTAAGGTAAAATAAAGTCTGAAGTGGAAATTACAACTTTCAGAAGCCTTTTTAAACATGAAATGAACTATACGTTTTACATTTCCTGTATTGCAGGAAAGTTATCCTGCAACAGTAAAAACAAGCAGTGGATTGGGCTACTATTCTACGTGGTATGCTAGCATAGATGTTGGGATGTAGCCTGTATCTCCATCTGAAAGGGAAGGAGTCATGTGGGGTGTCGTACTACAGTAGCCATGGTTGACACTTACCAAAACGCCTCTCTGGGTCTTCTTCTCATACGACAGACAACAGTGGTCAGGGGAGAGGTGGAACAGGTACTCCTCCTTTTCTGCCAATCCTCCTCTTCCTCTTCCACTTGCTCCTCCTCCGGTCAGTGCCCTGATGAAGATCTTCCACATATTTCTCCCTTTTCACTCCCAACTCCTTGGCTTCCCTCGTCATCTCCTCCTCTGGTACTGTAAGAGTACAAAGTAGGGGTTAAAACAAGGAGACTTAGTCCCCAAGGTTTCTTCTGGCAATGATCCTCACTTTTCAATCAGACTGATTTCTACTTGGCTACCTACATGTAGGTGTGTGGACTGGCCAGTCAATGATATTGATTGATCAATTAACGCCAGGAAACAGGACTGGAGTTGTATAAACTTGCTGATGTGACTATACCGAAGTCTCACTGGAAGGACAGGAACATAAACTATGTGGCAATGCATACCGTAAATGCATGTATAAAGGAGCCTTAAAGATTAGGGGAAACAGCGCCACTGTTCGCCCCAGCGCCTTTGCTATTGTTTTTGTTTTGTTATTTTTAACAAAGCAGAGGAGCATTCGGCAGCATGAAAAAAAATAATAATAATAAGTGCACTGCTGTCCTATCGTGCATGCAACGATGTCAGAGGGGGGGAAACAACTGTGTTTGTTTTGCAGTAAGTTATTTGTTGTTGTAATATCCCAAACAGACGTGGCAGTAAGTTATTTGTTGTTGTAATATCCCAAACAGACGTGGCAGTAAGTTATTTGTTGTTGTAATATCCCAAACAGACGTGGCAGTCTCACCAATTAAGAATTCCAGCTTTAAGGAAAGCATGCAAGGAAGCCAAGAATACCATTAGCTGGTCCACAGCTGCTCTCCAAGGGTCCAGGTCCCAATTAACACAGGTTCAAACACATACACACACACACACACACACACACACACACAGACACACACACGTGAATATCTGTCACGATCCCGTTACTGCCTGTCATCTCCCAGATGGACAGCCAGAGAAGAGAGTAGCTATGTTCCATGTGTACATGAAAGCAAACATAAGTGATTTGTTGCAATTCCTAGACGACACAAAAGTAGCTTCTCAGTTGAAAGACACAGTGTGGAATTCACTCGGATACCCCTCAACACACACACACACACACACACACACACACACACACACAACACACACACACACACACAAAGACAGGCCTTGTAAGGCTTCATCAACGTAACACACCTGTAAGCTGCACCATATGAGTGAATACGAATGATGAAACAAGGCCACTGCTGTCCCTCTGGCTAACAGACCTACAGTCACAGTGCTATGAGTCGAGGTACATATTTGGGCCAGGTGCCTACTTAAGAAGCCTTATGAAGAGAACCCCAAACACACCTGGTGAAAACACAGTCTAGAGGATGGTGAAGGATTCGGGCCTCTGCCATGGACTTACTTTGTGTGTGTGTGTGTGTGTGTGTGTGTGTGTGTGTGTGTGTGTGTGTGTGTGTGTGTGTGTGTGTGTGTGTGTGTGTGTGTGTGTGTGTGTGTGTGTTTGTGTGTGTGTGTGTGTAGCCCTTACCTTCTCCGATCCATGACGTGCTGTCGTCACTTAGGGCGAGAGTGAACCCTGCTCCCAGGTCTTCGGCCCAGTCGACGCGCAGGAAATACAGGGTGCTTGGGTCCAACACCACACTGATCTGACGGACCGTACAACTCATGCCTCCCAAATACTGTCCCTCCTCTAGCTCCAGACCTGCAGACCCAAGGGACAGACTTTAGACAAGGACAAGCTTCATCAAGGTAGAGAATAGTGTCCGTTGTACATAAAACACTCTTGATGTAACAACTTAGAAAAAAGACAACTTTTGCTGTTATGAATTTGAATTATAAACATTGTTTTATTGCTCATGGTTTACTGTGAATACAAGCCACCATGCAAATTCACTTAGGGATTGGGCAGTGCCATACAGTGCGTTTCAACAAAGGGCCTCTTAGGGGGTTGAATGTGTGTGTGTGTGTGTGTGTGTGTGTGTGTGTGTGTGTGTGTGTGTGTGTGTGTGTGTGTGTGTGTAACGTTAAACCCACAGGGGAAATCCATGGGGTCTGGCATTGGGGTGTTGACTCTCTGACCACCAAACAAAGTGCAGAATTAAAGAAAAGAGCACAACATCCTGGTTTTTTAACAACAAACTCAATTAGAATTAGAATGTTGTGTATCAAAACATATAGGTTAGGCCTAGGCTGAATCATTGCAGGTTTTTTTCCAGACAAGGATTTATCCTCCATCACAAAAATGATGATCTGAGGATTACAAGCAAATCTCAGATTCCACTACATGCAACATTTCTTCAAATCTCCCATTACAGAAATCATTGATGAATTAGAAAAGTTTTGGAATAATTGTTTTCCTCGACAAAGCCAGGGAAACTTTTACTTGATTATGAATGTCCATGCCAAACAGCTTCCACCTGAAGTGAGAGGTGAGTTGGACATATTGCCTGCCAAAGTATAGGGCAAAGTATGTGTAGACTGAGGGAAAAGAACAGCTTAATTGGCAGTTGGCCATTTGGACACGTTTGAAGAAATGAAAATGAACCCCTTCGGAGAGGGAGCTATAAGTTATGACGTGTCCGCAAAACTTTTTTTTTTTCAAAGAAGCCCAAGGAGCAGGTCAAGGTGATTCAAAATCAGTGGTACAGCCGAGGCCTGTCCTCACACACACACACAGACACACATACCCGCCCCCCTCAGCAGATTAAAGCTGACCCTTTGTGCTCTGAAGAGGGTTTGGTTAGGCAGGATGGAGGGGTAAAAGGGAGAGGAGGAAAGGGGGGGGGGTCAACTTTAACCTCATAAAAAGAGCCCAGCTTCTCATTAGTTAGTGTAACATCTGTCTGAAGGGACGATGACCCTGCAGTAATGACAGAAGGACACTCCAATTAAATAAACACTGTGCTGTCTCTCAGGAATGGAGCAATGCCCATAGAGCTTCAAAGCCAATGCTGGAATTCTGGCCATGTCATACACATATCCCTTACACACAATCATCCCTGTATCCCCAAATCATGACACAAACTCCCTCCCTTTCATCTCCAGCCCCTAACTCCTCTATTCTCCTCTCACTAACTCTGCAATTCTTTGTTCTCTCCTCTCCTCTTTTCCAATGTTATTTTCTGTCCTTTCTCTTCTTAGGCACGTTTGACAGGGTCTCAATGGTTGAAGTCTCAATGGTGCAGTACTCTACTCGTCAATAGTTACCACAGCCACAAAGTAAACCCTGACTATTTCTTCAATTTCTCTTCTTAAAATTGTATTTTAAACCTAACCTTAACCACACTGCTAACCTTGTGCCTAACCCTAACCTTAAAATGTATAATTCTTATGATATAGCCATTTTAGACTTTGTGGCTGTGGTAACTAGTGGAAACCCACTACAGGAAAAAAATAAATCAAGGGGAAGCCTAGGATCATGTGACCACAAGAAACCATTAAACAAATAATGGACTCTAATGAGTTCTGAACTTTCCCTGTCTATTCACTCCACTTTCCTTTCACCATCAGATGCACCACATAGGCTAAGTTGCCGTCAGTATTTGACAACTGAATCAATTTATTCAGTTTTAATGGTCCTTTCTTCTTATTGATCATGTAACAAACTCTGCTTTGACAACCCCAGACATCATCTGGTTAGATCAACTTCAACTGTAGTAGGCCTAAACACTGGCGCAAGATGCAACTGAAATTTTGCTGGTGGGGAGAGAGCGAGAGAGGGTTGAGGAGGACTATTGAAACGCTAGTCAATTGACAATACATTTTAAAATGTTAAAAGTTTGGATTATCTTTGTCGATTTTCCAAATGTTGCATTTATTAGAATTGTTTTAAAAACCTTTGATCAATTTCGTTGAACGTTGCTAGTTAACCTCAAAATAAGCCAGAACAATTTATTCAAACAAGCCAGAATGTTATTCAAATTTAATGCATACTGTCAGGTGAGAACTAGAAGACCAACTCTTGGAATGGTTTTCTATCCTTTTCCTCACCTTGGGCAGGCCTAATTTACAGTTTACGTTTATTTAAATACGCAAGTCAGTTAAGAACAAATTCTTATTTACAATGACGCCCTACCTACACGGTCAGCCCCTGGAGCAAATTAGGATTAAGTGTCTTGCTCAAGGACACAGATAGGTTTTCACCTTGTCGGCTTGGGGATTCGATCCAGCAACAGTACCGATAGATCCCAGAAAGATATCCATTGTGCTGCCAGTGTGGCTACAGGCATGTAAACAACTTGCTTGCCTGCTCAATCCGCACTGATTGGTTAAGATTAAAAAAGGAACAGAATGAACGATACAAACTGGTACTTTGTGGGGGTTCGAACCAGTTCAGAACTTTTTTTTTTCCTGGTCAGAACAGTTGAACGTAACTAAAGAAAATTATGGTTCTGCTCAGAACGAAACGATTGGAAAATAATGTTGGTTCAAAACCCTGGTTACACGCCTGCATTCAATCAACATTACAAATGGTTGTATGCAAATGTATTTTGACACAAAAATATCTAAACGAATGTACCTGTGGAAGTGGGAAAAAAAGAAAGAAAAGGCCCTGTGACACTCTCTGTGATCTGTATAGGGCACATTGAGCTGCCTGAAAAACGTGAACTAGTCCTAGGTGATAAAAGGTAATTCTCCATAGAGGATGAGTTATGGAGGATGTGAAGTCAAACATAAACCCAGCCACTAATTCAAGGTGCTTCCAAGAGATAAGAGATTCTCTAATTACACATAGCCAAGTCACAGCAGTCAAGGACTGGACAACCAGCGGTGTAATTAACTCACATTCCCAACATGCTCTGCACTTGCAAAACTGATGATTTGCCTATAGGCGCAAACATCAGAGAAAGCACTTTGGAGGCATGACCACAGCACTGTGAAATATTAGGACTTAGTTTCGCTACTAGGCTTATTTCATGAAGTTGCTCCCCCCTCCCCCACCAGCTTAATGTCCCAATAACATTGAATACCCTCCATTTCTCATCTCCTGTCCTTCATGATCAGCCCAAGGGGGTTTGAACAGATTTGGCATGATGTGGTGTCACAATATTTTTGTTAAAAGTGCCACTTTGGGGCATATCAACGGGCACTGAAACCCATGTAAATGGTAATTACATTGGCAGGTGAAGTGTCTACATGGTGTATAGGCCCACCTGTCCATGGCTTGCACGGTGTTGTAGATATTCTCATTAACAATGGAAATTAATTTGTAGCTTCCTTTTTTGCATATCTAATGCATGGGAAATGAAAATATTGAATTGTGTAGGCCTAAATACATTAACCACGAGGCACCACAGTTGAAACGACAATTTGTACCAACTCTGCAAAACTTTATCTACAAGCCTAATTGTGTAATGTCCTAGTCAGAGTGGAACACCAGGGGTGTATTCATTAGTCGCACACCATAGCAAAACTTTTGGACCATAGCAAAACGCTTTGCAACGGAAACGAGAGCTTCTATTGGACAAATTCAAGTAGGTCCCTCCCTGTTTGGTTCCGTTTGGTTTCTAGTGAACTTTGATTATTTATTTCTTGTCAACTCATGACCTTAAATGATTTCATCAAGGACATGTCTTTGAAATATAAATAACTAGGTGAAGAAGGCTAATAAGAATGCTAGTGTGCACTGTGTTATTCAAAAGAGAATGAATTACAACAAACATTCCAAATCCTGTCTAATATGATTCAACTAAACAAATCTGGAGCTAACAAGTATCCATTCCAAGAAATCTTGACCAAATTCCCATCTGCATTTTACTGTAAAACACAGTTGATTTATGTGTGGTTTCCAACACAAACATGTCTTGCATTAATGGTACATTAGGAGTGTCTAAGAGGCAGGCGTTGGGGAGATCATAAAACATGGTTTAAATGAAATCATGTCATAATGTATTCTACGTGTGGTTGGAGGGAGGGGACATAGTGAAAACTTGAGACGTGAGGAAATTACCACAAACATTTCAGTCTAACGTCAGAGAAAAAGAGAGATAATCATTGCCAGGAACCTTCAATGTGGTAATTTTATTCATGTCAAATTCTCTATACATCAGGGGTTCCCACCCCCCCTGTCACTGGACGCTGAGAGCTCTACTAGAAATAGTATAACCTATGGCTGTGTTGTATCGAACTCTTGGTGACTAGTTAGTATTTTTAACTTTTTTTCCTCCATTCAAATGTATGATGTCGTAGTTCATTTGATATTGACCACCAAGCCTTCATCAGGAAGTAAGCAAGCAATTTCTCCATAGACTTTGCGCGCATTCAGTATGATTAAAAACATTTTCCCATATACATTGCATGTAGCCTGCATGACAAAATAAATCATACATGAAACTTGCCTCTTATGAATGAGTTCACCTCAGAGTAATACCTTGACTTCCGCATTTCAGAAGTAAGTTAGATATTATTACTGCATTTATTTTCGACACTAAAGGACCTAGCTAATTGTTTGCGCTAGCTTAGTGCCCTCCAGACGTCAAATACTGCGCATAATTTCATGGGCTTCATGGAATCAACTAATGTGTTGAAAGCAAAGATATTTGAAGTTTGATTGATAACCAAGCCCACATAAATTGCTAGTAAGTTGTAAGCCAATCAGCGAAGGGCTTGGAGGAGTACGTAATGACGCACTTCTAGCTACGTAATTTCTAAGGACGAAGAGGAAGTGTGATGTGGCTTTGACAAATTTAGCTACAGCAATGGTAAGGGTGGATTTTGTTAAACTTTTCAGTATTAAGTCGTGACAATGGTTGATATAGGTGTTCGTATATAGTATCGAATGCATCAAATTACCTGTATATTACATGAGTAGCTGGCTAGTGTTTCTGCAGATAGGATGCTTAGTTAGCTTTGCCAACAAGAAGGGAAATCAATCATAACAAAACATTCGACCTGTGTCTGTTAGCTTTTTCATTTAATAGCCTATTTGTTATATGTTGCATTTGGATCTCGATTGGATATACACATGGTAGATCACGTTTAGTCAGATTAACAGTTAGCAAAATCTACGAAATGGTGCCACGTATGGTGCTTTGAAGACTGCTGTGAACGCGGAAAAATAAGAGGTCAAATCATGACGTCAGTGATCTTCAGTTTGGAAAGTGGGAACTCTAGAAAGAGACCAGAGTTTCTGATTTATAATTCCGAGTTTGATGACCGTTAAATGATTTTTCCCATTCGGAACTCCGAGTTCCCAGTTGGTTTAAACAAACTGAAGTCGGAGATTTCCGAGTTCCCCGTTGTTTTGAACGAGGCATTCGCCTCTTCGCCCCAGGCTACCAATCTAGCCTGCCTTTAGTTTAGTGTTTTAAGGCGTATTCATGTTCTAGTCAAAATACGTATATTTCTGACTTTCTAACTGGTTGGATTTATACACGTGCCGACTTCAACGAATCAGCAAGTCGGAAATGTCCGAGTTTCCTAGTTCCGACTAGATTGTAAACGCGGCATTATGCCCGGTTTACATCGTGACGTATGTCATTACGCCTTACATCATCAGTCTTGTATGGTGGTGTCGTATAGTGTTTGTTACGCAATATGGAGGAGAGCCTGTCTTGTCAGATCTCATTTATTTTGGGTGATAGCAAAATATGACCTTTTTATTCAAGACAGGATACATATATTGTTTCCATTGATAATATAACATGTTTTTTTAAGTTACCTTTTCCTCAACTGGTTTATCTAACTTTATTTATAAACCGGGTGGTTCTGATTGGCTGAACAGATGACAAAACAATACTTTTTACTGTTCTAATAACATTTCTAACCCGTTTCTAATCGCTATAAGGTATCTCGGGGGTTTGTGGTATATGACCAACACTCCACGGCTGTATCTAGACACCATGTTGCGTTGTGCATAAAAACAGACCTTAGATGTGGAATATTGGCCATATACCACACCCCCTTTGGCCTTATTGTTTTAAATATAGCAAGTCAAGCTAGCTTGCACTGCTTAGCAGCTAGCTAGTTAAAAGGTAGGCTAGGTTGAAGATGCCATTGTAGCTAGTGACCTCCACCTAATAATTATCATCAAAAACAAACGTCATTACCATCACATTCAACTTAGTAGTCAATAGTCATATAACATTGGCAGATTAACATTTGGTTATTTTACCGTACATGCATATGTACCTTCTTTTAGTTGGTTCTTTGTAGAACTTCGACCTGGAGCCATACAAATTGTTTATTTCTCTACTCCGACGCTTAATCCGCATATTTATTATATTATTAGGCTATTCTTTTTCTTTCGTTTACTTCCCTTTGACCTGCACTGTTGGAGCTCGGCGCATAAGAATTTCATTGTACCCCGCTATAACATCTGCAACCTTGTGCATGTGACTCAAACTCTCTTAAGTCCAAAAAAAAAAAAAAGGAAACCTACTTAGTTTTTAGTTTTCTTTAATTCCTCTCTCATTGTTTGTCTTTCAAGCATCCACCTGGGTTTGTATCTTCCAGACATCCTATAAGGAGGGGACTTGCAGTGCGTGTCTCAAATAGTAGTAGTTCTATTCTAGTGATGGCTACACAGACAATCGTTCACGTTCACCACAATCGTGGTGTGGGTGAAATTAGTGAATAACATGTATAAAAATAAGCTATGCAGCACAGCCACATGGCCGGTGAGGTTTGCATGGCATGTTGCCTGCAGGAGGATGCCCAACTGCGGAACAAATTTGAGAAGGTCCTTCAAAAGAAGCCACTAGCTAGAGGTTTAGAGCCTTTATTCCAAATAAAACTTTATTTAAATATCTCCTTCAAATATTGTATGTCCATATGTTGGGATGTTAAGAATTCGTTTATCTTCATTTTTTAAATTAAAATAGCAATTTTCTTTAGAAAAATGTTGGCCTGATGAATTTCTTTAATTTCTCTCTCTCCTCTTTCAGTCTGCCATTTTCAACTTCCAGAGTCTTCTGACTGTGATTCTTCTGCTCATCTGTACATGTGCCTACATCAGAGCTCTAGCCCCCAGCCTGCTAGACAAGAACAAGTCTGGGTAGGTACCATTGAGTTCAGTTCAGAAATGTAAGGGGTGTTTGCCAGATAGATAGCCCATGTTATAGACCTCGATGAACAAGGTGTATGAGCATATCACTAGGAAACCATGCAACTTAATTCCCGACCTGTGACTGTACTGTTTAGCGACACGTTTTCCACGTCAGAAGGTCCATAATTGGTAGAAAGTTCTGATTTTAAAATGTCATTATTTACAGTGCCCAATAAATAATTAAATCCAATTGTTAGATGCTACCAGGGCCTAAAATTAACTTTTTGGGCCACTTGCCACTGTGGCAGGTAGATTAAAAAAATCTAGCAGCCACTCTGATTTTTTTTACCAGCCAAAATATATTTTTGCCATGCATACATAAAAGAACAAACTATAAAGCAGATGACCATGCTTTGTAATGTTTCTAAAAGAAGACATTGATTAGTAAAAAAATAATTGCATTTATTTTAACCAAAATATGAGACAAAATGTTCAGGTTCCCCTTTAAGGGCGGGAGGTTAACGTGTTTTGTGTGTGTGAGTGAGAAATTTGGGATCTGACGTCTCTTTGCCATCAGTTGAAGCAGCAGACTCAAGCTAACATTGAAAAACAACCAAGCTTGTGAGCAAAGCAATGTAAATAGCCAAGAAACACGAGGACAAAGTCTTTGTAGACTTTCGCGTATATTAGACCAACTTTTATCCCTGCCTCCAAAATGTATGTATCAGCACTTCACTTCACAGCATTTTTCTGTTAGCGTCTAACAACGGAATGTAATACTTTATTGTGCACTGCTCGGTGATTCAAGGGATGCCAACAACTGTCTACCCACTATGGATATACCTGGGACGCTTTTCCAATGTTATGCCCTAAGACAAAATGTTAATGTTATAATAACTGTACTGTACTGGGCTACCAGATAGAATGCAGTTAAAAGGATAAAGCAGTGTGCCATAAAGTTCTGCTAGAATAACTAGACTTCTATTAACCTGCCTCTAGATAGCCTTGTTTGTTATCTATTGACAGTGACACATTAATACTTGTTAAACTACTTAGTTTTATTTCTCAACTAATAAACAACTTCTCAGAGAGAATGTTAGCCCAACCTGTTATCATCTCCATTCGGTCATTATTTTTCTTGGGAGAACACACTCCATGATTCACTTTAATGAGGCTGAGGTAACCTAGGTTTGCGCAGCTAGAGCTAGGAGGTACACAGTAAGTATTTTGCTCAATAATGATTGGTTGACTAGAGTGTTTTTGGTTGTGGTTTGCCACAGCAAATGTTTCATCGTGTGTTGCGATTGGTTGAATATCTGAGGCTACAATCACGGCTACATCAACCAATATCCTTTAAATCTCTTTAAAATTGATGTATTGTTAGTGATCACCTAAAATAACACTTGTTTGCTGTACTTCTCTTACAGTGGCAAAAGAAAACAATCACTGGAAAACATTCAGTTTGCACCCCAAAAATTCCTTCATTAATTGATACCTGAGCTAACCCTAACCCAGTGCAAGTGTTTAGAATGGAATGCCTACTCTGGTCAGTGAGGGGTTGGAGAGGAGCTGTTGTCTGACTAGCGCACACACACACCACAGGTGTATAATCTGCCCAACCACACACACCACAGGAGCATAATCTGTGCAACCACACACACACCTACAATGCCTTCGGAAAGTATTCAGACCCCTTGACTTTTTCCACATTTTGTTACGTTACAGCCTTATTCTAAAATGTATTAAATACATTTAAAAAATCCTCTGCAATCTACACACACTACCCCATAAGGACAAAGCGAAAACAGGTTGTTTAGAAATTTTTGCTAATTTATAAAAAAATAAGAAACAGATACCTTATTTACAAAAGTATACAGACTCTTTGTTATGAGACTCGAAGTTGAACTCCGGTGCATCCTGTTTCCATTGATCATCCTTGATGTTTCTACAACTTGATTGGAGTCCACCTGTGGTAAATTCAATTGATTGTACATGATTTTGAAAGGCCCTGTCTAAATAAGGTCCCACAGTTGACCGAGCATGTCAGAGCAAATACCAAGCCATGAGATCGAAGCAATTGTCCATAGAGCTCCGAGACAGGATTGTGTCGGCACAGATCTGGGCAAGGGTACTAAAAATAATCTGTCACTCTGACAGAGCTCTAGAGTTCCTCTGTTGAGATGGGAGAACCTTCCAGAAGGACAACCATCTCTGCAGCACTCACCAATCAGGCCTTTATGGTAGAGTGGCCAGACAGAAGCCACTCTTCAGTAAAAGACACATGACATCCTGCTTGGAGTTTGCCAAAAGGTACCTAAAGACTCTCAGACCATGAGAAACCAGATTCTCAGGTCTGATGAAACCAAGATTGAACTCTTTGGCCTGAATGCCAAGCGTCACGTCTGGTGGAAACCTGGCACCATCCCTATGGTGAAGCATGGTGGTGGCAGCATCATGCTGTGGGGGTGATTTTCAGCGGCAGGGCCTGGGAGACTGGTCAGGATCGAGGGAAAGATGAACAGGACAGAGATGATGAAAACCTGCACACAGCCAAGACAACGCAGGAGTGGCTTCGGGACAAGTCTCTGAATGTTCTTGAGTGTCCAAGCCAGAACCCAGACTTGAACCCGATCTAACATCTCTGGAGAAAAATGAAAAGAGCTTGAGAGGATCTGCAGAGAAGAACGAAAGAAACTCACCAAATACAGGTTTGCCAAGCTTGCAGCGCCATACCCAAGATGAATCAAGGCTGTAATCCCTGCCAAAGGTGCTTATACAAAGTATTGACTCAGGAGTGTGAATAGTTATGTAAATTAGATATCTCTATTTCATTTTCAATAAATTTGCAAACATTCCTACAGACATGTTTTCACTTTGTCATTATAGGGTATTGTGTGTAGATCCATTTTGAATTCAGGCTATAACACAACAAAATGTGGAATAAGTCAAGGGGTAGGAATACTTTCTAAAGGCACTGTAGGTGTCTGGTCCAGCTTTGAGTAGAGTGAATATCATGGAGCTTCTTCAGAAAAGAGGCGCCATTGCCCCCTCTTCTACTGCCACGATTAGAGCCCCTACATGGGAACAGATGTGAACTGGTTGGCCTGTCTGTGTGTTCTCTGTTGAGATGATGCTCCTGTCCAGTGTCTCCTGTGTTATCACACACAGTGGAGCTGGGAAAGAGGCCTGCCTGGCCACTTCCTGGCTCAGCAGCTCATCCTTAACCCATAGCCTATTCTTAAACACTGAGCTGGGGCTGTGATGTGATAGGACTTGGGAAGACTTCAGACTCAAGTATTTCTGTCCTTCCTTTTGATATGGTTAGGGGAAAGGGATGAGGAGGGGTTGCATAGGGTTTGGCCAGTGTTTTAATAATTAAGTTATACATTTTTAATTGAGCTGTAGAATAAAGTATGTTGTTCCCTTTCAGAATTTTGGGAATATTCTGGAAGTGTGCCAGAATAGGTGAGCTATGTAAATCCTTTTTTCTAAATATTAGCTCATTGCTAATATGTCCATTTGCTGTATAAGAGTAATTGAGACCAAACACAGTTCTATAACTATCCCTTTTCTCTCTTGCTCTCTCTCTCTCTCTCTCTTTTTAGGTGAACGTAAGAGTCCCTGGGTGGCTTGTTGCTGTGTCATGATGGCATTCAGTATCCTGTTTGTACAGTAGCGCACCTGGAGACGAGGATGAAAAAGGAGAAGAAGCATCACGAAATGGACGGTACGATCCACAACCAGAACCTGAATAGAGAAAGGGGAAACCCATCTCCACCATAGTAATGCATAGAGCGAGGGGTCTGTGTATGAGGCTGGGATAAAGTCAGTGGTTGTCGTCGTCGTCCCCCCTTGATTGGGCACTCAACTAACTTGGCTGTGTTTTTGTAATCGAGAATTGTTTATTTGAGGACGTATGCTTTCTCCATGAAAATGATATTCCAATCGGGTAAACGCCTGTTTCATGGGGAGTTTTATATTTGTCAATTGAACTGCAACGTGGAGGGTTTATAATGCATTTACACATGTTCATACAGTCTTATCATATCTCCTTTGTTATTGAGAGGTTATTATTGGAAGTCAATATGATTAACACAACAAATAATGACACCTAGCAGTCAACTACATGTTCTTTTTTTTTTTTTTTTTTTGTCGTAATGGCTCTATTTATTAAATAACCTTTTTTGAAACCGTTTGAGTGGCCCAGTTTGTTACATACGTCAAGTACTTTAACATCCATGCATCTATGCTTCTTTTATATTTGGTGTCTGTCAATCTTAGATAACACTTGATATGACCATTGTAATGTGTACAGTAAGGTCATATGAGGATAATGTGCATACCCTATCTGAGCTCTGGATTATCTCGCGACTGAGGGAGACAGTGAGGGGAGTGTGATGCCCTTTGGTTATCGGCTATGACCTCACACTCATCACCACTATTCTATTGCTGAGGATGTAGCTCTCCAGGGAGGATGACAAACGATACAAGACCACACTTCTTTGTGCAGTAGTGCTCTGTTCCTGTTTAGTCTTCTACTTTAAAATGCTTTTCCTCAATTCGTTTTGAACTGTTGGACTTTGCTGAAGCTTGTCTGTGAGACCAATTACTTGTGAAAAGTTTAAACACACAATTTTCTTTTTTAAACTAGGATAAGGGCACTGCAGTGTCATCCCAGAATCATCCTGACACTTCATGCTGCAGCCTGTCCAGAACGCACACATTTTCCCACATTATTTCCTCATTGTCGTTTGTTACAGAATTGTCGACCGTGATAGTTTAACCCGGCAGAAGTGTCGACATACAAGAACCGTGATAGCCTAACTGGCGGTGTCCATCAGTAGAATGCCACGGTCTCCATATTGGTGCATATCTGTTTTGGCACATTCCGGTTAAGATGACCCATCAAGCAGAGCCTGCAGGTAATGCAGTGACAATTTAGGTTGGCAGGTAGCCTAGCGGTTAGAGAGTTGGGCCAGTAACCCAAAGGTTGCTGGTTCAAATACCCGGACCGACAAGGTGAAAAAACCTCTCTCTGTCCTTGAGCAAGGCACTTAACCCTAATTTGCTCCAGGGGCGCTGTACTATGGCTGACCTTGTAGGTAGGCCGTCATTGTAAATAAGGATTTGTTCTTAACTGACTTGCCTAGTTAAATAAAGGTTAAAAAATCAGGCTGTGACGCAGATACAGGAGCCACTGAGGAGTAGTGGCCTCAGTCATCACTGCTGCTATCTTAAAGAGGCCTGATATGGGACCTGAGGGACAGTGCTGGGCTAGTGGACCAAGCTGTCTTGGTTGAAGATGAAAGGGTAAACTTCGGGTCATGTTTTGTTTTTCTCTGTGTGATAGTAGTAGCAATGTCATTATGGAGGCCTCACCAAGCTGGAGGGGTAAGGATGGTCCAGATTAAGACAAAACGAAGGAGTCCTCAGCGTTTATCCAGTCTAGCATCGCAAGACTGCGATGAGACATTGATGTGAATTATCGACATTGAGCTTGGTTAATAATTAAACCGTTTAACAAATGTCAACTCTTGTGAAAGTGGAGATGTTCTTGCTTTTAATTGCTCTTCATTGTAATCTGCCTAAATCCACCGACTCAATTAATAACCATTGACAAAAAAGACTACCTGGCGAAAAACTCTATAGAGTAGCTTCACCCATTTATGTTGATAATAAAGTAGTCTCCTGATTCTTGGTAATATATTTGAGTTGGCTGGACTGAATTTACCCACAGTGATGCCAAAGGTTAAGGACCATAGAAAATAAAAGACAGGTCATTTCCTGTCAAACGTGTCAGTTGGATTTCCAAATCATTGGTTTTACATCATTGCCCCCCCCCCCCACACACACACCACAGGAGGTTGGCACCTTATTTGGGGAGAATGGGCTCATGGTAATGACTGGAGCAGAATAAGTGGAATGGTATCAAACACATGGTTTATAGGTGTTTGATGCCATTCCATTTGCTCTGTTACGGCTATTATTATGAGCCGTTATCCCCAGCCTCCTGTGACACACTATTAGTATGAAAACCACACGTTATCACAACAGACTTGTCCTGACATGGCACCAAGCGTGGGCCTCAATTCACTCTGGGAAAAGCCAACACAAAACATTGCACTCTCTGTTACTCCCACAGGTCTCAGTCCCTACTGTGACAATACACAGAGTTAGCTTGACAGGAGCAACTAACCCTGTAACTAAATGGTCAAACATTTCTTGATATTTGTGTCTTTGGCACTCAGGGATCATGAAAGTGATTTGATATGTTTTTTATTTATTGTGCAATTAGACAGACTGACCCGAAAAAAATTATTTAACCAGGTAGGCCAGTTGAGAACAAGTTCTCATTTACAACTGCGACCTGGCCAAGACAAAGCAAAGCAGTGCGACAAAAACAACAACACAGTTACACATGGGAATAAACAAACATACAGTCAATAACACAATAGAAAATGTGTGCAAATGAGGTAAGATTAGGAAGGTAAGGCAATAAATAGGCCATAGTGGCGAAATAATTACAATTTATCATTAACACTGGAGTGATAGATGTGCAGATGATGATGTGCAAATAGAGATACTGGGGTGCAAAACAATATGGGGATGATGTAGTTGGGTGGGCTATTTAGAGATGGGCTATGTACAGGTGCAGTGATCGGTAAGCTCTGACAGCTGATGCTGTTATTGAGGGAGATGGTAGTCTCCAGCTTCAATGATTTTTGCAATTCGTTCCAGTCATTGGCAGCAGAGAACTGTTAGGAATTGCGGCCAAAGGAGGTGTTGGCTTTGGGGATGACCAGTGAAATATACTTGCTGGAGCGCATGCTACGGGTGGGTGTTGCTATGGTGACCAGCGAGCTGAGATAAGGCAGGGATTTACCTAGCAAAGACTTATAGATGACCTCGAGCCAGTGGGTTTGTCAACGAATATGTAGTGAGGGCCAGCCAACCAGAGCATACAGGTCGCAGTGGTGGGTAGTATATGGGGCTTTGATAACAAAACGGATGGCACTGTGATAGACTACATCCAATTTGCTGAGTAGAGTGTTGGAGGTTATTTTCGCCGAAGTCAAGGATCGGTAGGATAGTCAGTTTTACGAGGGCATGTTTGGCAACATGAGTGAAGGAGGCTCTGTTGCGAAATAGGAAGCTGATTCTAGATTACATTTTGGATTAGAGATGCTTAATCTGAGTCTGGAAGGAGAGTTTACAGTCTAACCAGACACCTAGGTATTTGTAGGTGTCCACATATTTTAGGTCAGACCCGTCGAGAGTAGTGATGCTAGTCCGGCGGGCGGGTGTGGGCAGCGTTCGATTGAAGAGCATGCATTTAGTTTTACATATACATACAGCCAGTTGCAAGCTAAACGGTGTGTTAGTCAAGCTAAACTAATGGGATGAATAGCTTAGCTGTGTATAAGCCATGCTTTCACCTCCTCTACTGTGGCACACAGACAAATTATGACAGAGTCAGCTCAGGAAACAAAGCCTTGTCTTTCACCGCTGGGCAAAGGCTGCTTCTCCGGATTCCTTGGATATGTGTTTTGAAGGATAAGCACTGTATTCATTGATATATCAAATAGTTACTGTATAGCCAAAAGCAGCATCATTATCATAATGTATATATCCCTTTATGGTTTTGGCTGGTCTTGGTTTACCATGTTTGCTTCATGGTTGGCAGTTGGTGGTCCAGCACCTAACTTACTGTAGTACAGTTTAGTTTTTAAGAATATGGTTTATTTTGATTGTAATTTGGTATTTAATGGAGTATCTTTTGGGATAAACACATGTAAATGCTACATTTATAAGGTATAAAACAGAACCCCAGATGTATGTGACTCCATGAAGTGGCACGAAATTAAGATTTCTGATCCAAAACACCTCATTTAATACGCTGGTCAATTTAACGCGCACTTAATTCACATGAATAGATATGGTTCATGTCGGCCCTGTTCTAATACAGCATGTATTCCCTCTCCTTAGAACGTTGAAATTGGCAGATGGTTGGTGGGGAAGCATGATGACCTAAGACAACAGTACAACAGTGAGCTCAGCTCATTTGGTTTAGTTTCTGTCCTCTAGATTTCCTCTCTACATTAATGACTGGAAAAAGCCTGTCATATTGAGCATTGAGGACATACAGCACAGCAGGCGTATTACTGGCTCTGGGGTGGAATGGATTCATCATGTATTCCTCTCACTGCTTTCAGAGCATGTTGCGATGATCCAATATTCAATTGAGGCCCTGCATGGTAGGACCAGACAAACCATGTGCTCCTTTGATCGTTAGCTGATCTTCAAAGGCAATCAAGCTAATAAACTGTCCACCACCGGGGCCACAGGGGCCACACAGGAGACCTAACAGACCTCTCAACATGTTAGCAAGAGACGCCTGGGAGGAGAGAGAGAGAGAGAGAGAGAGAGAGAGAGAGCTTATTGATGAGAGAGGGAGGATGTTACAGTAGGGTGTTAGAAAGGCAATATGTGTCGCTGGAGTTAGTTAGAATGGGATGATATTGGATATTAATACATGTTTGTTATACAGAGTTAGTTTCTCACTTCTTACAGTCTGTCTGACCCCATTTTTATCTATGGCCTTTTCTGTTTGTTTAATTGTCTGCTGCGCTTTAGTTTATTGAAGCTTTAACGGCCAAATCTGTTATTGCTGTGGTGTCACATAGAGCAACCACAGACAGCTAAGCAAGCCCCACTGTAAAGAACACAACAGGCTCTTTCCTGAAGAATCTTCAGTCTTTTTCCCTCTACTGAGAAAGGATTACAAAGTGAAAAATTGATACTCTCATAATGTAAATGGTTGGCGTCATAAAAATTGTCTGTCCTCGGTTGCAACACTCACTACAGAGTTCCAAACTACCTCTGGAAGCAACGGTACTGGGCGGAGGCTGGCTAGTGGTGACTGTTTAACAGTCTGATAGCCTGGAGATAGAAGCTGTTTCTCAGTCCCTCTGTCCCATTTTTTATGCATCTGTACTGTCTCTGCCTTGTAGATAGTGGCAGGGTAAACAGGTCGCAGTTCGGGTGGCTGAGTACTTGATGATCTTCTTGGCCTTCCTGTAACACCGGGTGTCCTGGAGGGCAGGCAGTGTGCCCCCGGTGATGCGTTGTGCTGACCGCACCACCCTCTGAAGAGCCCTGCGGTTGCGGACGGGTCAATTGACGTACCAAGCAGTGATACAGCCTGACAGGATGCTGTTGCACCTTCTTCACCATACTGTCTGTGTGAAGGGACCATTTCAGGTCATCAGTGATTTGCATGTCGAGGAACTTGAAGCTTTTGACCCTCTCCACTGCAGCCCCGTCGATGTGGATGGGGGCGTGCTCTCTCTGCTCTCTCCTGTAGTGCACAATCAGCTCTTTTGTTTTGTTGAGGGAGAGGTTATTTTCCTGGCACCACTCCGCCATGGCTCTCACCTCCTCCCTGTAGGCAGTCGTTTTTGGTAATCAGGCTAACTACTCGTGTCGTCTGCAAATTTGATGATTGAGTTGGAGATGTCCGTGGCCACGCAGTTATGGGTGAATAGGGTGTACAGGAGGGGTCTGTGGGGGTCTGGAGTAAGGTTAGGGTTAGGGATTAGGGAAAATAGGATTTTGAATGGGAGTTAATTGTTTGGTGTCCACAAGCATAGTAAAACAAATGTGTGTGTGTTTGTGTGTTGGGCACAATGTTTCCTTTGAAGATGGCTTTCGCTCCCAGGGTGTTTCGATATGCTCTTGACAGCCCTGGGTGGAAGTGGTATGTGACAGGCTATTCCCTCATGGCCCTGTGCCCAGATAGCTGAGTCAGCCATAGCTAGGATGCGCTGTTAACCATGGTCCTGGAAATGTTACTTAAAATCAAAGCTCTCTCACTTCAAAGAACACCTGACCTGGTGGGTTCAGGGTCATCAAATCCCCCTGATGTCATAATCTGTCCCCAATCTAGGTCACGGGCCCAGGTCTACGTTGGCAAAGCTGGGTAGGTCACTAGATTATAACCAGGTCTGAAGGTGGACAATATCATTTTTAACTCTAGCTTATAGTTCTCCATCTGGTTGAATCTCAGTGTTCATTTTACATACAGTATATTCCTGTTCAGTAGTTCATTGTAAAACTGGCAGCATTACCTATGGGAAGAGGTGAATGCGTTGAAACATGCAGGTCTTGCAGTGAGGTTTTGGCTAGCCTAGACTACAGTCAGAATGATGACATACCCATTGATAACTCTCGTTGATCTTTCTGAATAATCACTTTCTGAGAGCCTCTTTTCATCAGTTCCTCATTAATGCCCAATCTATCATGGGTGGATAGATTGGGCAATAGATAATAGATAAACTCATTGCCAAAATGGTCTTGTTTCAGCCAGTCTCTTATCTTTGCTTATCAAACCACAGTTGGGATCTCATAATAGATAATAGATCTCAGGTGATCTTCTATACTTCAACCTAGACACATCTTCCATATCATCTGGCTTGGGCCAGTCATGCATAACATAACCATCCTTTCCTGTTGATCCCAGAGATAAACTCCTTTGGATGAGAGGAATAAGGAACAAGAATTGTAATAATACCTTAACCATTTACAGTAGCTACAGTCTACTATCTAACTATTTTGACGTTTTCATATTCTATCACTTGTTCCCTTCCAATAATCCATGACCCTCATTCTGCAGTGGGTGTTAGACAATAATTACCTCAGTAACTTGATTCAGTAATCTGGGACAAATGGAATCCCTGACAGCCAATTAGGCCTTTGATCGAACAGAAGGTTGAGTTCGTAAATTCACTCTGGCTATCTACTCCGATATTTAGAGCACTCTCTGATTCTGCCAGAGCGCAGAATAAGTGTTGAATTTACGAACGCTCGACACCCTAGTTAATTTTTTATTTTACCTTTATTTAACTAGGCAAGTCAGTAAAGAACAAATTCTTATTTACAATGACGGCCTACACCAGCCAAACCCGGACGACGCTGGGCCAATTGTGCACCGCCCTATGGGATTCCCAATCATGGCCGGTTGTGATACAGCCTGGATTCGAACCAGGGTGTATGTAGTTATAGTCACCAATGATCTGGATAACATGAAAACAGCCTAACTAGCTCTGCTAGCGCAAGTAACATGGTCAGAGTTAGGTGTTCTCTCATTTGTGTCTGGAAGTAGCTAGCAAGCTAGCCAACGTTAGCCAGTTAGCTTGGGTGCTTGACTGCCATTGTGAAGTCAGAACGATCCGATCAACCCTACTCCTTGGACAGAGCATCCAGTGTGCTCTCTGAACGCTCCGAGAGCGAAACGCTCTGAATTTACGAATGGACAAATTTACGAAAACCCAGAGCGCAATCTGAGCACACTCTGGCACTCCAGATTGAATTTACGAACACACCCTTAGAACCTTTCACTCCTGAGTGCTTGTTGCCATAGCATTGACACCATGAGTTCCATTACAGCCTTGACTCCATCTGATAGGCTGTCAGATAATAGAGTGATAGAGATACTATAGAAAGGCAACTAATTATTGCGGTTGAAATGACAGGGGAAGATGCATCTGGAGGGGAATGATTTGGACAGGCACTGGTGTTTCCTAGCAATTGTGGACCAAATATGGTAACATGCCATGCTAAAGAGGGAGCACAACTTGTGTAAATTAGACAAAGCTTGTCAACTATTTTGCCAACTCTGATTGCTAATTAGAGGGTGGTGGCATGTTTTGATTTGGTCTGCATCACAATTCACTGCATTAGCAGAACAGACAGATTGAAGAGATCATTTCATGATGAAAATAATAACCCACTGGGCACACACTGGTTGAATCAACGTAGTTTCCACATAATTTCAGTGATATTACATTGAACCAACGTGGAATAGACGTTGAAGAGTGTGTAGACCAAGTTTCACACAGAACAATTACTAGTAAAATGTAACAAATTTAGGCTTACATAGAGCACGTGTGTTATAGAGGATGGGATGTTTTATTAGTGCCATCCAATCACATTTTCCATTTTAAGACAGACCACAAGCCTTTTGAAGTTTTACAGGCGGACTATCAGTAACTCTATCCTTTTTGAAACAGTGTTTCATCTTCCAACGGTCCCCCTACCACCCACTTTGTTTCAATTGTGTCTGTGTGTGTTTCTCAGCAGGGTGGTGTTGGGTTTAATAGGTCAGCCTACCTGATCTATAGTTGCTTAGTGAAAGTGGGGCAGGGCGATGGCTGGATATGTACAGCAGGTTTTGTACATGGGCATCTTACACTCACGTTTTAACAAGGATGGCCTCTCAGACAAACCCTTGCAGGATTTCTGCTTGATTCACCCTCAGACATCTCAGGCCCATGGAGTTGGATAGAGGGCACATCTTTGCATCTTTGCCATTATGGCTTCTTTGACAGCATGGGCAGCGCTATTGAGAGCTATCTGAATTTTAAAGTGCTACATTTCTTGTTCCTGTACTTTGAGTCTATGGACAGTCAGTAAACAAACTGAAAGGATGCATACTACCACCTTGATGTGTGTTGTCTGAACAGGCAACAAAGCCAAGCCAAGGATGTTGATTTAAAGCCACCTGCAGTTAAGGAATGTTTTCTCAGGACTCAGTACATTCATTGTCTGACCTCTCCTGCTGAGATCCTTCAGGATGTCCCGCCCAGTTGACTACTTTAAAATGGTGAAAGTCCTCAATGGCGTTGTGTATGTAAAAACAGGCTTTGTGTCAAGTGTGGACGATTGAATTCTATGCTCAGTCCTCATCGGGGTCCTCGAACCATTGATAGTGGTTTTGTGTTGGAAATAAACTGTACCTGTACCTTTTTTTGTTGTTGAAATAATTGGATGGTGAAACTTGCCAGCCAACCAGAAAAGCAAGGCGAAGCAATTCAAGCATTCTTGAAATCATTGTCCTGCAAAGAAACATACATTTTTATAGTTTAACATTTAGATTTTCCAAGCAGTAGGTAATAGAATTAAATGTGGAGTGGAGCTTATAGTTACGTGTCTTTAGAACATTTCTCCTATATCTGCCGCTTCCATTACACATGTCGCAATGGTTGTTTTTTCAACATTGCTTTTGTCGAATAAACCTGAGTCCATGAAAACCTGCCTTGTGATGTGTTCTGTATGATAATGATACAGAAAATAAGTTATCTTTTGTAAATTACCGTCACTGCCAGCGCTCAAAGTTTGTGTCTCCCTTCCAGGAGGCCTGAAGAGTGTTTCCACTCAGGCACTTAGATAGACGCCCGAGTCCAGCAGGCAGGGGTCCAAACATGAGCTTGGAGAAAGCTGCTGGACTAAGTCAGATCAAGAGATTTCTGTCCTTGCCTTTCTTGCCTCATCCATCCTTCCATACTGTATAAACAACTTGCTCAATCATATGCCTGAGTTGAGCCAGCTGGTTGAGGATTACAACCATCTCCATTTAGATACTCTTTGACTTTCTCTTCAGGTTCTTCCCACCAGTGGTGGAAAAAGAATCCAATTGTCTTAAAAGTAAAGATACATTAATAGAAAATGACTCAAGTAAAAGTGAACGTCACTCAGTAAAATACTAATTGAGTAAAAGTCTAAAAGTGTTTGGTTTTCAAAAGTAAATGTAATTGCTAAAATATACATAAGTATCAAATTTCTTATATTAAGCAAACCAGATGGCATCATTTTATTTAAATGCTTTATTTACAGATAGCCAGGGGCACATTCCAACACTCAGACATAATTTACAAACAAAGCATGTGTGTTTAGTGAGTCCACCAGATCAGAGGCAGTAGGGATGACCAGGGATGTTCTCTTGATAAGTGAGTGAATTGGACTGTTTTCCTGTCCTGCTAAGCATTGAAAATGTAACGAGTACTTTTGGGTGTCAGGGAAAATGTATGAAGTAAAAAGTACATCATATTCTTTGGGAATGTAGTGAAGTAAAAGTAAAAATTGTCAAAAATATAAATAGTAAAGTAAAGTACACATACATACATACTTTTATTTTTACTTAAGTACTTTACACCACTGCTTCTCACTGGACCATCAGTATAAATCAGTTATTTATTTAAACATTTGTTACCATTTAGATCAGCGATGGGCAACTTTGATGGGGTGGGAGCCACAAAAAATCTGAACTCATCATGAGGGGCTGTAGTGGCTTGCGGGTCTGTGTACGCACATCAATATCCACACATGCAGTCGGAGCCGGCCTAGCCTTTTGTGTGTGACATTTTGTTGCGAGCTAAACATTTTAGTGGCTCTGCAATTCTACACATTTTGCAATGGGATGTAGAGAACATTTTTCAGTTTTAAAGCAAGTTTGTTGCAATTCTACACATTTTGCCATGGGGCGGAGAGAAGACTGGCTAGACTAACTTACCAATTTAAAAATGTTTAGCTGACACAGGCTAATTGAGTGACTGTCAGTGACTGATATAACAAGTGAAAAACTGCTGATGCACATAAACATTATGAAATTGCACATTGTGTATTATACTATTCTAACTCAACATTAAGTGGAGACCCCGAATGAGTTCACCCCCTGATTTAGATAATAGAGAGAGAGAGAGAGAGAGAGAGAGAGAGAGAGAGAGAGAGAGAGAGAGAGAGAGAGAGAGAGAGATGAGCACAGGTCTCTAAGGACACATGCTCCATGACTGCTCCCCACACTTTCTTCCACTCCATCCAAGTCCCCTTTCAAGGCTGTTTCTTCCAGCTTTCACAGAACAAGGTCATTTCAGTCCAGGCTTTTCCTCTTGGAAACAAAACAATGGTCCCTTTTACAAAGCGCTTATTGATCAATAATATCCATAAATTTCTCTTTAAAAAACAGAAGACTCACAGAAACATAATACCACAAGCTACGTGCTATGCTGATATTCAGTGAAATGTTAACTGATTTGATTTGTCATGGTATTATTTATTGACATAATTGTAATTAGACAATCACATACATTGTTGTATTTTGTGGGGTTTTGTTTGCGAATAAAAGCATTCAATATGGTATTGATCTAGAGAACAGCACATTTACAGGGGGAAGATGCTTGTTTATGTCGCCAGACATAAAAACAAAATATTATTGTAAGTATCTTAGGGAAATGTATAAAGCTGGTTGTTTGGATCGTGTATGCTGATTGGTCAAGCAGCGTTCCAAGCCGTGCCGTATTGGCCTTTACAGGTATGTCATTATGCCTGCTAACAGTTCCATGTGAAAATGATCATTGCATCTCAAGAATATCATGTTCATGTTGCTGTACAAATCATCTCTTGCAATTATCTCAACTTACACATTATGTTACCTTGCTTCCACCCTAGAATTTTGTTTGGTACAGCGGGGGGCTAATATAACAAATAAGCCTCGCTATCTGCCTGTCCGCCCTCAGAAACATTGTTTCACTTTAGAATTTCGATAAGCATCGCTATATGCCTGTCTGACCTTGGAAACATTGTTTCACAGTGAACGTGTCCAGGCAAAAGAGGGCTTGCATTTGACGTGGAACGCCTCTTGGGAGACCATTTTAGAAGACCACCGCATTCGTTCTTCTGACAGTAACAGCCGAGTGGCTACCCCAAACTGCATGATAACAGTGCCTAAAACAATTTGATTCATCACCACGGTCATTTTCTGTGGAGTATTTGGCTGCTCTAACAAGACAGGAAACCTAACAGGATTTTTTTTTTTACAGATTCCCCGCAATCGTGAAACACCATTGGTGACACCAATGAGATACGACTCAATAACTGTCAGAAAAGCAAAGAAACCTTTTTGCCCATCAAGACCTGCTGTCAATACAGGGTTTGCTAAAATTATTCAATCACTGGTAAGTCAAGTCTGATTGATTTAAAGTTTAGTTTTGTTGTTATGCTAACCTGGTGTTAATAACAACACTAAATTAGCTAGCTCAATAGCTTGTATTATAGATATTAGCATGTGTTGCTTGAGTTTCAAGTTTTGGGGAAGCAATTTTTTCACCATAGAAATGCCCCTTTATAACAAAGGATTGCATGCCTCTACCATGGCATTTGCAGATTAATGTAAACCTACTTTTCCTAATGTGATGAGTAGATTGGATGGTGATAATTTAGGCTATTAATAAGTGCGTAGTGCCATAGGTTTATAGGCTATATCAGAGCCGTTTCTTTTCTCTGCACTGGGAAAATGTTGTATTTGATAAACATTTAATGCGATTCTACTATCCTTTATATGACTGGAGAAATGTTTAATACGATGGTAGTCTACGCTTACTCTACTGACACTGACAACAGATCAATAAAAACGACCTTGTCTTGAAAGCAACCATGTAATCTAGACCGAAAAGGGGTCCTGGCTAAAAGGGATCCCGCTTTTGTCAAATTAACTTTAAAAAATGTAATGACGTCCATATAAGCTGGAGGACATTATTGTCCAAATAAAGTCCAGTGATTATCATACATTCATATTCATATTCATATGACAACCCCATGATCATTTGATAACTTTATTCATAAGAGGGAAAATGTTATGACATTACAGCATAGGACAAAGGCCTCAATGGGATAGGACAACCTGCTGTGTTGACTATTGGTTGATCTAGCTCAACAATAGATAGAATCTTTATATGACACTAAAACACCTGAATTAATTAAACACAACCAAACAATCAAGTGCTCTGATGGTATAGGTGACCCGAAGAAGAATACCAGGTGTGCTTCTCATTTGTTTATGTACTGTATGTTCACCAGCTGACCTATATCAAGACACTTCAGTCACGTGCTGCATTCTGATGTTATGTGAACGATTGACTGAGCCTTGGATACAGCCAGTATTGCTCCAAGCACGCATCACTCGTTCGCTTACAGACAATAGTCATCAAAATAGTTGGGAACCACTGCTGTAGGCCTATGGCTGCATTGGCGTTGCATGCCATTATCAGCTGCAACATGGGTTCACACGGCTGGTATCCTGACAACCAAATAAAACTAATTGGAGAGCTTATGACTGAACAAAAAGTTAATGTTCGTTTGAGAATACAACACAGAAACACAGACAAATTAGAGACAGATTCCCTTCCCCTCTTTATTGCAGGATTGGGATCTGTAATTAATCAACATTGATACTAGTTAATCTTGAATAAAGTTAAACACTTAACTTTAAAAAATCAACAATATTTCATATAATTTCAGTGTACTATTAAGGTAACTCATATGTAAAGGTTAGACATTTTAGTAACAAGTAGGCTATTAATACTAAACCATAATTTCACGTGAACAAAAAAAGTAAATATCAGAGGTAGCCAACCTCACTCCACTGATCCCTGATCTACTGAGTGAGCAGACTTCCGTTCCAGACCAGCAATAGCACACCTGATTATTAACTAATTCGTTTTGATACATTGTATCAGGTGGGTTAGTGCTGGGCTGGAACAGAAGCCTGCACACCAACATTTGCCAACATAGGTACACATATAACCCATGGTATACAAGGATGTACCCTTTTTCGCTTGGGACATTCATTGCGACCTCTTCATCTGCAGACAGGGTTTCATAGCTCTCTATCTGAGGACAGAAAACATCACAAAGAAACAGGCTAAAATTATACTAAAATTAGACAGCCCTGAATATTATGTTGCTATTTCTCTCTGTCCTTAGATTTTTCTCACTAGGGACTGGAACTGGAGAATATTTTCATAATGTCCTCTCACAAAGGTACCTGCTCTATCCGGAGTAGCCTAATCTCCCTTCTATGACAGCTGGAACAGCTAGCTAACGTTCATCCTTTCAACCTCTTCCATGGTTGTTAGCTAGCTAACTACCTAGTTACAAATGCATTTAGTTACAACGGTAAATACAACAATATAGGTAACTAACTAGCTAATATGAAGATAGCAAACTGGTGATATTTAATTAAATTAAATAGCAATACAATATGTAAAGTTAGGTAACTACAGTAGCGAACATTACGTTAGCAGCTCATTTGAGTTAGCCTACACCATACGTTTCTGTAGCAAGCTAGCTAATAATACATAGTTTTTATATTGACTTACTTGAATAGGTTCTCCCACTGACTCCCGTTGTCTTGGTCCGGTTTTAATGGGCCATCTTCCCGACGTTTCCAGTGTTAGCGGAATGCAGCCAGCCGTGCGGTTGCTAGGTGATTTGTGACGCAACTGCAAGCCCTCTCTCTACACGATAACTTGTTTCTGAGCCAGGCGATAAGGACGCATCAATGTCCTTATCGTGGACATATCCTAGTAAATGCCAATAGAAAAAAGGCTCAAACAAACGAACACGCAGCTATTGTACTGTCTGTCATTCCAGGTTCAATGTTTGACGTGACTGAGTTAGCTGAAGTTGGCTAGCTAGCAAGAGACAATAATGTTATCCAGCCTGCATAGCAACCATTTTGTTTAGAATGGACGACCGGTCCTTTTGGATAGCAACTATGCAAAACAAATAATAACAAATAATTACTGTTGAATGAGGTGACAGCAAATCCTTACATTATTTAAATGTTATAAACAATTCAATGGCATCTTAGTGACATGTGAAAGGTTTTCTGAGATGTAAGATGTTTGTTTCTTTGTTTCCCCTCCACATCTCTAGTCTCTGTCCAATCCAATAGATCATGGCACTGATACAATAAAAGCACAACTAATGGCGTAACACAACACTGACAACACAGTAAGTCCCAACCACCCCCCTCTTTCAATTGAAAACAGGATTTGTAACTGCATTATGTCAAGAACTGGACATCTCCCCTTTTGTTGTGCAACCATCACCCCTTGCATATATAGTAGGTATCCTCTGTTAAGCCATTGTGTAACTACTAACTTCATAACTCATGTAGATAGAAACCTCCCACAGAGCTGAATTGGCACAGTTCATCTGAAGTACATGGATCTAAGTGTGGTGGACTGTACCCCTGTCAAAAAACTCATGTATTATGTCCATGTCGGTGCTGAAGTGTTTCCAGGCTATTTGGCTGCCTATGAGTGTATCTATGGAACAGATGGTTTACACATTAGAGACCAAAGACGGAAGGATGGAAGGTAACCCTTCCTTTCAATATTACACTCATTAGGCTGAGTAGGATTTGATTTTCTTTTGTTAGATACTATATTTTCTCTAATCAACACTGATTTATTGACTTTCCACAGTTCAGACAAACCAATGGCATTTTTCACAGATCTATACCATCAATGGGCTCATTGATCTATGTGAATAATGTGAGTGGGTTAAGTTCCCCAAATCCACCCATACATTTTATTTAATTAATCTGTTAATTGGCTTATTGTGTGCGGTTATAACGATGTGTCTCAGTTACAAACTCAAATTATTTTTTAGAAGCCATTAGCTAGATTCAAGAAGTACACATCTGTGACTACAACAGTGGTCTGCTGTTTCACTGAACATCATGACAACCTGATGCAATGATAACCCTCATATACAACAAAATGTAAATAGATGGTGAAAATTGAAGTGTAAATGATGATGAAAGAAGCAAGAAACTTAAGGACTGTGAGATAATGAGGAGGCCTGATATACTGTTCTGTACTCTGCAGAATTACTATAACCTCTTGGCCTTGATGTTTGCATATTGGAAAATGTTATTTTATGTTGAATCCAGAGAGTTACTAAGACCCGGCCAGCTGGCTCATACAGCCCTCTCTCTATCTGTCTCTGACAGGCTCAGTCTCTCTCTCCACATCGCCACTGTAGTTTCTATACAGGAAATTAACAATGAACCGTAGATTTTTTTAACTGCCACATTGGTCGTCTAAACACAAAAACGTCAGTGAACCCCGACTCTGGGTTTAGAAGTTATTGGAGAGCAACACATTAGACGATGCTGGAAACCAAAGTTATCCTCTAGTGGGTAACTACACTACATGGCCAAAAGTCGAACATCTCATTCCAAAATCATGGGCATTAATATGGAGTTGGTCCCCCCTTTGCTGCTAAAACAGCCTCCACTCTTCTGGGAAGGTTTTCCACTAGATGTTGGAACATTGCTGCAGGACTTGCTTCCATTCAGCCACAAGAGCATTAGTGAGGTTGGGCACTGATGTTAGGCAATTAGGCCTGGCTCGCAGTCTGCGTTCCAATTCATCCCGAAGGTGTTCGATGAGGTTGAGGTCAGGGCTCTGTACAGGCCAGTCAAGTTCTTCCACACCGATCTTGACAAACCATTTCTGTATGGACCTCACTTTTTGCACAGGGGCATTGTCATGCTGAAACAGTAAAGGGCCTTCCCCAAACTGTTGCCACAATGTTGGAAGCACAGAATTGTCTAGAATGTCATTGTATGCTGTAGCGTTAAGAATTCCCTTCACTGGTACTAAGGGGCCTAGCCCGAACGATGACAAACAGCCCCAGACCATTATTCCTCCTCCATCAAACTTTACAGTTGGCACTATGCATTCGGGCAGGTAGCTTTCACCTGGCATCCACCAAACCCAGATTCGTCCATCAGACTGCCAGATGGTGAAGCGTGATTCAGCCCTCCAGAGAACGCATTTCCACTGCTTCAGAGTCCAATGGCAGTGGGCTTTACACCACACCAGCCAACGCTTGGCATTGCGCATGGTGATATTAGGCATGTGTGCGGCTGCTCGGCCATGGAAACCCATTTCATGAAGCATCCAATGAACAGTTCTTTTGCTGACATTGCTTCCAGTCCTCATTATATCCTGTTTTATTCCTATCAGCAGAGAGACATGTAATCCTCATTACATCCTGTTTTATTCCCACAGAAAAGGAAGAAGGAAAAAGGAACATAGATTCAAAAGGCCGTTAATGACTCTCAGTAGAAATGTGTCTTAGCTATTACACTACCCATAAAGGAATACCTAAGTTTAACTTACAATCGACCCTGACACAACCATGGCGCGATAGCCAAGAATACATGCAGTACTGACAATCCAGAGCGAGTAAACCTGTAAAACCAACACTCTCTCGACCCACACATATTTTGTTTTTATTCCAGGGTCATTCCAGGGTCATCACCTCGACTGTTTTACACCTAGGCCCACATCATTAGGATCAAGAATATAAAAGGTAGAGTAAATAGCTTATATAGAATTATAAACTGGGTGGTTCGAGCCCTGAATGCTGATTGGCTGACAGGTGTGGTATATCAGACCGTATACCATGGGTATGACAAAACATTTATTTTTACTGCTCTAATTACATTGGTAACCAGTTTATAATCGCAATTAGGCACCTCGAGAGTTTGTGGTAGATGGTCAACACACCACGGCCAAGGGCCGCATCCATGCACTCCACGTTGCGTCTTACATAAGAACAGCCCCCAGCCACACCATATTGGCTACACACCACACCCCCTCGGGCCTCACCGCTTAAATATATACCATAAGCCAGTTATTGTGTTGGTTCTACCGTTAACTTTAATCAGATTATCCCAGTGTTAACCAGCCCACCACACATTAATAGAGACAACAACACTGTTGACAACACCCAATCCATGTGCCGGTGTGTATCGGAACAATAATATGTCCTTTACATTTTTAATATTGAGATGTATATTTTCAATGTAAAAGGATAATGACACCAATTATTTTAGAAACGTATAGGCCTACTCCAATAGAGAACCTAGGCATGGTTTAATTATATAATCCTTTATCCTAGCCCTATATTAGATCTATTCATATTTGTTATAAGTGTTATCTTAAAAAAAAAGCATATTTTTTTCCATTAAAATAACATAAAATTGATCAGAAATACAGTGTAGACATTGTTAATGTTGTAAATGACTATTGTAGCTGGAAACGGCAGATTTTTTATGGAATATCTACATAGGCGTACAGAGGCCCATTATCAGCAACCATCACTCCTGTGTTCCAAAGGCACGTTGTGTTAGCTAATCCAAGTTTATCATTTTAAAAGGCTAATTGATCATTAGAAAACCCTTTTGCAATTATGTTAGCACAGCTGAAAACTGTTCTGCTGATTAAAGAAGCAATAAAACTGGCCTTCTTTAGACTAGTTGACTATCTGGAGCATCAGCATTTGTGGGTTTGATTACAGGCTCAAAACTCGGCAGTCTATTCATGTTCTGAGAAATGAATGCTAATCCATGTGAGAAATTGCCAAGAAACTGTAGTCTTCAATATCTTATTTTCTTCCATCATTTTATTACTGTAATCCATTCCTGTTTTTAAGACCTCAACCTCCGCCAGTAGCCCAGGCAATGGATCCAGCTTTTTAAACTGCTCACTCATGCTATCCAGAATGTTTGTTTAGCAGTTATCAGCTAATCCTCCATTTTTATGATTAATTCATGGGACAAGCTGTGCCTACCACGCTGCCACCTGCCACATCATCAACCATCTGTCTCATCAACCACAGCACTAGTTATTCATGAAAAATACAATACCACTTCGATTCACCTAATAAGCCTGTCAGAGAACGATCATCATCATCACATCACATCTTTTCCTCCCATTTAGACACGAAAACATTCATTAACTTTACTTTTTGTGAAGAAGCCCTAGGAAGACTGATCATTGGAATGAAAGTGAAGACATAAGCACAAACAAAACACAAGAAGTTCATACAATGCCTTTAGCACCACCCATGCAGAAAGGATTATTTGCATTAAAACCCTCTGAGAGTCCACAGGAAACCCACTCTGTCTCACACCCCTGACCTCTCTGTAAGTGTCGGTCACACCGCTGTGAGAATGACCCTAATATCCCCCCAAAAGAAGACTCTATTTATTTATTTAATTTAGGTGACGACTTGTTTCTCCAGCTACCACCGGAGAGGATGACCTCTCTCTGACGGACAAACAAACTATCTGGTCAGGAGTCCGATGTCAAATCGGTTGAGATCACAAGGTCATGCCACACGTGGATGTGTGTGCGGATGGTGTGTGTGCTTTTGTGTGTGTGCTTGCCATGGACACAGGCTCCTGGACCCTCAGTGTCAGCTGTGCACCCATATAGTCTCACAGTGAGAGGTGGAAATCCAGAGGAGCCTATCAGTGGTTTCCAGAGGAGCCTATCAGTGGTTTGATGAGTCACCCCTCTCCAATCACAGACATTTTGCCAACAATGGAGGGCAAGCAATTTGGCTGCATAGTTTAGCTCTAGACATTTAGCTCTACACATGATGAATGAATGGCAGTTAGATGCAAAGGTAAAGGCTGAAAGCCTTGTCCCTAAATGTGTACATGGGATATTCTGGGATCTCATGTCACAGGTCGGACATGGAGGGATGCCAGTTCTCAGGCAGTTACGGACCAATTAAACCCTATCGACAGAGCTCAGGACACCCTGGGAAAATAGGTGGGGAATAAGGGATGCAGTACAGTACAATAATCCAGTTCGTTTTCCTTTGTCTGAGAACAGTAAAGGCTCTGAGTGAGTGTAGTGCGATGGAATGAGCTTTAGGCCTCGCCTCCTTTACTTTAGCCATTAGAAACCAGGGAATTCCCACTGTGATAGCCTGCTTGATTGTGCTGGTTGTGCCTGTATTGAAGAGTAATACGCTGAAATGCTTTGACCTTTGAGCCATCTTCAACACTAATTTGAAGGTTTAGTATCACGCAGTCACCCACTGCTAATGCAATTACATTTTGTTTGTCAACATGAAGCATCTGCATCTTTACTGCTTCGTTGAAACCCACAAACCACCATTCATTCCCCCATGCCCATGGGTGGGACTGGTATGTGACATGGTAACCAGAGAGTGGTTCAGGAAGAATTCCAGATTTTGGAGGAGATTCCCCACCAGCACCATCGACGGCGACATGGAGTCGAAATGTTCTGCCTGAAAGAAGACCAAGTTAAAGACAAGCCACAGGAAGAGGCTCTACTGACATACACAGATAATGGTGTAAACAGACACAGCTTACATGGACTCCATCTGATGTCATATAGATTTGTACTATGGGTGCAGAACTAGGACCAGCTTACCAGTAACCTTCCCAAATCTTACGACCAACCGCTCTGGCGACGAGTATTTTGCTCCGCTCATACAGGAGTAATAAAGGCCTAGTACACTTATTTGGTGGGAAAAAAAATATATATATATAGTATACTCTGCCAAATCGGAGAAAAGCACTTCTCAAACATCAGGAACCATAGCAGAAGGAAGTAGGGGTGCTGAGGGTGCTACAGCCCCCCCTGATAAACCACACACAAACTAAAAATATATACTATATATATATATTATTTTTAGTTTGTTTGTGTGTGGTTTATCAGGGGGGGCTGTAGCACCCTCAGCACCCCTACTTCCTTCTGCTATGGTTCCTGATGTTTGAGGAGTGCTTTTCTCCGATTTGGCAGAGTATACTATTTGCCTACTCACTGAAGTACAAAAGCTCCTCTGTTCCCTCCCAGCCACTCAGACATGACTCAGAGTTAGACGTCTCTTACTGAAGGAGCTCCCTCTCGCCACGTCTCGTATTGAAGGACATCTCTCCAAAACTCAGTCTCAGTGTGCATGGTTCACTTTGTAACCACCTATCTCTACTGCAACCCACCACTTTTGAACACCGCCAGTAACCTTTCAGAATTTGACAACCTTTCAGTTTCTGTACAAATTGACTACTAGTTGAAATTATTGATTGATTAATTGAAATGATTGTATTTGTACACATGGGACATTGTAACATCGTATTTGGGTTGTATTGACAGGTGTGCACTGTCTGTGTGGTCATCCCCACCTGCTGTCTGTGACCTCCGACCCCTGAGTACATTCCTGAGAGAGTGACGTAACACCAGCCCCCAGAGAGAACAGTCATATTCTGTATACAGGATAAAATACATCAACCTAATTAATATATGTGCTGTAAACTTCTCAAAATCCTTTTACGTTGCCTTTACGGACTATCAGTTTCAAGCCTTCAATGATTTCTAACTTTTGTTCTCTCCCCTGTGTTTTTTTATCCTTATCAGGATTCAAGGAGGTCTTATGTATCAATTACTATAAACACACTCTTAAAACTGTCTTATTTCTCTGTGCAGCAACCTCCAGCATCTGTACACCAATGAACCGTCTATATCCTCACACTTTGTCTTATGTCATTTGATAAGTTTTGCACAACAGATGACTTTTTGACTTGGTGCATGTACTGTACAGATGTAGGATCTTAGTTTGATCACCCTGTTGCAGGAAATGTAAAACTTGTAGTGTATTTGAGGTTTAAAAAGGCTTCAGAAGTTTGTAATTTCCAAATTTCAGATTTGATTTTCACTTACAAAAAATGTATCAACCACTAGAAAAATAACCATTCATTATTATCCACATAGTAATTCACATTTCCTGTTGGTGCAGGATTATTTTCCTGCTGTAGCAAACTAGCTCAAATTAAGATCCTACATCTACATAGGATATGTAGAATTTGATATCCATCAAGGCTTTAAAGAAAACAAACTCCGGTGACACACTTCTAAATCTCTCCTAAAGCATAAATAGCCCAGAATATAAAGCCTGTATTTTCCCACGAGGAAACCTTCACCTTTATTTATTTTTCTTGTATACTAGTCCCCATTTGACCTCCCTCGTGGGAAGAAAAAAAGACATGCAAAAAGCAGGTTGTTTAGTCTTACAGAACAGATCAAAGAACTCTCTACTAAATGCCAAACAGCTCCTCCCCTTCCCTTACCCAGTGGAAGTGTTGTTTGACATGTGTCTGAAATAAATACAGCATTGCACACCATATTTTACAGGGGACTTGTCCGCAATATGACCAGATGCACTGTATAATTCAAGCTGTAAACCTCTCACTTTCTTTAAAACAGGCTGTCAGTAAAACTAGTGCGAAAAAGATCATTAAGGCAATATAGCTTGTTCTCCAGACAAATATTTTATTTTGTTATTTTTATTTAATTTATTGAGGACATATGGACTGTTTAGCTTGACATTTACAAATCAGTCCATACGCTTACACCATTTGAGGTGCGTCATGCTCACCTCAAGTGCTCTGTCACGAGATCTGGTGAGGATTTGGAATATAAGCGGAGGTTTGTAAATTACATCTTTGCTTTGTTACGCTCTAGTCATAAAATGTAACATTTCATTCAAGGTGTACAACACTGCCACACTGCATCCCACCCAAATTAAATACATTTGGTCATATTGATTTCTCCAATTGCTGAATGCTGATCTATGACTCATGGTTATAGAGTTGTCTCTGACCATGTTACCTGACCATTAAAAGGATTTACCAGACTGAGTTTACTGTTCAGGTGATGTAGTCAGGAAAAGGGTTTACCAGACTGAGTTTACTGGTCAGGAGATGTAGTCAAGAAAAAGGGTTTACCAGACTGAGTTTACTGGTCAGGAGATGTAGTCAGGAAAAGGGTTTACCAGACTGAGTTTACTGGGCAGGTGATGTGGTCAAAAAATATAAATAAATACAAATAATTGTCTGGCTATTTACTGACAAGGATGGGCAATTCTTCACATAACCAACACTCACTCATAGACCCTGGGGCTTGTGGGGAGTTGAGTCTCTCTTTCGTTTGAGGGTGCCCTTTGTTGAGGTGGAGGCCTACTGTGTTGAGCTATTGGTCTGATATGGATAATGGACCATGGCTCTTCATTGGTGGTGTCTTCCTGTCCTCCCCCCATGTCGTGTGCGTCAGTAACAAGGTCCATATGTGGCCTCTTCCTCCGGCCGCCCCCCAAACCTGAGGGGGGTAGTGTTAACAGGATGACAGCCCAGAAAGAGAAGTGGGAGAGAGAGAGAGAGAGAGAGAGAGAGAGAGAGAGAGGAGTGGTGGCTCAGAACTTTTCTCCACAATCATAACCTAACTGCTCGATGCTATGTGGTTAGGGTGGGGCTTAGTAAAGGCAAATCAACCATCAAAAATGTTTTTCCCCTGGCCTTATCCAGATACTTAACCTAATTTCTCACAGTAATAAAGTGATCCATTGTTAATTGACATGACAGTATTGCTAATGCAGTACAGGAGTTTGGGCTTGTCATGCTCTCTGACTCACTTCAAAGAACCGTCAGATACACACCCTTAGACCCAGTCCACCCAAACTCGATCTGGTCCAATCTGAAATGGGCAATTCCTTGTTAAGAGATTTGTCATAAAATAGTCTAAAACGACAATCAGAAAAGGTCACATTAAGTACTCCATAAGTAATGTTGTGGCTCACCATAATCGTTCCCTTAAAAGGTGACCAAAACAGTCATTGATAAGGATACGTTGAGGTTTCTTGCTGATACTAAGCAGGCCCGTCCGTAAATGAGCAACTTGTGGGATTTGTTTTGTAAGTCAGTCAACATAAAATATCTAGACCTTGGCAAAAACAAGGACAGAACAAGTACATTTCTCATAGACTGTACGTAGAATGCTATTTTATAACTAGTCTTTACTTTCTAGGGGAATAGAAGGGGGGGCCCTCTTAATGAGTCTCCATTCTTCCCACAACTAACACACGGTTGTCTGAAACCATACCAGACACAGATATGCATTAGAATAATTGCTCGTTGGTGATGTGTTTTTAGGGTGTCCACCTCAGAATGTTCTGACATCTGGATTGTGTTCCTGGTGGGATTTTCCTGAATTTGAAAGAACCGCAACTTTATTAATAAAGTTTGTTAACAGAGGATGTCAAATGCACATGCTAAAAAATAACACTGGCAAATCATACATATTTTACACCTGCAAAAATGGCAAACACTCCTAACAAAACCCATAATGATGTGCTCATAATTTAATGCTTCAGCTCAATGTGACCAAATTACAGGGAACATGTAAACAATTTAAGAAATTTCATTACAAACTAACAATCAAGATTTATTCATGTAATAAAACCAGAGGAATATTTAGGAGTGGAAATGAATGAAAGATATGTCCAAACATTGTACCAGACAATAGATATATTGTGTTTGAAATCAACAAAGATTTTCAAGTTTCCCATGCCTACTTAAGAAGACATAAATTATTGGCACATGTTGGAGGATCTGTGACGAAATACCTCAAGATTGATGATTTATTTGTTTACTACCGTCTGTTATGCTAAAACTATTCCAGTCATAATAAACTAAATCTTCTGTATGGAGCAGACAAATAAAACAACTGTACACTTGAAACACCCCCCACTGTCTGGCACTGGGAAGGCTTTGATGTGGGGTTGGTTACATGGGAATATGTGGGGGAGTCTGGGAAGTTTTGTTGGTAACAACAAGCATGCTGATGAAGGTTACAGTATATGTCGAAATTACAATATACTGTATATTGTCCACCGTTCTCCAAGAGTGACTGGATATCTTTCACGTATCGAGTTTGCTCCTTTAGTCAAGAGCCATAGTTGGAATCCAAGGTAGCACCATAAATATCAGAATATCTGTTCCTCTGGTGTAACAATGTAGAGGACCTCAGAGCTAGATGAGACCAAACCACCTGGAACAACTACTAGAGGAGTGATCTTGTTTCAGCTTCACTTGGGACTGATTCACTGTAAAAACAAAAACAAGAAAAGCAGGAGGGGGGGGGGGTTAATACAGTTCCTTGTAAATTAAAACAGGAAACTCACTCCTTCCTGTTCCTCATTTCTTGTTGTTGGATAACTTCTCAATAGATAACTTCTCCATAGATAACTTCTCCATAGATATCATCATAATTGTCTATTTGAAGGCATCCTGTGGTGCATGATAAACTGGCTGCATGGATGGACGTGTAGAATGATTTTGTTAGTCATACACTCTCTGAATTGAGGGTTTCTTTTGTTAAGAAAAATATAGAAAATATGCGTTACATACAATGTCACTTGATTCCATGTGAATCATTTAAGTGCCTACCGTTTGTTCATACATGGTTGTTGTTATCGCGTCCCTACCGTCCATTTTTACATTAACATTTCAGTCATTTAGCAGACGCTCTTATACAGAGCGACGTACAGGTGATCAATTTGTGACAACCAAATATCATAGTCGTAGTAAACGGCCAGTTTCTTGCTTCATAGAAATAATCCTCATCCACAAAGAGATCCATCACCACACTTACTAGTGGACTGTTTCTACATAGTTTGTATAGAGTGTTACACACAAACACCCTCATCCCATGCCGACTACCACATACATGCTGCACACACACACACACACACACACTGACGCTCAATACAGTTAGTGTCACTTCAAGACGTGTTTGGTTGCACCAGCTCTAAAACACCACAACTTCCCTTCCCTTGTCCTGAAGGGAAGTATAGAATAATGTAAAGATAATCTTTGCCCACTTTCCCCCTAGATCCTCTCTCTGTGTATTATTCCAGCCTCTTTATCACATTGTCTGATAATCTGGTGCCAGAGAATGAGTCTCACCATTCTCCAGCAGGGAGAATAAAAGCGGGAGGGTTGAGTCCAAAATGGCGACGGGCCAACTGAACTGGAGAAGATATGTTAAGGTGAGGCACCACACCCTAATAAGGTAATATCACAATTAACCATTAGACACAAATATAATACTTTTTTCTATTACAACTTTTTCTAAATATTGTATTAGAATATGCAAATTAGTCAACATCTCATTAAAACTGGAATAATAATGGTGAAACAGCCACGTCCGTTTGCAATATTACAACAACAAAGACGTTACTGCAAACACAACAAACACTGTTTTTGTCCACCCGGACCTCATTGCACGCACGATAGAAGAACAGAATACGTACTGCAAACATGTTTTACCATGCTGCACAACACTGACTTAGCTCTGCAACAAAAACTATAACATGGGGCGCTGTTTCCCCGTACCACCAATCCCATTTTTTAAATGCGCAATTAGCATATACCACAAATCCATTTTTCGGGACACTGGATGAAGTCAGCCTAAATATTTGGGTTTAATTTTGTTTAGACACTCCAAGACTGGACTTGTATTGAGTAGATTGTGGATAAATACATTTTTCATATTTTTATCTGTAAAATCCCACAGAAATGTTTCCAAAGAAAATGTTATCTATAATTAAAAATTGCCCACACATCAACAATTCCTTCTATACAAGTCTGGAAAATAACCACACAACATTTTGTGACTGCAGATACTTCTGAAGCTGAGACATTTTTGTTGGCGTGTGAGAAGAGTCTGACTTTCGGAAAATTACAGTTAAGTACAATGAATTTAGCCTACCAATCGCCAAATGCCTGTTTAAAACATCTCTACAAGTAAGTTACTACATATAGTAACGTTCTCTTTGAAATGGGCTTTTAAATTATGTGAGCTTTAAAATGATGGATTATGGATTTATGTCCCTTTTGAAATGAATTACATTACAACGGTAATATAATAACCAAAAGGAAATATACATTTACATCAAGATTTAGACATTTCATGTTTACTTTTTGAAAGTAATAATATTAAAGGACAAAAATACCCCAAAATCTCCAAATTGATAAGTAGATGAAAAAAATTGTAATTTCAGCCTGTGGTGCCTCGCCTTAACATGGGCAATGGCATGTTAATTAACTGTAATCATCTAGTGATTTCCTTTTCATTAGGCTATGTTTACTTATGGAGTCAAAGAGGAGTTTAGGACCGCCTACTGTGGCTGGTTCCAGGAAGTCTACACTAAACACCAAGGGAAACTAGGAGCCTCTAACTTCCATTTTTCCTTTCTTTTACTTGGTCTTATTCCATTACTGTAACAATTTAAATTGTATTTATTTATTTTATTTAACCTTTATTTAACTAGGCAAGTCAGTTAAGAACAAATTATTATGTACATTCAATGCATTTAATTCCATTCCAATTTCTGAACAAAGGCAGACCCTACTTTCTTCAGTTCGGTTCCTCTGAAACATTGACAGAAATGAATAATCGCCCCAGTACAAAATGGAGAGGCAGAATATCAATGGGAGAATATAGATTGCTCAGGGAATTAGGATTAGTCACTGGTTGGACGTGGTGATGTCCAGAACCAGAGACTGGGACAGTGCCGGGATCTTGGCCAAAGCCACTCTGACCCAGTACATAAGCTCTGGCCCCAGTAGAATGGCTATAATGACAAACAGATGGCCTGGCCACAAACAGAGCTGAAGCGACCAAGAGACACATGATATTTGTGTGTGTGTGTGTGTGTGTGTGTGTGTGTGTGTGTGTGTGTGTAAGAATATGGTAAGAAGAAGGATAATAACTGGAGGTGTTGTGTGTAGTTCTGAAACATCAGTAGAAAACTCATGCTGCAACTTTCATTTTTCTGATCTAGAGGTTTGAGAGAAAAGTACCATTCATGCACACAGTAGACAGTCTGGACTGGTATGAAATCCACCACTGTCGACAAATCAAAATACTTTAAATAGATCTTTAGTATTACAGGACTCAGTCTAACTCATATACTGTTATTCTCTGTCAATAATCCAACATTTCTCCACCAGCTATTGTGCAGTGACATCATTTTGACCAACGTTTTCTCATGAAAGCCAATGCTTTAGCGCCATCCAGTGGTTTTATTGAGAAGCTCAGTCTGTTCCTATCTCCATATCAGTGCAGCTGTGGACACTGCTGACAATTTTTTCATCTCTCCATTAAGATGTATGTAGGGAATTCAAGTTACTGATGTAACCAGTATAAACCCATATCAATTGTGTGTGTGTTTGTGCATGTATGTATGTTATAGAAGAGAGGGTGTTGCTAATCATAGCTAACACAACTGCCCAACGCCATACAAAAGCTTTCACAATTTATAACTAAACAGAATAGTCTATTTTACTGTAATAGTTGTGCATTAGCTTCCCTGAAATTCGTCCTGTGGAATTGACGTCAGTTCTCACAGACCACCACAAGGGGGTGGTATGGTCATGGTTTCCCAAAATGGAAAAAGCCACTAGGTGAATGTCATTCAAGGTCACAATTGGCCCTCAGTTTCATCATCTGAGTACAAGCAACATTAGTGGAATGTATCCAAAAGTTCACATTCAATAAATAACTAAATGACAATGGAATTTGGAGCAATGTATGATTAGCATTGATAAAACAAAGACAATATGGTGATGTAGGCATGGTATTCCAAATTACCATACATACAGCTTTGGAAATGTATCCATGAAATAACAAATGGTGTTCTTTGACTTTTTGATTTTAGTAATAATAAAGACAAATGCTTGTGTTTAACCTTCGTGAGCTGGTCGGGGGAGGCTTTAATTTACTGTCAATAGTCATAGCATCTCATGACATGTGTTATGTCATGTTTATGACAGTCCTCTGATGCTGTTATGACGTACAATTCCAATGAAATGTTACAATTTTTTTTGGGACAAAAAAAAAACATTTCAAAGGGACATTGCACTAACATAGGAGAATCCTGTTCATGTAACTGAGAAAATGTATCTAGACATTGCAAAGGGACTATGAACACTGATATCAGGCCACCATGTTAATGCCATAGGATATTGATTATTATTGTGTTAACTTGTAAAATGTGAAACTTAGCTCATAGATGTTATCTTGATGGAGTGCTCTGTTTCATTAGAGTAGAATAGTGAGAGGACAATGCTCTGTATCGGCGGTAGCATTAGTTTTGCTACTACCACACGTGCATGTGTGTGTGCACGCACACTCATACACACACACACGCACACACACACACACACACACACACTGATCTGCTCTGATCCTGTCTATGAGATTGTGTAAAAAATAAGTATTTGAGTTGTCCACACCACAGGCAAACACTACACCAGGGGCGGACTGGGACCAAATATCAGCCCTGGCATTTCAAACACACAGGCCCATTTTTTTCTTTGAGGCCCCAACACCAGACCATTTTTTCCCTTAAGGTGCCCATTATTAGTCAGATGATCATTTTGCGAAAAAAAAAAAGAAAAAAAAGTTAGACATGCCCACTAGGCAAAAATTGGACCAGCCCCTCTGGCATTTGCCCAAAGTGCCAGATGGCCAGTCCGTCCCTGCACTACACACACACACACACACACACACCCTATTGGTTGGCGTCTCTCCACCCCACCGCTGGAGTCTCTGAGGGGTCTGCTGCAGCACTGTGCTCCAGGGGCCTGGAAACACTGGAGGGAGGCTTTTTTGCTTACTTCTATTTTTGGTCTGGATATCTCCAAGCACAGGACCACAGTCTCTCGCTTTCCCCCTCTGTTTCCTACACACTGGTTAATAGTATAGTTCTACCCAAATGATCCTTACTGGGCAGATGAGGAAACACATACTATCCAGTGTAGAGGACTAGGCAATATGATACCACAGAAACAAAGACTACTAGAATGTGAGCAAGGGTAGGCTAAGAACCAGCCATAAATCCTGTTCTTCCTGCATGGCCCAGAGGCAGTGACCAAGTGTTCACCCAACCATAGAGTCAGCCAGGCAGGCCATGGTTGTAGCTCCCTTCCCCCATCCTCCATAATAGGAGTTTGGCAGCAGCCTCCTCCCAAGTGTGCAAGGCATAGACCAGACCAGGGTGGTTTCATCTGAACCCAGAGACCTCAGATAGACATATTTTCTTCATTGCTGCATTCTGGTGGTGTTAACCATGCTTCTCAGTACTACATCCACACTAGGACTTAAAAAATACTTTACAGTAAGATATCCTGAGGAAAGTCTACACCTTTAGCCTATTTGCATATTTCAGTTGTTGTATTACTGCATTAGGTCTAGCTGTACACTGACCACAGTAGGAACACTACAGAAACACAGTTCACCAAGGCTGCATGTCATATCATATGTTAACCCAAAGTAATGTATTCACAGCCAATGCTGAAACCAGTGCATACCTGGAATACTGTACTTAGGTGTGGCCAGAGGAACATTCTTGTTAAATTGAATACTGGAAATAATTAATATTGTATAAGAATGGTGTGTTAAATGATTAATGATGTGTACCTGTCAGCTCAGGTCCATGAAAGTAGTCTAAACCATACCTCAGCTAATAGTTATGAGTGTCAGGTAAAACATCACTTGACTTTACACAAATACTCCCCTCTGAGTGAAGAATAGGGACTGCCCACATTCCTACAATATAAGAGGGACGGACTAAATTCCCCAAATAGCCTATGGGACTGCAGTTTCGTGTAGTAACCCGTTAGAGGAAACATGTTTATGAATGAATGAGTTCATCATTAGGCTGAGTGAACTATTATAATAGTATATAAATGGTTGAGATATATCCAGTAGGCTGCATAGAGGGGTATGTCGTGTATAGCCATATGCTTCATCATCAGACATTTAGGCTACCTTTATAATATAACGGAGACCTATCGTTTTAGTGCGCATTACTGCGTGCGTAATAACAGCCTACAAATACGCAATGTTGTCACTCAGTGAGTGTTCTGTAAATTGATTGTTTATTAATGTAGACTGTAAATTCAACATTCTTCATTCAGTATACAATAAAAAACAAACAGTTTATTTAGAAATAGGAAATATGTATAGGCATAAACTAAATCATGCGCTCCTTTTCCTTTCCTCCGTGTCCCCGGAGGTGGGTATCCTGCTATAGATAGTGGCGAATGCCAGCGGGCATTACAACAGCAAGCGGCCATCTGCCAGCCTAGCGAACTAGCAACCCCACCAGCTGCAGTCGCAAAACGCCCTACAAACCAGGACATGCATGCAGCTTCTGACGTCTGCGGCCACACTGCGCTACAAAGCGTAGAAAACCCCGAGAGCGGAAACAATGAGATTCAAGCTTATAGAAACCGCATGGTTTAAAGACCAGCAAGTTTGACGAAGACGTCTCTAAGTGAATTTCGGCTTATATTGAATTTAAGGTTAGGTTTGAGGATTATTTCCCCACGAAAAAATAAATACAAGACTCATGCAGGGACAGTTCTATACCCCGACATGGCGGCAAGAAAAAAGAGAGAGCTTTTTACTATTTTGGAAACTAGCGCGGACACAGAAACTACCACGGTCTCCGACAGTGAAGATTCTCCGCTTAATCTTTCAGTCGATGTAAAGTGGTTTGAAATTCCTTTCAGAAAGCCAGATTCGGACGATGAGGAAGACGAAGTACAGGAGGACGGCGAGGAGGGGGAGAATGGATTCAAAAGCACAGCAGCAACGGAGGATACTGCAGACGCAGTCAGTTACATCTCGGAAGGAGGCTGCAATATTATTTTGGTCACTGGCAATGGAATCAAGCACCAGGAGGAGTACGCGAAGGAGTGCTATTATTCTACCTCCAACAACTGCTCTGACACCACGTCAAACGACTCGGATATTGATTTCTCTGATTTGGAGGAGGAGGAGCACACGAGTTTTTTCAGCTTTGATGATGACTTGGATGAAGATTGCACTTCTCCCGACTTCTGGGGCGAACCTGATCAGGTAATTTCAATAGAGCCATTCTCTGCTGTCAGTGGCCCTCAGCATTCGCTGGGGGACGATGCTGACACTCGTGACTATTTCCGGTTACTCTTTCCAGATTCTCTTTTTGAACACATGGTGGAACAAACAAACAGTTACGCCCTCTATCGGCAAAGGAGGAGTGGCAAGTCAGACCCCCACTGGCATCCCACTGACTTGAGAGAGATGAAAGCTTACATAGGACTGAACATTCTCATGGGCATCAACCAGCTTCCTGATGCTGACATGTACTGGGCCAGTGACATTTTCATAGGCAATGCAGGCTTTAAAAAGACTATGACAGCTCGGCGCTTTGAGAAACTCACCCAGAACCTACATCTATGCGATCGTGAGTCGGAGCCTGTGCGTGGCGAGCGGGGGTATGATGGCCTCTACAAAATACGTGCACTGCTGGACGTTGTTGAGAACACCATGTGGGACTCGTACACGCCCAACCGCTGCCTGACCATCGACCAGGGCACCGTGGCCGTGAAAGGTAGTTTCTCCCCAACCCAGTACATGCCCTCCAAGCCCCTAAAGAAAGGACTCAAAGTGTGGATGCTGTGTGATTCCCGCTCAGGCTACTGCCACCGTGCCAGGATCTATGTGGGCAAGGCCAGTGAAGAGGCGGCGGTGGCTGCCCTGGGCTACAGAGTGGTGACGTCCCTGGTGAGGGGTCTGGAGGGGAAGCACCACCACCTCTTCATGGACAAATTTTTCACCTCTGTGCCCCTCATGCAGAGGCTCCTCCGGGACGGCCTCTACGCCTGCGGCCCCACCCAGCCCAGTCGCCGTGGTTACCCGGAGGTCCTCCGCCCGTGTAACGTTGGCAAGCTGTCGCCAGGCGAGTTTTACCAGTGCCAGCGCGGCAACCTTGTCGCCACTGTGACCCGGGACACCAAGGTAGTCAGCTGTCTGTCTTCCAACTCGGCGCCAGGGATTGTGGGTATCAGCCCGGGCAGGCAGCAGCAGCGTGAGTGGGAGGTTGATAGTGATGGTGGAGGAGGAGTGTCTTTTGGGGTTCCACACCCCCTCCCCCTGCTACTGTACCAGGAGAACATGAGAGGGGTGGACCTGTGTGACCAGCTGAGGGGGTGTTACCAGGTGGGGCGCCCCTGCAAGAAGTGGTGGCGCTACTTTCTGTGGTTCTACGTCAACCTCTGCATCGTCAACGCCTACGTCATCCTGCGGGAGAGCCTCGGGGGCGCCCCTCCGGCCGGCTGCAACGGAAAACAGTTCACCCAGCGTCACTTCCGCGTCCGCCTGGCACAGCAGCTCATCGGGGACTACCAGGGAGCGAGGGGCATGGAGCGGGCGGCACGTAAACGCCACGCAGACTCACCCATTGAGTACGGGCACCGACTGGACCGCATGTCTGAGCGCTCCCGACGCTGCAGGAACTGCACGAACAAGGGGCTGCGACATGAGAGCGTGTTTGGTTGCAAGATATGCAACGTTCACCTGTGCAGGGGTGGGTGCTTCTCAGAGTTCCATAAATAAGTCTGGATAGTGGTTTGTGTCAACAAACAAACTAAAAAAAAAGTTTTTTATATGCTAAGATTTGTAAATCCAAAGGTTACCATGACAGGTGCACATTATAGTTACACTTTATTAAATGTAGAGTTAGATTAGTCACAAAGTTGTAGGATAGAAGAAGTATTATCGCACGAATGACTAGAGAAAGTAAACTGTAATAGTTCATTTATATTAGTATAGAATGTTTTTGGCTCATTGCCTTTCGTAACACTGACAAAAAATGCCTTGTGTCACTTTTATACCATGAAAATATTATGTTTTTATATGAAAATGAGACAAAACAAAACAGTGAAGACATTTTCTGCACTTACATCAACAAAATGTTTACTGTGGGAAGTTTATCTCTGCTTTTGTCTTGAAGATGTTCCTTTTATTGTTTTACACAGTTCTTTCCTCATGACTAAAACCTCTTGTTGGTAAATAAAAAGAAAGACATGGACTTACAGACTTAAAGGACAATCAGCAGTTGAAACAATAACAAAGCATTTTCCCTGCCTCTGTTTCAGTAAAAAGCTGAGGAATGAGCTCTACCACTCTCCAAATCATAGACAGAGCTGTGGATGCAAGGACTGACCATCCATGATATAACAATAATAGTTTGATCCATGTTTTGATGCTATATAGAGCTTGTTTACATTTACAAACATTGCAGTAAAATAAGCTTATAGTTGAACTAAGCTCATGAGGCATATTCTTCAAGAAACAATGGGTATATATCATACATTTTTAAGTCAGAAATAATTCTAACAGTCAAATATTAAGCCTCAGATAACTACTGTAAGAATAAGTTTGGCCATTTCCCGCTGGGGACACCCATAAGTAAAATGTATGCATGCATGACTGTAAGTTGCTTTGGATAAAAGCTTCTGCTTAATGGCATATTATTAAATCTGATCGCAGGTTAAAGGCATTACGGCTTTTAAAGGCAATTTCCGATTGAGCTGACATGCAACATGCAGTGAACACGTGAACATTGCCTTTAAATTATGCAATAACCCGCAATGGGATTGAATATACAGTAAATTTGAAGTTAAATTAGGTAGGCCTATATACTCTGTATTTACATCAAATGGATTTCTACTTGTTCACTAGAAATTTGCCCACCCCAACACACACACACACACACACACACACACACGAAAAGTGGTTTCTAGACCTTCAAGGGGACACAGCTTGGAGCAATTATGGGTCAGAAAAAGCCTCTGTGTATTTCCCAGCCAGCGGACACACTATTGCCATTTCACAGGCTCCCCAACCACACGACTACAGAACAACACAACCATCTGGGAATAGAGTAGTCTACCCTGGGTCCCGGGTCAGCCCAAACCTATGTGCCGTGCTTGCCAGTGAAACAGGTTTGAGTGAGGAGGAAGGGTAATGTACAAACAGTATCTGTTGCAGAAGTTGGTTAAAGTACATGCAGTATCAGTCAAATATTAATCCTTAGATAATTGCTGCAAGAATTAGTTTGACAATTTTTAACAAAGAGGTTATAATCTCAATGACTATTGTTTATTTATTTTTTCCAATGCCAAAGCCATAAACCATGGGTTCTCAAACATTTTGTGGCTGGGGACCCCTTTTGTGATAGCAAATTCAGCAGGGACCCCCTCGTTATCAAAACCCAACTCGGGGGAGATAAAAACATTTCAAAGGCCTGCCTTTTGGCATCGGAGAGCAAAAAAAATCTATTTTAAAGCTAATTTCCTGCAATTCTACAGATTTTGTCATATGGGAGAGATATGTTTTGTTGTTGCAGCTTTAAAGCTAATATCCTGCAATTCTATTACATTGAATTGTATTACACCCTCTAAACTTATTCCACGGTTCCCAAAATGCATTTTAATCTGTTGTTTTTAGTAATATTATTATTTTTAAATTATATTTAATTTGAGTTCTGACCCCACTTTCAGAACTCCTGCCATAAACTACTTCTCTTTTAAATAGCTACAGTACAGTAGATTGAAGCCTGTCTGCAGGGCCAGCTCTAGCCTTTTGGGAAATTATTGTGGACCCCCTCTTGACAGCGGAGAGAAAAATGTTAACTTTTAAAGTTAATTTCCTGCAATTCTACTCATTTTGCTATGGGGCGGAGAGAAACATTTTCAGTTTTACAGCAAATTTCCTGCAATTCTACATGTTTTGCCATGTGGTGCGGCCCATATGAAAAATTACTATAGTGTACTATGGTAGGAATACAATAGTATTCACTGTAATGTTTTTGCAGACTTTACTGTAGTATTCATTGTAGTATAATTAAGCAATAAGGCCCAAGGGGGTGTGGTATGGACAATATACCATGGCTAAGGGCTGTTATTTCGCGTCGTACCTAGATACAGCCCTTAGCCGTAGTATATTGGGCATATACCACAACCCGCCGACGTGCCTTATTGCTATTATAAACTGGTTACCAACGTAATTAGTAAAATAAATGTTTTGTCGTACCTATGGTATAGGGTCTGATATACCACGGCTGTCAGCCAATCAGTATTCAGGGCTCGAACCACCCAGTTTATAATGTAGTGTACTGTAATATACTGTAGTAAATATAAATACTATAGTTTAAAAAAAGAGTAGCATCTGGGTAGCCATTTGATTACCTGTTCAGGTGTCTTATGGGTTGGGGGTAGAAGCTGTTGAGAAGCCTTTTGGACCTAGACTTGGCGCTCCGGTACCGCTTGCCATGCGGTAGCAGAGAGAACAGTCTATTACTGGGGTGGCTGGAGTCTTTGACAATTTGACACCGCCTGGGATAGAGGTGCTGAATGGCAGGAAGCTTTGCCCCAGTGATGTACTGGGCCGTACGCACTACCCTCTGTAGTGCCTTGTGGTCAGAGGCCGAGCAGTTGCCATACCAGGCAGTGATGCAACCAGTCAGGATGCTATCGATGTTGCAGCTGTAGAACCTTTTGAGGATCTGAGGATGCATGCCAAATCTTTTCAGGGGGGGGATAGGCTTTGTCGTGCCCTCTTCACGACTGTTTTGGTGTGTTTGGACCATTCTAGTTTGGACCATTCTGTAGTATTTACTGTATTGTTTTTGCTGACTGTAGTACGGATACTGTAGTATTTACTGTAGTATTTACAGGTTGCACAAATTGGGATATGAGGGAGAGGAATGGGCAGGGTATATGCAAATTAAATACTGTAGTATTGACTATAGTTAAAACATTTAGTGTTTTTGCAGACTGTAGTATTTCTTATGTGAATAATAATCTAGTATTTACTATAGTATTCTACAGTATACTACAAAATTCTATACTAAGTACTACACATGATCGAGGAATACTACAGTGTGTAGTATAGTATTCTACAGTATACTACAGTATACTAGAGTTTACTACATAATTCTATAGTAAGTACTGTAGTATTTTATATTAAACTGTAGTATTTTTCTATGGGTGGAGTTTTCAAGTGAATTTCCCGACTTATGCCATGTTAAAATGACATCTGAGTGTGATTACAAAATCAATAGGGGCCCCCTGGAGGTCAGGGCCCCTGGGCACATGCCATTCATACCGGGTCAGTAATTTGGCCATGATTACTACAAGTTTAGATAGCTGGCTAGGCTAATTTACCAATCCATTTTCTTTAGTGAATGACAATTAAGTGACTGTCATTGACTGACATAATAAAAAGAAAACTGCTTATGCACAACCAAATGTTGCACACTCAACAGTAGCCTAAATTGAGACCCTGACTGAGTTCCTTTTTGGGTTGAGGGCACCCTAGCGGCCGGGTGCCCTAAGCGACCGCTTATGTCACTTATGCCTGGAGCCAGCCCTTGCCCTTGCCCTTACGAAAAAACTGAAGTCGACTGTGGTATTTTGGATGGAGTAATTACAGAAAAACTGCAGTGTACTGCAGTTGAACTGCAGTTATACTGCACTGTAATCAGGGATGGAACCTGTTTTCATAGTTCAGAACCCCCCTGTGTGTCCTACTCCTGGGGTTTTTGTGTCCTGCTCCCTCCCTCCCGCCTCTCTCTCTCTCTCTGGTGTACCGTCTCTTGATCTCCAGGCTCTGCTGGGCCGACACACACTCAGCTCTGCTGTTCTCTCTGTCTCTCTCAGCTCTGCCATGCTATCACCCCCTCCCCCCCTCTCCCTCTCTGCTGCTCCCCAGCTGGAAGAGGGTTAGTCAACTGGACGCCCCTCCCGCTGATACATGGGAGCCCCGCGGGGAGTCGCCATGGCAACACCGACCAGCGAAGACAGGGAGTCGCCAGCAGGCCCTTACGGTTGTCATGGGTACTCTCTCTGGCTACGGGGGCGGCAGGCGCCAGAGGCCACACCTCTTCAACCCCTTTCCAAAAGCAGGCAAGGCTAAGGCATACACTGTGTAGGTCTACGCACTGTACATGGCTGACTGATGTAGCCAGCTCCTTCCAAAACCAGGCAAGGCACACTTTATGCCTACTACCCTCAGTAAATACATGTATAGCAGAGCTGTCCGTCTGTTTCCGCTCTAACCGTTCCAGAGATGATGGTGAGAGGCAGGGTTGGGTAGATTACTTTCTAATTGGAATAGTTATAGTTAGCCTACTAGTTACCTGTTCAAAATAATACTTTTGGTTTACCTAAACTCAGTAACATAATCTGATTACTTTCAGTTACGTTTGGATTGCTTTCCCCTGAACCTTTTACTGCAGTGGGCTAAATCAGGGTTTCTTGGTTGTCTTAAACAAATCTACTTTGAAACATAAGTATGCACCTCACACACATGGTTATGGGCTTTTTAAAAAAAAGACACGTATACCATGTCAGATATAGAGTTGTAATGTATAAAATGATGAGTTTGCATCCCAATGTTACACTTTATATAGGCCCCTTTCTGTGTTTGCAAACATTGCCGCACAAGGGCGGTGCCCGCAAGTTGGTGGCACAACAATGGGGAGTTCTTATAGAACGCCAGCAAAAAAAGGCTCTATTTACAAAAAAGCCTCTATTTTGGCCTCCCAAGTGGCAAAGCGGTCTAAGGCACTGCATCTCAGTGCTAGAGGCGTCACTACAGACACCCTGGATCGATTCCAGGCTGTATCACAACCGGCCGTGATTGGGAGTCCCATAGGGCGGCGCACAACCGTCCGAGTTTGGCCGGTGTAGGCTGTCATTGTGAATAAGAATTTGTTCTTAACTGCCTAGTTAAATAAAGGTAATATATAAAGATAATAATAATAATAATATCCAAAACATGTTGCTTATGTCCTGCGCATCTGTGAATGACGTCAATGTGTAGTATAATGGAAAAGGGTCTATACATCACAGAAGACTGAAATATAACAACACTGTTTGACATAGAAACACCAGATTTCCGGCATTTAAAAAATTATAATGTTGAAATTCACTTCCACTAGAAGTTGATTTGGTAATTTGACTGCAGGAAAGGGCTATGAGGCATTAGAACAAGACGAAAAGGGTACATCAAAGGTGTGTCATCAAAGTGGTCTCTGATTGGTGGCCATCATTTGGGTTGTCACCATAGTGGTCTCTGATTGGTGGTCATCATTTGGTGTGTCATCATAGTGGTCTCTGACTGGTGGTCACACTCGCTCAGGTGGAACAAACTTAGACTTGCGCCTTTTTTCAATGCTGAACTGAATGTCATTGACAAAACAGAAAGGTGTCATAATTGTTCGCAAACATACATTTTAAGTATATGTAATCTGATGACAATATTTTAGCTGATAACGTAACTGATTACGGGTACAAACCTGGTGAGATGAGAGGCTAAATCACCAAACATTTTAGTTGGTGCTGCTTCATCTAAACTCACCTTTGTAGGCAAACATGGCTTTGTTTTTCCATGCATGTCATGAGGAACAGCACAAGGCCTCTTTTCAGGATAACATTCCCACCTGGACCATAATCTAATTAGGACTCTTCAGAACTATTTTCTGTTAGGTTGTGATACAGTATGGTGATCTATTGATCCCTGTCTCACAAATTCTATCTTATTCTCCTGTACGGACTAGTCTAGACTAGTCCTGAGTCCTTTCTCTACCCTCCTGTATTGTTATTGTTCCAGATATGTCATGTTATGACTGTCACGGTGCGCATTAATGGGACGGTAAACAGAGCGCTGGTGGAGCGTCATTCCTTTATTATTTTGGAGTTGGACTCACGAAGCACAAAATACATAAAAGGAGATGACTTAATAAAACAAACACGATACAAACGAAAAACACTGTGACTCGCTTGCTTGCTTGCTTGCTTGCTTGCTTGCTTGCTTGCTTGCTTGCTTGCTTGCTTGCTTGCTTGCTTGCTTGCTTGCTTGCTTGCTTGCTTGCTTGCTTGCTTGCTTGCTTGCTTGCTTGCTTGCTTGCTTGCTTGCTTGCTTGCTTGCTTGCTTGCTTGCTTGCTTGCTTGCTTGCTTGCTTGCTTGCTTGCTTGCTTGCTTGCTTGCTTGCTTGCTTGCTTGCTTGCTTGCTTGCTTTCTGATACACGAAGCAGACAAGCAGGAACAATGATCCACACACAGGTGGAAATGTGTGGAGCCTATATACTATCCCCAATCAGAGACAACGCTAGACAGCTGTCTCTGATTGGGGATGATAATCTCCCTAGTTAGGGTGTGATGACTTGGTTGTGTGCCTCTCTCCTCCCCTAGGTGGGAGTAAGAGGCCTTACCACAACCAAGCCATCACAATGACTTTGACCAGACATTATAGTTTTCTCAGTGCTGTGTGATTTATTATGTTGTTTCATCCCATGTGGTTCCCATCCAGTCTCTACTGGTTCCATCTACACTACTGTTCAAAAGTTTGGGCTCACTTAGAAATGTCCTTGTTTTTGAAAGAAAAGCACATTTTTTGTCCGTTAAAATAACATAAAATTGATCAGAAATACAGTGTAGACATTGTTAATGTTGTAAACGACTATTGTAGCTGGAAACGGCTGATTTGTTATGGAATATCTACATAGGCGTACAGAGGTCCATTATCAGCAACCATCACTCCTGTGTTCCAATGGCACGTTGTGTTAGCTAATCCAAGTTTAAAAGGCTAATTGATAATTAGAAAACCATTTTGCAATTATGTTAGCACAGCTGAAAACTGTTCTGCTGATTAAAGAAGCAATAAAACTGGCCTTCTTTAGACTAGTTGACTATCTGGAGCATCAGCATTTGTGTGTTCGATTACAGGCTCAAAATGGCCAGAAACAAAGAACTTTCTTCTGAAACAGTCTGAGAAATGAAGGCTACTCCGGGATGCTGGCCTTCTAGGCAGAGTTGCAAAGAAAAATACATATCTCAGATTGGCCAATAAAAATAAAAGATGGGCAAAAGAACACAGACACTGGAAGAGGAAGATATGGCATTTTCTTTGCAACTTGCCTAGAAGGCCAGCATCCCAGAGTCGCCTCTTCACTGTTGACGTTGAGACTGGTGTTTTGCGGGCACTATTTAATGAAGCTGCCAGTTGAGGACTTGTGAGGCGTCTGTTTCTCAAACTAGACACTCTAATGTACTTGTCCTCTTGCTCAGTTGTTCACCGGGGCCTCCCACTCCTCTTTCTATTCTTGTTAGAGACTGCACTGTTCTGTGAAGGCGGTAGTACACAGCGTTGTACGAGATCTTCAGTTTCTTGGCAGTTTCTCACATGGAATAGCCTTCATTTCTCAGAACAAGAATAGACTGATGAGTTTCAGAAAGAAAGTTCTTTGTTTCTGGCCATTTTGAGCCTGTAATCGAACCCAAAAATGCTGATGCTCTAGATACTCAACTAGTCTAAAGAAGGCTAGTTTTATTGCTTCTTTAATCAGCAGTGCTAACATAATTGCAGAAGGGTTTTCTAATGATGAATTAGCCTTTTAAAATGATGAACTTGGATTAGCTAACACCATGTGCAATTGGAACACAGGGGTGATGGTTGCTGATAATGGGCCTCTGTACGCCTATGTAGATATTCCAATAAAAATCTGCCGTTTCCAGCTACAATAGTCATTTACAACAATAACAATGTCTACACTGTATTTCTGATCAATTTGATGTTATTTTAATGGACAAAATGTTTTATTTTCTTTCAAATACAAGGACATTTCTAAGTGACAAACTTTTGAACAGTAGTGTACGTATGGTGCCATATTCAATACATGTGAAAATTAGGGTGGCAGGTAGCCTAGTGGTTAGAGTGTTGGGCCAGTAACTGCAAGGTTGCTGGTTTGAATACCTGAGCAGACAAGGAGAAAAATCTGTTGATGTGCCATTGAACAAGGCACAACCCTAGTTTGGACTTCTATAACTGACCCTGTAAAATAACACATTTTGCTGCACATACTGTATCTGACAATGCGTTTTCTTTTTTTTTAACCATTGATGTGTTGTTAAAATTTCAATATGATCCATGGCCTGTGTAATATTTTACTGTAGGACTGTAAACAGTAACTTGGAACAGCACTACTGTTCTGTTTTGTTTTATCCCCTTGCACTCTTGTCAAATGAAAACGCAACATTAGCATTAAAGATTAGACAATATAGTTGAAAACTTGAAAATGTCCTGTTTTTGTAGCACAAATGTTCACACGCACACACGCACACGCACACACGCACACACACACGCACACACACACACACACACACACACACACGCGCGCGCACACGCACACACACATAGACATACTTTCTTGTCTAATGTTACATGGACGCATTGATCAACTAAGTAAAGTTCTCCACTGGCAGTTTTCTCCTCCCTCAGCTGAGTTAAACTTAAGAGTGAGGCCCTGTGAATCTTTCTGCTGAGTCAGAACCCAGAGGAGCTCTGAAGCCTCTCACTGTGTGTGTGTGTGTGTGTGTGTGTGTGTGTGTGTGTGTGTGTGTGTGTGTGTGTGTGTGTGCGCGTGTGCGTGTGTGTGTGTGTGTGTGTGTGTGTGTGTGTGTGTGTGTAAGATGATGGTAAGTGTGTGGGGGTGTCCCAGTTGCCAGATCTGAAGGTTTCAACATGGATCTCTGCCATAACATGCTCAGCTCTTTACACGCTCTCCTTCTGGGCAAGGAGAGATCCCTGAGCCTGTCAAGAACATGGGCATGGTTTTACTTAAGAGCTCTTTGATTGGGTAACACTCACATGCACTGTGAATCATGAATCTGGTCGTCGCTTTTTATCTGAAAGCATTGGTAGACAAGGAAGAGTATGGACATTTCACACAAAGGAACTCTATGGTCCAATGGTGTTTTAAGTATCTTGCCTGTTTGATGGATGCATACTCCCAAACCTAAAATGAGCTCTCTTTAGGGGACATGATTTTCTCTCCTAAGAAAATGTATAAAATATCTGTCTGAACTCTAGTAACAGCTGTAACAGCTGTAACCTCAGCATCTGTAAAATGGGTGATCATGCACTCTTTTGATGCACTCTTAGAAAAAAATGTGCTCTTTCTAGAACCTTTAAAGGGTTCTTCGGCTGTCCTCATAGAAGAACCCTTTGAAGAACCCTTTTTAGTTCCAGGTATAAACCTTTTGAGTCCATGTAGAACCCGGAGAACCCATGGACTCAAAAGGGTTCTACATAGAACCCAAAAGGGTTCTACCTGGAACTAAAATGTGTTCTCCTATGGGGACAGCCAAAGAACCCTTTTTTCTAAGATTGTAGGGCAGCAGTTCTCAACCTTTTTTGGTTATGCTGATCACATGTTGCTCTGCCCAGAGTACCCTTGAAGTATCCCCTCATGTGCATTTTACCAGTAGGCCTATGTTGGAGGTACCCCCTGTGGATGGGCCGTCTCTGAGAGCAGGCGGGAGAGAGTGGCCCTGCTGTCCCCTGGTGATTGGCCCCCCACTCTCAAACCCCCAGAACGTTCTGGAAGCATTCATGTCATCTGAAGGCCCACAGACCATATCCATTGAGTGAGTGAGTGAGTGAGTGAGTGAGTGAGTGAGTGAGTGAGTGAGTGAGTGAGTGAGTGAGTGAGTGAGTGAGTGAGTGAGTGAGTGAGTGAGTGAGTGAGTGAGTGAGTGAGTGAGTGACATAACATAAATAATCACAAGTATACCCTATTCTTTAAAACAGGAGCAATGAGCATCAGAAAATAAATCAGATTATACTAGTCCCTGCTCTGTTACTGCTCTGGCACAATTTTACCTACATCCCCATCTAGTGGAGACCAGGAGAAATGCCTTCAACAATTGAATACTGTAACTCAAATATCCGAGACAAGCAGACATTGTGTAATAAAGAAGAAATGTGGAATTCAAGAGTTGGGAAATAACTGATACATGTGACAGAATAACATAATTACAGACATTGTGACAGTGACAGTGTTTCAAAACAACAGAGATTCTGGGAAACTGGGCCCGTATGCACAAAGCAGCTCATAGTAGGAGTGCTAGAATCAGGGCCTTCCTGTCCATAATAATCCCTGTCCATAATGATCTAAAATGAAAAAAAGATCTTAGGTTAGTACATCTACTCTGAGATGTTTTATGGATACAGGCACAGACCACCAGCTAGAGCAGTCTATTTTGTATTTAAGTCAGTTAAGAACAAATTCTTACTTACAATGACGGCCTACCAAAAGGCAAAAGGCCTCCTGCAGGGATGGGGGCTGGGATCACGACAAGAGAGACAACACTACATAAAGAGAGACCTAAGACAACAACATAGCATGGCAGCAACACATGACAACACAGTATGGTAGCAACACAACATGACAACAACATGGTAGCAACACAACATGGCAGCAACACAACAGGGTAGCAGCACAAAACATGGTACAAACATAATTGGGCACAGACCACAGCACAAATGGCAAGAAGGTAGAGACAACAATGCATCACGCAAAGCAGCCACAACTGTCAGTAAGAGTGTCCATGATTGAGTCTTTGAAAGAAGAGATTGAGATAAAACTGTCCAGTTTGAGTGTTTGTTGCAGCTGTGTGTGCTTTGGGGACCTTTAACCGAATATGACTGGCAGAACGGGTGTTGTATGTGGAGGATGAGGGCTGCAGTAGATATCTCAGATAGGGGGGAGTGAGGCCTAAGAGGGTTTTATAAATAAGCATCAACCAGTGGGTCTTGCGACAGGTAAACAGAGATGACCAGTTTATAGAGTAGTATAGAGTGCAGTGATGTGTCCTATAAGGAGCATTGGTGGCAAATCTGATGGCCAAATGGTAAAGAACATCTAGCTGCTTTAGAGCACCCTTACCTGCCAGTCTATAAAATATGTCTCTCTAATCTAGCATGGGTTTCTGAATCAGGGTTAGTTTGGTGGCTGGAGTGAAAGAGGAGCGATTACGATAGAGAAAACCAAGTCTAGATTTAACTTTAGCCTGCAGCTTTGATATGTGCTGAGAGAAGGACAGTGTACCGTCCAGCCATACTCCCAAGTACTTGTATGATGTGACTACCTCAAGCTCTAAACCCTCAGAGGTAGTAATCACACCTGTGTGGAGAGGGGCCTTTTCTTACCAAACCACATGACCTTTGTTTTGGAGGTGTTCAGAACAAGGTTAAGGGCAGAGAAAGCTTGTTAGACAATAAGAAAGCTTTGTTGTAGAGCGTTTAACGCAAAATCCGGGGAGTGGCCAGCTGAGTATAAGACTGTATCATCTGCATATAAATGGATAAGAGAGCTTCCTACATCAACAAAGCCAGTCAGTTGATTTTTGACATGTTTTTCCAACACTTTTGATAAACAGGGCAAAATGGAAATAGGTCTATAACAGTTAGGATCAGCTTGATCTCCCCCTTTAAATAAAGGACGAACTGTGGCTGCCTTCCAAGAAATGGGAACCTCCCCAGAGTGGAGAGACAGGTTAAAAAGGTCAGAGATAGGCTTGGGGCGATGATAGGGGCAGCAACCTTAAAGAAGAAAGGGTCTAAACCATCTGACCCAGATGTTTTTTGGGATCAAGTTTAAGGAGATCCTCTAGCACCTCGGAGTCAGTGACCGCCTGCAGGGAGAAACTTTGTAGCGGGGTAGGGGGAAAAGAGGGAGTAGCTTCTGGACTAGTCGCATTAGAGGGGGTGGGAGATGATGAAATGTTGGACGGGCAAGGAGGCATGGCTGAGTCAAATAGGAATCCTGACTTAATGAAGTGGTGATTAAAGAGCTCAGCCATGTGCTTCTTGTCAGTAACAACCACATCATCAACCTTAAGGGACATGGGCAGCTGTGAGGAGGAGGGTTTATTCTCCAGGTCTTTAACCGTTTTCCAGAACTTCTTGGGGTTAGACCCACAGAGAGAAAACTGCTCCTTAAAGTAACTAACTTTGGCCTTCTGGATAGCCTGAGTGCAATTATTTCTCATTTGCCTGAACGAGAGCCAGTCACCCTGAGTACACGTGTGCTTATTTCCAGAGGGTTACTTTTTAGTTCAATTTCAACATCTCAAAGATCTCATAATGGTGTAATTTACACATTACTACTCCCATCACTGTTAGCACACGTATATGGAGAAGTTAATGTGAAAGAATGTCACATCACTTACGCAGCATCAAGTAATGCTCTGTACTCCTTTTCTCCTGCATTCAGAGCCTAAAACTATCATCATAATATACCTTCAGTGTGTAACTTCAGTATTGGTCAGTCTAGGTAGATGGTATGAGGCACGAAGTAGACAATTATGATAACATCTCTTGTAATGCCACTGCCAGTTGTGGATGTACCTGGTATAAACACACCTTTTGTATGAGAGAAACAGAAATGTTTTTAAATACCTACACATCATTTGATGGATGAAACAATCTGGAAGGTAAAGGTACACATGTCGCCAAGGACTAACGATTTCAGAGCCTGGAAAACAGTGAATACATTCAATGTTTATGACATGTTGTATTACCATATTAACATGGTACAACATCTATTGTCAAATTGATGTCTTCTAATTTCAAGGAAAATCTCATCATATCTCACCATAGTAGGCATAAAATACATTCATAAGCTTGTTAATGTCTGGTTATTTACTATTTATGAAAGTAAGCAGAAAAAGAGGGAGGCTGCAATTTTCCCTTCCTGCAACAATATTTGCTCAAGACTGAAATATTCCTTCTTGCTACTGAACTCCTTAGTATATTTATTTTGATGTTTGTTCCATTCCACCTTGGCTTTACCTATTAACTTGACAACAAGTGACTTGACTGTGGTCTCCTTGGATACTTCCAAGGAGTATCCCCAGTATTAATTTACTGTGTTGTAGTCAACTGAGAAACTTCTGATTGTCATTGTGTTGTTGCCAGTGAGTGTTAGAAGTGTGTTAGAACACTATGAGATAAAAACCTAACGCAAGAGTATGGTTGTACAGGTGCAGGTTCAAATGATGTCCAGTGGGAGTCAAAGTCACTAAGGAGACTCTCCTATGTATAAGGGATAATCACAGGGGGGCTATGCATTCTATGGAAAGTAATGAACTACGTGGAAGGCAGTAGAGGCTCCTCAGAGGAGGAAGGGGAGGACCATCCTCTTCAGGGAATTTCATTAAAACATTTTTTTTTTAACATAAACATAAAACTACACTAAATATAATCACGTCACCAAATAATTGATTAAACACACTATTTTGCAAAGAAGGTCTACAGTAGCCTCAACAGCACTCTGTAGGGTAGCACCATGGTTTAGCCGGAGGACAGCTAGCTTACATCCTCCTCTGAGTACATTGACTTCAATACAAAATGTAGGAGGCTCATGGTTCTCACCCCTTCCATAGACTTACACAGTAATTATGACAACTCCCGAAGGACATCCTCCAACCAATAGAGTTCTTGCAGCATGAACTGACATGTTGTCCACCCAATCAAAGGATCAGATCTAGTAATCTAGTACTGAAAGCATAAGCTACAGCTAGCTAGCACTGCAGTGCATAAAATGTGGTGAGTAGTTGACTCAAAGAGAGATAAGGAAAATTGTTAAACAGTTTTGAACAAATATGTTTCTTCCTAAATGAAGGAGAAGCAAGAGAGAAATAGAGAGAGAGAGAGAGATGTTGTCATTTTTTTTCACTTTCAGTTTCACTTACTTAGCTAGCAAATTCAGCTAGCTAGTTTAGCCTGTAAACACCCTGCTCAAACAGAGGGATGCTATGTTAGCTAGCTAGCTATGACTATCCAACACAACACTGGAACTCTTCCAATTCAAGGTAAGCTTTTGGTTTTACTAATGTATTGCCACTGGGGCCCGCCGGTGTAACTGCTTACTGACTGTACACTGTAATGTTACTGCATGATTGTAGCGGGTTTACTAACACAGTAGTTATATTAGCTATGCTGACTATGACGTTACTTTAGCTAATATGTTGACAACAATGTAGGCTGTGTGTAGCGGTTTGGCTTAGAAAGGTTATTTTGCCTGGTCACATACAGCTGATGTGTTGTGCATTGAAGTCCACAAACAAAGGGAAGAGGTGAAAGGAGGAGATGTGAGATCATAACGTAGATGTGAGAAGGAATACAACGTGGCTGCTATGAAACTGAACTGTGTTTATGCGTGATCAGGGGTGTATTAATTCCACCGATTCTGTAAAAAAAAAAATCTTAAACAGAAGCAAATGGAACAAAACAGGAATAAACATACCTGAATTTGTCCAATAGAAACTCTTGTTTGCAAATGTTGGACTAATGATTACACCCACTATCAGCTAGATGCAGGCAAGAGTGTGAAAGGCGTCCATGTGTCACTGTCTGTCACATCGAATTTGTCTCTCGACTTGTGTGCACGTACGCTGTAAACTTTCATTGTAGCAACCTCATGATGGGTATAGGGAAAACTTGAGTATTGCTTTTACATTTAACTGGTTGAATTGAATATGAATGACAGTCATCAAGTATGCTGTAATAGAAATAAGGCCATGCTCATGAACCAAAAAAATGGTCCTCCTTTATCTGAAACGGCACTGGCCGCCACTGGTGGAAGGTAGCGGCGAAGAACTAACTTTCCATGGCTATAATTTAACACATTCGCCACTAGAAATGTGTTCATTTGCCGGTAGAAATGTGTTCAACATCCACTGAAGTAGCTAGAAAGTTTACTAGATAGCTACAGTAGTTGGCCTGGTAACCAAACAAACAGACCTATGAAAACATGTAAGGATTAAATTCTACTGTTTAAATATACTGTGCATTATAGGAAAATAATGCACGCTCTAGAATGCCCTTCAGGCCAATCAGAAAGGGAGTATTCAGCAATGACATGGTAAATGATTTAAATGATAATGCCCTCGAAGCCGGTGTTTGGAGAATATATTGGCACGGATGTTGTTAGGCACGAGACAAAGTCGAGACGAAGTCAAGTGCAAACTAGCGGCACTTCATTTCGTTGTATATATCCATAAAAACAATGCCAGCTGATTCATGATTTCGACTGACTGAGAAACGCTGCCTGTCTGTCTGTCTCGTCCCGACTCTCGACACGTTCATTACTATGAACAGCTGGAGATCAAATTTCAATATTGAAACAATGTTGCAAATGTAGGAGAGACAGACAGCAAGGTTTATACAAATCTCTGCTGTTGAAAACTAAATAATATTCTAAAAGAAATATGAGATAATGTCTAGATGCTTTTTATAGTAGAGATCAAGATTATAAACTTTCTAGCTGGGCTGATGAGACAGTGGATTGCACAGTCAGATGGAACAGAGTAAATAAGCATTTTAATGTCATAGATGGTAACTTCAGGATTAGACCCACCCGTTAAAAGGGATAAACCAGTTTTATACCTCAATATCCTATCTGCATGATGTCCCTCCGCTATGGAAGTAGTCCATGGAAACCTACTGGTTTCATTATCACATGCTTGTCTGCCATCTGTGATTGTTACTATTAGTTTGTCAACTGGTCTGGTATGTTTTAAGAGATACATTCAGTGAGTAAAGTCACTGTTGTTCATAACCAATGAGACGTTAGTAAAGTAAAGTGATGTTTTATTTATTTGAGAGATACACAGTATAAAGCACATGCAACTCTGTTAGTCAAAGTGAATCAGCTTTAATTTTTCCCAGAATCTGAACAACTTTATCACCAGTCTTCCATATTTTAGTTTTTTATTTTTTATTTTCACCTTTATTTAACCAGGTAGGCCAGTTGAGAACAAGTTCTTATTTACAACTGCGACCTGGCCAAGACAAAGCAAAGCAGTGCAACAAAAAACAACACAGAGTTACATATGAGAATAAACAAATGTACAGTCAATAACCCAATAGAGAATCTATATACAGAGTGTGCAAATGTAATGCAAAATGCAGTAAGGTTATTAGTAAGGTAGGACAATAAATAGGCCATAGTGGCGAAATAAGTTACAAATTAGAATTAACACTGGAGTGACAGATGTGCAAATGATGATGTGAAAATAGAGATAATGGAGTGGAAAATGTGCGAAAATAATAAATATGGGGATGAGGTAGTAGAGTGGGCTATTTACAGATGGGCTACATACAGGTGCAGTGATCGATAAGCAGCTCTGACAGCTGATGCTTAAAGTTAGTGAGGGAGATAGGAACCTCTAGCTTCAAGGATTTTTGCAATTCGTTCCAGTCATTGGCAGCAGAGAACTGGAAGGAATGGCGGCCAAAGGAGGTGTTGGCTTTGGGGGTGACCAGTGAAATATACCTGCTGGAGCGCATGCTACGGGTGGGTGTTGCTATGGTGACCAGCGAGCTGAGATAAGGCGGGGATTTACCTAGTAAAGACTTATAGATGACCTGGAGCCAGTGGGTTTGGCGACGAATATGTAATGAGGGCCAGCCAACGAGAGCATACAGGTCGCAGTGGTGGGTAGTATATGGGGCTTTGGTAACAAAACGGATGGCACTGTGATAGATTACATCCAATTTGCTGAGTAGAGTGTTGGAGGCTATTTTGTAAATGACTCAAGGATCGGTAGGATAGTCAGATTTACAAGGGCATGTTTGGCAGCATGAGTGAAGGAGGCTTTGTTGCGAAATAGGAAGCCGATTCTAGATTTAATTTTGGATTGGAGATGGTTAATGTGAGTCTGGAAGTTGAGTTTACAGTCTAACCAGACGCCTAGTTATTTGTAGGTGTCCACCTATTCTAAGTCAGACCCGCAGCGTTCGATTGAAAAGCATGCATTTAGTTTTACTAGCATTTAAGAGCAGTTGGAGGCCACGGAAGGAGTGTTGCATGACATTGAAGCTTGTTTGAAGGTTAGTTAACACAGTGTCCAAAGGGGGGCCAGATGTATACAGAATGGTGTCGTCTGCGTAGAGATGGATCAGAGAGTCACCAGCAGCGAGAGCGACATCGTTGATGTATATAGAGAAAAGGGTTGGGCCAAGAATTTAACCCTGTGGCACCCCCATAGAGACTGCCAGAGGATCGGACAATAGGCCCACCGATTTGACACACTGGTACGGTGGGATTCGAAGTGGTCAGTGTTCTGTTTATTAACTTGGCTTTAGAAAGGCAGGGCAGGATGTATATAGGTCTGTAACAGTTTGGGTATAGAGTGTCTCCCCCTTTGAAGAGGGGGATGACCGCGGCAGCTTTCCAATCTCTAGGGATCTCAGACGATGCGAAAGAGAGGTTGAACAGGCTAGTAATAGGGGTTGCAACAATTTTTGCAGATAGATATACTGCTGCCATGAAGGGATACACCTGATTGGTAATGATGTTCCGATATCCTGTGGCATTCAAACCCTGCTCCACTTTTATAAAGGGGCCCAATGTGTGCCATGAAAACACAACCCACACCATCACCACCAGCCTGCAATGTTGACATGCGACAGGATGGATGCATGTACTCATGTGGTTTTCTCCATACCCTAGTCAGCGTGAAACAGTAGGGATTCATCAGACCAGGCAACTATTTTCCAATTCTCCTTGTTTTCGTTTCTTAGCCCACTGCAACCGCAGTTTCTTGTTTTTTTGCTGAAAGAAGTGGAACTCTTTAAGCTAATCGGCTGCCATACCTCATTTGTGTCAAGGTACGACGAGTTGTGCATTCTTTTATGGATCTTTGGGCACCAATGTTGTACTAGACTGTCAGTTGACTAACTGTAGCCCGTCTGTTGCTCTGCACAATTAGTGTCAGCCTCCTTTGTCCTCTTTCATAAATGACCCGTTTTCGACCACTGGCCTGCTGTTGGCTGGATGTCCTTTGGGCAGCGGACCATTCTTCATACACACGGGAAACTGTTGAGCATGAAAAACCCAGCACCGTTACAGTTCTTGACACACTCAAACCGGTGCGCCTGGCACCTACTACCATACCCCGTTCAAAGGAACTTCTTGCCCATTCACCATCTGAATGGCACACATACACAATCCATGTCTCAATTGTCTCAAAGCTTAAAAATCCTTCTTTAACCTGATCCGCACCTTCATCTACACTGATTGAAGTGGATTTAACATAGCTTTCACCTGGATTTACCTGGTCAGTTTAAAGTATGTCATTGAAATAGCATTTCTTTTGTACACTCAGTGTACATTTTGTGAACAGCCTCCATAACAACCACAATACATAAGGAGCAAATAGCTAAATATCTAAATGAGAGAGAAGCAGTGTGATTCACATCATTGTGCTATGTAGATATCAATAATAAGTGATATCCGTTTATTCAAATTGGATGTATAAACTTTGGAAGCTAATCTTCCTGGGTGCCACTGGAAGACAGCTTGGACTGTAGTCTACAAAAATCTATTCCTCCTCTTTTCCTGTGATCCATCAAATGCATTTGAAGTGTCATCATAGTGGTCTCTGACTTGTGGTCAGACTCACTCAGGCGGAATAAATGTAAACTTTTCACAAACATCGTTTCTGAATTTAAAAGTAATCCTAGAAGTAATCAAGTATTTTTTTATTTTTTTTTAAAGTATTTGTAATCTGATTACAATATTTTTGCTGGTAACGTAACAGATTACAGTAAAAAAATAAGATTTTTTTGCAGTGGCTTAGACCGCTGCGCCACACATCCAGCCCAAAGTCAGAGCTTTAAAAAATACTTAGTAGTCGCCAAAGTTCTGGAGCATGTCTTTAAGAGAAGGTGAGAACTCATTTAGACCAGCTGTATTCCTGCTGCCGTTCCTCAGCTGCTTCTGATTTGTCCAGGAGGATAACCAGGGGCAGTTTAACCTCTGGGTTTTTGGCCATTGGGACGTCAAGAGTGACCTACAAATACAGAAAATATATGAATGTACACTTAGTTGCCCAAATGTTTCATTACAGCATAGTTTTCAAATGCAAAGTGACTGCATTATACATGTGTTTTTTGTGTGTTTTTTTGGGGGGGTGAAAACTCTCTTTCCTCTCCTATTCTGCATCCCTGTATTCATAATTTAGCTGGTTTTGTTCTTTCATTATATGTGTGCATCTCATCATAATATACCTTCAGTCTGTACTCTAACTTAAGTATGGAGCAGCCTAGGAGGGAGACAGGGAGTTGAGGAGGGATAGTCAGCACTTTGGTCACAGTCTGTCTCGTAGAAGCCGTAACAGGATCTCCTCTCTCTTTAATGATGTCATTGGTGTAGACTTTCCTTTTATGATTGGCGAAGAAGCTCTGCTCTTCATATAGGTAGAAGTTGGGGGTTACTGTGCGTATAGAGTTATTGTGTATCTCAACAAGGACTTTTATTGCTTCACCTTACAGGGGACACAAGGAAAGGAACTTGATTCAGTTATTGGGCTTGCAGGCTGTACATTTAGAGACATTTTTCTTCTCAGGAGAAGTGCATGAAGGGTATCACATTGTAGTCTAATTCATTAGCAAATGAGATCTCGTACATTTTCCAACATTAATTTATTGATTTTCATATTTCATATTAATTTATTGAATTTGTATATTAATTTAATGATCTCTGTTTTATTTAATACAATGCCCCTTGTACCTTATTGAATGGATATAGATTTAATATTAAAATGACCATCAGCCCAAAGCTAGATGAAGTGGCTTTGGTTGCAGACTGACCTGATAGATACCCCATTGTCTCAATATGAATGTCCATAGAGATATTTCCAGCGGCAAAGAATACAACATTGGAACCATACTGGGGCTCCTACAAAACAAGAGATAAAAAGAAGACTGTTAAAATGCGTTCTCTTGCCATGCTAGTTTTGTCTGTAACTAGTTAAAAAGCCGATGTAGTTCAAGAAACAGGATCGATAATAAGAACTCTTTACCCTCAGTCCAGGAATTATCATATTAGTCTTTGACAGAAAGGTGAACTCTGTCTTGGCTTTGTCTATCAACCAAAGCGTCCTGGTCAACTTGGCCTTCAAACAGTAGGTGATTTTTCCCCACTTCCCCACGTAAGAGGAAGGCATTTCTCTGAGAGGAAATGTGAAAAAAAGAAAACCCATTATCATCTATCTGTGGAAACCAGGCCTTACAACATCTGTGATTATTGCTTCCTCAAATGAAAACAATAAACCCACAAATATGTGATGGATGGAACACTTACTTGTCTGGAATCTGGAAGGTGAAAGGGTACACATGTCTCCCAGGAGTAATAATTTCAGAGCCTGAAAAAGGGGAGGTGAGACCCAACACAAATCTATTGTCAAATAGGCAATGTAAATTCAGATTCTGCTTAATACAAAGCCATATTAGGAATATATGTAACCTAACCATATTCTCAACAATGGTTCTGAAATGCCATAGCATCACCAATAATTATTATTGTGAGTTAGGCTATTAAATGTATAAAGCATTAATCCTAACCATTCTTAATTTTTACAGAGAGTAAACACAGAAAACTGGAGTGTTTACATACCATCCCCCTTCCCTTCCTGCAACAATATTTGAAGACTGAAGTATTTCTTCTTGCCACTGTAGGCCACAGGGTTTTGCCTTTCATGTTCGGTCCATTTCACCTCAGCTTTCCCTTTTGCCTTGATAAAAAGAGACTGGAGAGAGGTCTCCTTGGATACCTCCAAAGTGACCCGCCCAGTGATAGAATCCCCAGCTGAAAAAGTGCCATGTTCATTAATCGTGTTGTAGTCGACCGAGAAGCGTTTAACTGTCATTGTGACTGAGTTGGTGAATTGTGAGTTGGTGAGCTGAGCAGTCACAAGGGGCATGCGCGACTCTAATGTATGATTCATGAAGCTAGACAATAGTGTCAGTAGTCCACACAGTGTAACAGGAGATGTTACCTAGAAGCATGGAGGATGAGTGTCCAGAGCAGACCATTTGAGTTCACTGTGTTATGACCCCCAGGCTAAAAGTCAAGTGTGCACTCTACTATAAACAAGGATACCAACCAGTTTGGCACCTCATTATCTAGCAGTCATGTCCCTCCATTATGGAAGTAGGCTACTTTATCTGTGTCGCGGGCCTCAGCTCTTCAGCCTACAGGTGGCTATGTCACATGGGTAACTGCCGTCGCCTATGTTACAAATAATACATAATATAACTTGAGCCATATAATATAACTGTTTATAAACTGTGTGGTTCGAAGCCCTGAATGCTGATTGGCTGACAGCCGTGGTATATCAGACCGTATACCACGGGTATGACAAAACATTTATTGTTACTTCTCTAATTAAGGTGGTAAGGAAAGGGAAAACCAGTTTATAATAGCAATAAGGCACCTCAGGGGTTTGTGATATATGGCCAATATACCACTTCTAAGGGAGTTGCGTCGTGCCTAAGAACAGCCCTTAGCCGTGGTATATTGGGCATATACCACACCCTTATTGGCCTTATTGCTTAAGTACAGGCTGCACATACTTATTGTACTCCCTTAATCAGGAGAAACCTTTATTACCACGTAAAACAGTGATGTTAGGTATTTGACTTGGGGTTGTAGCTAAATGGCTAGACACTAATAACATATTCACTCAGTACATACTGGACTTAGCTTGTTTAGGGTGCAGGAACAATATGATTTTCTCCTTCACTTAGGTTTTATTGAATATTAGTTCATGGTAAACATTAACTACGTTTGCCAAATATTTCACATATAGTGATAGTAATGCAAATATGAAGGATCAAAATTACTGTTAAATCATACAAATAAATACACTGTATACAGTACATTGATGGATTAATATGCATCAGAAGAGAGTGGTATTTCATTTGATCCCGCTTGCCTCTAGCTGCTTGGAGGCTGACCCAACAATGTTAGGGAGTAAGGTGTAAAGTGGGGGTTCCTGCACAAGACCTTGAGTTGCAGGGAGAACAATGACAGGTAGCTTGTTTTGGAGTATTTTCAAGCTGTTTATAACATTGTCAATTACCTTCAGTCTGTACTCCAGCTTGCGTATGTGGCAGTTGAGGATGGTTGAAGTGAGTTCTGAAGGGATGGTGAAGAGCTTGGTCACAGTCTGTCTGGTGGAAGAAGCAACAGACTCGCCTTTTTCTTTCACAAGATTTTGGTTGTCGATTCTTCTCGCCCCTCTGGCAAAGAAACTCTTCTTTTCACACAGGTAGAAAGTGGCTTGATTGTGCGTGTTGAGCTGTTGGTCATATGTGCTGTGACTTTCAATGTCTCACCTGTAAAAGTATTTACAAATGCAGAAACACAGAGGAAAAATCTATATTATCAATTTGAATAGCCATAGACACATTTCTATGATATAGAACAATGTGGTGTGAGAATATGTGCAGCCAAGGTTCAAATTACACATTATTCACTCATGGAGGTGGTCTGAAAACAGTGAGCTGGACCTATTTTAACACGTATGTGGCACCAAAACATCAACATGAATCTCCATTCTAACTCCTTGTTCTTGTTTTACTACAGCACAGGCCTATAGCCCGGGGTAGTGGCATTGATAATATAGTGCTGATGCTACTTCTTTCCCCTAGTTTGTGCTGAATCATTACCTTGCTGCTATCCCATCCTCTCAGTGTGAATATTCATAGAGATGTTTCCAGATACAAAGAACACAACATCCTTATCCTTGGTCCCATGCTGAGGTTCCTGAAAAATGACCAAAAGCCCCTCTTTGGCCTTAATATTTTATTATTATTTTTAATAATTTCATCATTAATAACGTTTTTTATAACTTTGGGGACGGAAATCCATTTTTTCTATGTCCAAAAGTTTTGTTATATGTCAGTCTTCTGTGATGTATATAAAGCGTAATATTGGGATGCAACTCAACATTTTATACATTTCAACTCTCTGACATGGTATTTTAAGCCCATAACCATGTGTATGAGGTGTATACTTTTGTTTCAAAGTAGATTTGTTTAAGACAACCAAGAATCACTCTGTGAACCTGATGTAGCCCACTGCAGTAAAAGGTTCATGGCCCAGTGCAGTCAAAAGTGTGATCTTCCTGTGTTTTCTACATATTTCAACACTATGAGGTTGGACTAATACTGTGGAATTGTGGAAATGATGATAATGCCCTTTTAGTGTAAGGACTGTTTGAAAAGACCACTTGAAATTTCAGCCTGTTTTGGTTGGATGGAGTTTTGGCCTGCCTGATGACATCACCAGGCAGTAAATGAGTTAATAAAACCAATAACAAAGAAAGCTCCAAACCTCTCTGCCAATAACAGCTAGTTTTCAGTTGTTCCCTTTATTGCTTGAGAAATGGCTCTTTGCTAAGAAGCTATTTTTGTTTCTTTTTGACAATTTTTATAATACAAAAATAAAACGACTGTTACCCTGATTTTGCGATAAAAACAACTTCATTGGACCTTTAAGGAAACCCTGTTGCTACAGTATATGAAGATCAGGGCAGTTTGATCATATGAGTATACAGTATTTGCACAGGTTCATACGATTAATGCAGGAAGAGACATGTCTGCTTTGGAGATGAAGGTGAACTTGGTCTTGGCTGTCTTGTCCACCTTCATTGATCTGCTCAACTTTGCCTTCAATTAGTAGGCAATTTTGCCTTGCATGGCTTTGTAATGTGCTTGGTATATTTCAGAGAAATGTAGGATTATAATTACTATAAGGTAATAACAGACAATATATTTGACAAATATACATTTGTTTTTACTCAAATAGTCTAATCTCTGTAAAATGTACAATGTGTGTGCGTGCGCGCACATGTGTGTGTAAAGTAAAAACACAAACCTGTCTAGAATTTGAAACGTGAAAGGGAACTGATGATTTCACAATCTGAAAAAGATGGTCTGACTTAATCATTTTCTTTTAGCCAATGAAAAAAATTGCACAAATATTTACACTGAACAAAAATATAAACACAACATTTCAAAGATTTTACTGAGTTCATATAAGGAAAAAAGTCAATTGAAATACATTTATTATGGATTTCACTGGACTGGGAATACAGATATGCATCTGTTGGTCACAGATACCTTCAAAAAAAGGTGGCATGGATCAGAAAACCAGTCAGTATCTGGTGTGACCACCATTTGCCTCATGCTTTGCGACTCATCTCCTTTGCATACGGTTGATCACGCTGTTGATTGTGGACTGTGATTTTTTATTTGATTTATTGGGATCCCCATTAGCTGACGTCTACAGTACATAAGGTCCCACAGTTGACAGTGCATGTCAGAGCAAAAACTAAGTCATGAGGTCGAAGGAATTGTCCGTAGAGCTCCGAGACAGGATTGTGTCGAGGCACAGATCTGGGGAAGGATACCAAAAAATGTCTGCAGTATTGAAGGTCCCCAAGAACACAGTGGCCTCCATCATTCTTAAATGGAAGAGGTAGGGGCGTTTCTGGCCAATCTGGCACCCTAGGCGAGATCTCTGGCCAATCTGGCAAACCCCCCCCAAGAAAAATACCAGCTTAAGGGGAAATAACACTTTAATTAGACTAATATAAACACATAAGAAATACAAGTTTGACATCAAGTGAGAGTCAAAATACAGTGTGCAGCTATAAAATTAAAACATTTTGATAAATAAAGACAACATAAAAATACAATATTTACTCATGTGCAATCAAATATTTAACAACAGGTGCATAAGGTGGGTAAACAAAAAATACACTGATAAAAGACAACAAAATTGCATTATGTGTGCTATTACAGCAGATGAAGGGCAGTTTCTAACTGTCTTAAAACTGGACACGCCTCAATTTCCTTGCTGCAAAATTATCAATGATATCATCACAGGATAAAGAAACAAACCTCTATTTGCTTAACTAAATCAATGAGAGGTTCATCAGGACACTCATGAGAAGAGTCTCTTCTGCTTGAGAATAGCGTCCACATTCATTTCCTGGCATATCTCTTTAGCTGTGGCTTGAGCATAGGCAAATACATTTCTCCTGTAGCTGATCAGGGAGGCTTCAGTTTTTCGCAACAGACTAAGAGCAACATCCAGTTGCATGGATTCTGACTGCAGCAACTTACTGACATGTTGAATTTTTTTTAGGATGACGTTCCAAACAACAGTGCAGACAGAGAACCGATAGGAACCCACCTCTGCCAGGGACAGAGCCTCCACCCTAACGATGGGATCGGTGGCTTTCTCCCTCACTTCAAGCAGTGCTTCCCTGATTTTTGGATATTGGTACCGCACAGCTTCAACACTTTCCACCATAGACCAGCGTTTAGTGGAGGCTGAGAAAAGAGTGAAGAGCTTCTGATGATATCCAAAGTAGGAACTAGCTTCAGGGGAGCCAGATTAAAACTTGAGACATCTGTGGCATTGTGTGGTGTCACAAAACTGCACATTTTAGATTGGCCTTTTATTGTCTCCAGCACAAGGTGCACCTGTGTAATGATCATGCTGTTTAATCAGCTTCTTGATATGCCACACCTGTCAGGTGGATGGATTATCTTGGCAAAGGAGAAATGTTCACTGACAGGGATGTAAACAAATTTGTGCACAACATTTGAGAGAAATAACCTTTTTTGCATATAGTAAATGTTTGGGATCTTTTATTTCAGCTCATGAAACGTTTAAAAGTTTATATTTTTGTTTAGTGCAGGTTACAGTAATGGCTATTTGTCTTAATAGCTACTTAATTAATTGTGGCATGGAACATGACTATGTCATATAAATACTTGTAATCTAACATTATCAAATTTAGTAGAACAACCCCTGTTACCTTCCTCAAGATATTGTGCTCAATGTTAAAGTATTTCTCGCTGGCATGGTATGTAACTGATCTTTTCAAGTGTGCTTTATATAAAACAACCTACATTATTGTCTTGATCTAAAGGTAGTATTTAAACTGAACATTTGACAAAAACAGATTTACAGTGCAGATGCGAAGTTTCGTAACAGAATGACGACACAAACAACACAAACTGTCGTTTTGTTATCAAATTTTGCATCTGCACTGTTCTTCAAGTAAATGTGTTTTATGTTTTAGGTGTAAACCTGTGGCATGATTGGGTCCAGTCATTCCTCATTATCTAGATTATCCATTGCCCCTTCCCTCCTTCAATATAATGTGCTCAATTTAAGTATTTCTCACTGTTGTATACTGTCCATAATGTTCAGTCCAACACACAGTAGCTTTTCCTTTGGCCAAAAAAGTGAGAGACTGGATCTTAGTTTCTTTTGAGACATCCACAGTGATTCGCCCAGTCAGACAATTCCCTCTGGTGAAGATGTTCTGTGCATTGATCATATCATAATCAATGGAGAAGTTGTTGATAGTTATTCTCTCTTGAGAAAATACCAAGCTAGTTTGGTCCTAATCAACACAATGAAAACTCCCACTCAGGTAACATGGTGGTTGAAATGGTTGACACAAGGCAAAGCAAGGTACTCTCCATGTGTGCAGGAAACTGTTTTTACCACATGCCAAACCAGATAATGCTCAATTTGAACATGTTTTTTTATTTAACCTTTATTAAACTAGGCAAGTCAGTTAAGAACAAAATCTTACTTACAATGACAGCCTACCGGTGAACAGTGGCTAACATATTTTTACCTTGTCAGCTCGGGGATTCGATCCAGCAACCTTTCAGTTACTGGCCCAACACCCTAACCACTAGGCTACCTGCTTCCCCATGCGTTCATGTGGCATGGATCTTAAGCCTTGTTAACACTGCAGGCCTTAACGCTCAAATTAGTTTTATTTTTCAAATCCATTTTGAAATGCTGACTGTCCAAACAGAAAGTTAAAAGTGACCAAATAGGATTTGTGTGTTCAGACAGCAGTCATTTGCTGACACGCTAGTTGTCATGCTAATGAGGGGTGTGTGCATAGTGGTGTAGGTTGACTGGTGGTGGTGCTCGTGCTTCCTATCACTCAGAAGTTATGTAGCAAGCTAATGTGACAATAATGCCTACCATGGACTTTTCCCAGTTGCTTTGAATGTTCAAAATCATAGTGTAAGAACACGTTTAATGCCTGAACGTCCTTTTTAGCTAGTCACAGCAGTCAACTAGCTAGCTAGGTAGCTGTTTAGCTTTCTATCACGTTCACTCATTTATTTGTAATCAATTAACAAGCTAGCTAGTTGATAAACACATGTTCTTGTCAAACTGTTAACAGAGTAGCTAGCAAGCAACAAGATATGACAAATAACAGTCTACAAGTCACTTGAGGGCAAATAAATCAGATTTGACCATCTCACATCCAATTCCATGTGCTTTTTGGCTGCTCAGAAAGCAGGAAAAATAACAGATTCTAATCGTAAATGCAAAAAATTGGATTTGGATCAGTTCAAACTGCCAACGTGAACAAGCTTTAGTTTCTTTGGGCTGCCTATGTAAACGCAGCCCAATTCTGATATTTGTTTCACTAATTGGTCTTATGACCAATCACATCAGATCTTTTCACATCAATCTTGATCTGATTCGTCGAAAGACCAATTAGTGGAAAAAAAGATCAGAATTGGGTTGCCTGTCTAAACGCTTAAATGATAGGTATGTGCAATCCTTTTACTCCGGATGTGTAAGTTGTTGGATTCGCATAAACTCTGTACTCTGAAACTTGCATAGCCGGAACGAGGTGTCTCTGTTCCAAAATAACTGTCTCTGTTCCTCTGTTCTAAGAACAAACAGATCTCAGTACTCACATGTTATCTGTTGGTACGACACATTGAGACAGTTGTGGTGGATTAAGGAAATATAACAGGGTTGGGCTATATAAGGCAAGCCCCAACTCAGAATCATTGAACACTCACTCTATTAATTTGTGTGTTTTGTGACATGCTCCCTTATTAATACGTTTTGAATAAAGTAATATCCTGAATGGTGATTGACAGTCTCTCCTCATTATTGTTAAAGTTGAATTTCCACCACAACGCAGGCTATGGTGCTGTACAACAGTGGTGTGCAGAACAGCATCTCGGAACGCACAACTTGTCGACCCTTGTCACGGATGGGCTATTGCAGCAGACAACCACACCGGGTTCCATTCCTATCAGCTAAAAACAGGAAGCGTCTCCAATTGGCACGCGATCACTAACACTGGACAATTGAAGACTGAAAGAACAATGCCTGGTCTGACGAATCCCAGTTTGTGTTGTGTCATGCTGATGGTAGATTCAGGATTTGGCGTAAGCAGCATGAGTCCAGCTTGAGTCCATGGATCCATGACAGTGGTGTACTGGTGTTGGAAATGTTTTCCTGGCACATGTTAGGTCCCTTGATACCAATTCATCAACGGTTCAACCCCAACAGCATATTTAAACATTGTTGCTGACCAGGTAAATCCATTCAGGCCGGTACTTGACGGGTGTACCTAATAAACTGTGTAAAAGGTAATGCAGTTAGTTGTTCCTGACATTTTATAGATAAAAACAATATGCTACTTATCGTTTGAAAGGTACATGCTTTTCTCCTGTGTGGCGCCTTTCAAAACTCTTCCATGTAGTACTCTGGTAAGACACACCTCAGTAACCTTGGCCAGAGGATACTCCTCGCTTCCCTTAATACCTAATTGACCCTCTCCCATATATGGCAACCACTTATCGGTCTCCGGGTCACCAAAGAGAGGAGGACGGAGGAGTTGAGAAAAGGACAGACTTTTGCACAATTGAGAATCTCTGTGCCTCTACAAGTTTCCATAGACATTTGATGAGGAAGCAAACATTTCGTAGGGGGGTGGTGGCTCAGAGGCTTTTGGGACTTGTGACTCAAAACCAAGACTGGAGTAGGGTGGGGGTTCCTGTCCAAGAGTTGGAGTTGCAGTAAGAACAACGATAGGTAGTTTGATCTCTAGGTCTATGGCCAGTTTAACATCAAGAACGACCTGAAAGAATAGAAACACGACAAGTGTTACAAAAGTCTTGTTTGAATAATTGAAAACATAAAACATAGTTGTTAATTTGGTGTCTGGAGCTCTGCAGTTCAGATTCATCCTATCACATATGTACTGTAGGTAGCTACCTTCAATCGGTACTCCAATTTGAGTATAGTACAGTTGTAGATGGTGGCAGGGAGTTTTGGAGGGATGGTCAGAACTTGGATCACTGACTGCTGAGTGCCAGCAGGGATCCGATCGCCCTTCTCCTTCAAGATGTTGTGGGTGTGGACTTTCCTCTTCCTCTGGGCATAGAAACACTGCTTTTCATACAGGTGGTATTTTGGGGTCACTGAGCGAGTTGAGTTGTTGACAATAATTGCTCTGACTTTCAGATCCTCTCCTGTAAAAATAGATTTAAAACAAGAATGAGGTTGGATGTGTATGCTGGTTCAGGCCCAATATGGATGGGGCGGAGTAGGAAGTGCTGCTGGATGGCTACGACACAGTCCCCCTCAAAAACAAAACCTAATTGGTTAGTAGAGATTTGACTTGAGTATTTTTCACCCCAGTTTATTTGAGACAGGTGGTAAAGATTTTTTTTATCTACAGCCCAATATGAATCATTACCTTGCTGGTATCCCTGCCTCTCAGTGCGAATGCTCATGGAGATTTTTCCAGATGCAAAGAACATAACATCCTTATCCTTGATCCCATGCTGAGGTTTCTGAAAAATGTGACACACAGTAGTCAAAATGAAGTTATATCTGTATCCATGTCAGTTTGTTGAGCGATAAAGATGATTTCTTTAGTGACAAAAAATGAATGTGTTACAGAATGTGTTTCATCTGTCTGACCTAAATAACTAAATAAGTATTTGATGTATGGATTTGACTTCAGATACTGTAGGCACTGTTTTTCAAAACATTTTGTCAGTACATTACTTTTTATTTATATTATTCTTGTTTTAAATGTATGTAGTTCGGTCCTTGAGCTGTTGTTGTCCATTAATGTTCTGTATTATTTCATGTTTTATGTTTTGAGTGGACCCCAGGAAGATGGGGATCCTAATAAATAAAGACATATGGCCAGACGTTTTTCCAGACCATGTGACCAGGAAGTTATCGCTTGACTTGATCAATGTCAGTTGTGGGTGTAACACAAACATTATATTCTACGTGACAGGCAGGAACTCCGGGCCCTAGTAGTGACAATATAGCCTAATACTGGTCCTTACCATTAGATACTGGATCATAGACAGGTCTGCCTTTGAGACAAAGATGAAATCAGTCTTGGCTTTGGTGGCAAACCTCATTGGCCTGGTCAACGTAGCCTCTAATGAGTAGAGGATTTGGCCATATTTGCCCATGAAGGAGGAAGGCATGTCCCTGAGGAAGACAAGATTACATCGTAGGACAACGAATCCATCTCATTTGTCTAGTGAAATTAAAACAAAATGTCCAATTCCTATCCATAACCACGATTTAAAATAAATCTCTAGCTAATTGCTATTGTATTTATCTCATATGTCTCTGGTTTACTTAATACTGTGTTCCTGCACTGCTATGATTAGTTTATGTAGATGCTAACCATGCGAGACTAGTAGTGCCTAGTCTCGCATGGTTAGCCTTCCAAAATCAGAGTAGCCCTATTTGAATCTGATATCAGTGGTTGCTTCTGTGGTAAAACCACAAATAAAATTCATATCGCATCCAAGTAATGTTCATGTAACAATGTTGCTTCCATCCCTCTGCTTGCCCCAATCTTGGTTCGAAACAGAGACCCTCACATAAACTACTATGACCCACAAAGCATTGTGACCTATCGCTCCACAAAAGCTGCAGCCCTTGCGGACTGCTAACTAGCGCGTACTGGTAATTAGCTAGCCATTTCACCCCCCTTTGACCTCCTCAGCCCAACTAAGTGATCTGGGTCAAAACACCAATGTGTCCCTGTCCTCGCCCCAACCTCAGCTAGAAACCAGGGACCCTCTGAACACGTCGACAACTATCACCCATGAAGTATCGTTACCTATTGCTCCATAAAACCCGGGGCCCTTGGGGAGCAAGGGTAACAACTACTTCAAGGTCTCAGAGTGGGTGGCTTCACCAATTGGGTGATGTCACCGATTGAAAACGACTAATGTGCACCACTAACTAGCTAGCCATTTCACATCGGTTACATCGAAATACTTACTTGTCAGGTATTTGGAACGAGAAAGGATGCACATGCCTTCCTGGAGTTAGAACATTGGCGCCTGAGAGCATGGGGAAATGGAAATCAAATTCAGACACACTGAACAATGTTGACCATGTAGTCTCTCCCAACATCTGTTATCAAAGTTAACTGAGCTGATTATGGGCATTCTACGACTGATACATCAATTTTTGGACTTTCAAATTAGGCAGAGGCTGCATGAGCTGATTGAACCGGCACTTCACACTCCCCCAGAACCCCTATCCTGTGCATTAAAAAACCTTATAAATGTTCTGTGCATGTGTTTCTTAACACAGAAAATATTACTTTTTATAAAACCTTACACAGCTTTTGCTGCTCCCACCCCCCTCTTCATATTACTCACTTTAGGCAACTCACCTTTTTTAAACCCCAGTCTAATCAATGACACGTCGGACCGGAACAAATCTCAACCAATCATAGACGTCTATGTTTGGGCCAAATCAAAGCCATTCCGGACTGGACTAATAATCAATGTCTGTGAATGTTGAAATCAAGGCCGGTCCAAAACTAAAATCAATGCCTGTGGGCTTTGAAATCAGGAGTGTTCATAAAAAATCGGAAGAGCATGAGCTGCATTACTTGTTTGTTTTATTGTGTAAAGGGCCAACCACGCCTAGGGCGATAACTGTAATGATAGCTATAATAAATAATAAACTGTACATAAACTATAAACTTTGGCGAGCATCCACTCTAGAGGACAGTTTATCGTTTCTCATTCTACAGTAGCCTTTACCTGTCAACTGATCAACCCATTCTACTGCACACTGTATAAGCTGTTTACAGACTATTCAGCGCTTTCAGGGTGTGTGAATTGTCATAGTGACAACTGCAAAAATGTACGTCAATGAAGAAAGCATTATGTCACGTTTAAATGATGAAATAAAATAGCAAAGAGAAGCAAAATGGAGGTTAACCAATCATAGATGTCTATTTTTGGGCCAAATCAAGGCCGGTCTGGAACGGAACAAAAAATCAACGTATGCGTACGTTGATATCAAAGCCAGGGCGGATGGACCAAATTTCAACCAATAACCAAAGTCCATGGACATCTTGCATCAGTCAATACTTACTGGAGCAATTAAAAACAAATGTAATTTGAAAATCACTTTGTCAGCATGTCAATGTTAAACATTAGCCTAGATGCCCCTTTGCTCAAGTGATTTCCATTTTTCTAATGGTTGTTAATTCGTTAGGATCTTAGCCTATCAGTGTATCATGTGATCACCATGGAGCATTCTCTGTCTCCTATCAAACACTCCACCAGTTCTTTAGGCGGATGTATTTTACATTAAGCAAACAAGATACATTACTTTCATCTCTCTTAGAATATTCTTAGTAAAAGAAATGCTGAGAATAAATGTCCAACAAGCTATAACGTAGTCTAGCTTTTCCTGGGGCTCCTCAAGAGCTATTATGGAGAGAGGCCAGCGGAGAGCAGGTGCGTAATTGCGCAAGAAAACGATAAGAGCATGCATATTAACCCATCAAAATAAGGCTAATGCTGAATTGAATGTATTACCAGTGGTATGTCGCAAGCACTTGAATTATGTGTGTTGTCGGCATTTAACTAGTCCCGTCCCACTATGCAAAAACTGGTTGAATCAACATTGTTTCCACATCATTTCAACAAAAAAATGAAATGTGATGACGTTGAATCAAGGTGGAAAACTGATTGGATATGTAAAAAGTAATCAACGTAAGGGAATTTTGTAATTTTTTTTCACACAACTTTGAACCTAAATCCAATAACATTAGATGTTTTGTTGATTTCACGTTGAACTCACGTTAGGTGACAACCCAACCAAATGTAAATAAAAACTAGACGTTGAACTGATGTCTGTGCCCAGTGGGTTATCTGTTTGTGTTATTGTAACAGATGTCCCACAAGACAAGTCGGCACCAGTGTAACAGATCTGATCGTACTTCACAACTCTCTTGCGTTGTGTTTTTTAAGAAAGGAATGCCCAGCATGCGGTCCCAGTTGATTGGTGTTTATTCTGACGATAGACACAAGGAAGCACGTTTGATTTACAGGACAATATGTCGTTGGCTGTAGACTCGTCTGCTAGCATGGAAACAACCGTGAATTAGCAGGGAGCCAATGTAACCACCACAACTAGAGCTAGCTAACTCACTCCCACAGCAATAACATACAAAAGCACATCCCTAGATGCTCCCAATATCCAACAGGAACCGTACACACACACACACACACACACACACACACACACACACACACACACAAAGTGCATTCGGAAAGTATTAAGATCCTAACTATTTTGTTACATTACAGCCTTATTCTAAAATTGATTAAATATTTTTTTACTCATCAATCTACGCACAATACACCATGATAATAAAATGTAAACGGGTTTTTAGAAATGTTTGCAAATGTATAAAAATAAAAAACAGAAATACCTTATTTACGTAAGTATTCAGACCCTTTGCTATGAGGCTCAAAATTGAGCTCAGGTGCATCCTGTTTCCAGTGATCATCCTTGTACATGTTTCTACAACTTGATTGGAGTCCACCTGTGGTAATTTCAATTGATTGGACATGATTTGGAAAGGCACACACCTGTCTATATTAAAGGTCCCACAGTTGACAATATATGTCAGAGCAAAAACCAAGCCATGAGATCGAAGGAATTGGCTGTAGAGCTCTGAGACAGGATTGTGTTGAGAAACATACAGTGGGGAGAACAAGTATTTGATACACTGCCGATTTTGCAGGTTTTCCCACTTACAAAGTATGTAGAAGTCTGTAATTTTTATCATAGGTACTCTTCAACTGTGAGTGACGGAATCTAAAACAAAAATCCAGAAAATCACATTGTATGATTTTTAAGTAATTAATTTGCATTTTATTGTATGACATAAGTATTTGATACATCAGAAAAGCAGAACTTAATATTTGGTACAGAAACCTTTGTTTGCAATTACAGAGATCATACGTTTCCTGTAGTTCAGCTAATGCTGATGCTGATGCTGAATTGAATGTATTACCAGTGGTATGTCGCAAGCACTTGAATTATGTGTGTTGTCGGCATTTAACTAGTCCCGTCCCACTATGCAAAAACTGGTTGAATCAACATTGTTTCCACATCATTTCAACAAAAAAATGAAATGTGATGACGTTGAATCAAGGTGGAAAACTGATTGGATATGTAAAAAGTAATCAACGTAAGGGAATTTTGTAATTTTTTTTCACACAACTTTGAACCTAAATCCAATAACATTAGATGTTTTGTTGATTTCACGTTGAACTCACGTTAGGTGACAACTCAACCAAATGTAAATAAAAACTAGACGTTGAACTGATGTCTGTGCCCAGTGGGTTATCTGTTTGTGTTATTGTAACAGATGTCCCACAAGACAAGTCGGCACCAGTGTAACAGATCTGATCGTACTTCACAACTCTCTTGCGTTGTGTTTTTTAAGAAAGGAATGCCCAGCATGCGGTCCCAGTTGATTGGTGTTTATTCTGACGATAGACACAAGGAAGCACGTTTGATTTACAGGACAATATGTCGTTGGCTGTAGACTCGTCTGCTAGCATGGAAACAACCGTGAATTAGCAGGGAGCCAATGTAACCACCACAACTAGAGCTAGCTAACTCACTCCCACAGCAATAACATACAAAAGCACATCCCTAGATGCTCCCAATATCCAACAGGAACCGTACACACACACACACACACACACACACACACACACACACACACACACACACACACACACACACACACAAAGTGCATTCGGAAAGTATTAAGATCCTAACTATTTTGTTACATTACAGCCTTATTCTAAAATTGATTAAATATTTTTTTACTCATCAATCTACGCACAATACACCATGATAATAAAATGTAAACGGGTTTTTAGAAATGTTTGCAAATGTATAAAAATAAAAAACAGAAATACCTTATTTACGTAAGTATTCAGACCCTTTGCTATGAGGCTCAAAATTGAGCTCAGGTGCATCCTGTTTCCAGTGATCATCCTTGTACATGTTTCTACAACTTGATTGGAGTCCACCTGTGGTAATTTCAATTGATTGGACATGATTTGGAAAGGCACACACCTGTCTATATTAAAGGTCCCACAGTTGACAATATATGTCAGAGCAAAAACCAAGCCATGAGATCGAAGGAATTGGCTGTAGAGCTCTGAGACAGGATTGTGTTGAGAAACATACAGTGGGGAGAACAAGTATTTGATACACTGCCGATTTTGCAGGTTTTCCCACTTACAAAGTATGTAGAAGTCTGTAATTTTTATCATAGGTACTCTTCAACTGTGAGTGACGGAATCTAAAACAAAAATCCAGAAAATCACATTGTATGATTTTTAAGTAATTAATTTGCATTTTATTGTATGACATAAGTATTTGATACATCAGAAAAGCAGAACTTAATATTTGGTACAGAAACCTTTGTTTGCAATTACAGAGATCATACGTTTCCTGTAGTTCTTGACCAGGTTTGCACACACTGCAGCAGGGATTTTGGCCCACTCCTCCATCCAGATCCTTCAGGTTTCGGGGCTGTCGCTGGGCAATACGGACTTTCAGCTCCCTCCAAAGATTTTCTATTGGGTTCAGGTCTGGAGACTGGCTAGGCCACTCCAGGACCTTGAGATGCTTCTTACGGAGCCACTCCTTAGTTGCCCTGGCTGTGTGTTTCGGATCGTTGTCATGCTGGAAGACCCAGCCACGACCCATCTTCAATGCTCTTACTGAGGGATGGAGGTTGTTGGACAAGATGTCGCGATACATGGCCCCATCCATCCTCCCCTCAATACGGTGCAGTCGTCCTGTCCCCTTTGCAGAAAAGCATCCCCAAAGAATGATGTTTCCACCTCCATGCTTCACGGTTGGGATGGTGTTCTTGGGGTTGTACTCATCCTTCTTCTTCCTCCAAACACGGCGAGTGGAGTTTAGACCAAAAAGCTATATTTTTGTCTCATCAGACCACATGACCTTCTCCCATTCCTCCTCTGGATCATCCAGATGGTCATTGGCAAACTTCAGACGGGCCTGGACATACGCTGGCTTGAGCAGGGGGACCTTGCGTGCGCTGCATGATTTTAATCCATGACGGCGTAGTGTGTTACTAATGGTTTTCTTTGAGACTGTGGTCCCAGCTCTCTTCAGGTCATTGACCAGGTCCTGCCGTGTAGTTCTGGGCTGATCCCTCACCTTCCTCATGATCATTGATGCCCCACGCGGTGAGATCTTGCATGTTGCCCCAGACCGAGGGAGATTGACCGTCATCTTGAACTTCTTCCATTTTCTAATAATTGCACCAACAGTTGTTGCCTTCTCACCAAGCTGCTTGCCTATTGTCCTGTAGCCCATCCCAGCCTTGTGCAGGTCTACAATTTTATCCCTGATGTCCTTACACAGCTCTCTGGTCTTGGCCATTGTGGAGAGGTTGGAGTCTGTTTGATTGAGTGTGTGGACAGGTGTCTTTTATACAAGTAATGAGTTCAAACAGGTGCAGTTAATACAGGTAATGAGTGGAAAACAGGAGGGCTTCTTAAAGAAAAACTAACAGGTCTGTGAGAGCCGGAATTCTTACTGGTTGGTAGGTGATCAAATACTTATGTCATGCAATAAAATGCAAATTAATTATTTAAAAATCATACAATGTGATTTTCTGGATTTTTGTTTTAGATTCCGTCTCTCACAGTTGAAGTGTACCTATGATAAAAATTACAGACCTCTACATGCTTTGTAAGTAGGAAAACCTGCAAAATCGTCAGTGTATCAAATACTTGTTCTCCCCACTGTATCTGGGGGCGGGTACCCAAAACATTCTGCAGCATTGAAGGTCCCCAAGAACACAGTGGCCTCCATCATTCTTAAATGGAACAAGTTTGGAACCCCCAAGACTCTTCCTATAGCTGGCCGCTCAGCCAAACTGTGCAATCAGGGGAGAATGGCCTTGGTCAGGGAGGTGATCAAGAACCCGATGGTCACTCTGACAGAGCTCCAGAGTTCCTCTGTGGAGATGGGAGAACCTTCCAGAAAGACAACCATCTTTGCAGCACTCCACCAAACAGGCCTTTATGGTAGTGGCCAGACAAAGCCACTCCTCAGTAAAAGGCACATGACAGCCTGCTTGGTGTTTGCCAAAAAACAAAATTCTCTGGTCTAATGAAACCAAGATTGAACTCTTTGGCTTGAATGCCAAGCGTCTTGTCTGGAGGAAACCTGGCACCAACCCTACAGAGACCTGAAAATGTCTGCAGGCTGTAATCGCTACCAAAAGTGTTTTAACAAAGTACTGAGTAAAGTGTCTGAATACTTATGTAAATGTGATATTTCCGTTTTTTATTTTTAATACATTTCTAAACATTTCAAAAAAACCAGCGTTGCAGTTCTTTGCACAAACTGGTGCTCCTGGCACCTACTATCATACCTCGTTCAAAGGCATTTAAATATTTTGTCTTGAGGCATTCGACCCCCCTAAATCGCACACATATACAAATCTAAAACGTAACATGTCAAGTGTTGGTCCCATGTTTCATGAGCTGAAATAAAAGATCCCATAAATGTTCCATATGCACAAGAAGCGTATTTCCTTCAAATTTGGTGCACAAATTTGTTTACATCCCTGTTAGTGAGCATTTCTCTTTTTTAATCCAGCCACCTGATAGGTGTGGCACATCAAGAAGCTGATTAAACAGCATGATCATTACACAGGTGAACCTTGTGCTAGAAACAATAAAAGGCCACTCTAAAATGTGCAGTTGTCACACAACACAATGCCACAGATGTCTCAATTTTTTAAGTAGCGTGCAATTGTCATGCTGACTGCGGAATGTCCACCAGAGCTGTTGCCAGATAATTTAATGTCCATTGCTCTACCATAAGCCACCTCCAACGTAATTTTAGAGAATTTGGCAGTTTGTCCAACCGGCCTCACAACCGCAGACCACGTGTAACCACGCCAGCCCAGGACCTCCACATCAGTCTTCTTCACCTGCGGGATCATCTGAGACCAGCCACCCAGACAACTGATGAAACTGAGGAGTATTTATGGCTGTAATAAAGCCTTTTTGTCGGGGGAAAAACTAATTCTGACTGGCCCACCCAGGCCCATCCATGGCTGTGCCCCTGCCCAGTCATGTGAAATCCATAGATTAGGGCCTAATGAATTTGTTTCAATTGACGGATTTCCTCATATGAACTGTAACTTAGTAAAACCTTTGACACTGTTACACGTTGCGTTCATATTTTTGTTCAGCAGACTGTATATACACACACAAACGCATCTGGACATGTACACAGTGAACTCATACCCATTGTAAATATGAAAATAGAATACTGTATTTCAGAACGTGACCTACCGCTTGCATGGAATTATCAGACCGGGAAGAATTGACATTGGGACGATCCTTGGGACGTCCATACCCTAAACCTTAAACATTTTAAATTTCGACTTCAATCTGGTAGGAATCTCCCAAGGACCCCGGATAACACGGACCATAAATAGAACGGGTGTCCCAATTCAAGTCAATGATGGCATAATGGGTGGACTGGATGCCATTGCGAGTGTACCCATAGGTGCAAAGCAGGAAGTTTACCGGTCAATCTTGATGGACCAAATTTCAACCAATAACCAAAGTCCATGGACATCTTGCATTAGTCAATACTTACTGGAGCAATTAAAAACAAATGTAATTTGAAAATCACTTTGTCAGCATGTCAATGTTAAACATTAGCCTAGATGCCCCTTTGCTCAAGTGATTTCCATTTTTCTAATGGTTGTTAATTCGTTAGGATCTTAGCCTATCAGTGTATCATGTGATCACCATGGAGCATTCTCTGTCTCCTATCAAACACTCCACCAGTTCTTTAGGCGGATGTATTTTACATTCAACAAACAAGATACATTACTTTCATCTCTCTTAGAATATTCTTAGTAAAAGAAATGCTGAGAATAAATGTCCAACAAGCTATAATGTAGTCTAGCTTTTCCTGGGGCTCCTCAAGAGCTATTATGGAGAGAGGCCAGCGGAGAGCAGGTGCGTAATTGCGCAAGAAAACGATAAGAGCATGCATATTAGACCAGGGATGGACAACTGGCAGACCGCCACCCCCTTTTGATGCCCCCCTCCCTAAAAAAAGTTTTTTTAGGAACTCAGTCAGGTTCTCAACTTACTGATGCGAGTTAGAATATTAGAATACACAACATGCCATTTCAAAATGTGGTTGTACATCATCAGTTGTTCTCTTGATATATCAGTCACTGACAGTCAAGTAGCCCATGTCGGCTGTAAAATGGGGGGATGGATGTGGGTATGCAGACCCGCGAGCAACTGTGGCTTTTCATAATGACCCAAATTAAAGTCGCCCATCCTTGAGCAAAACCTAATGCAAAGAATTAACCTGTCACAGCGCAAGAAAATGAAATGACTAGAAAGCCAACTGGAGGGCGAGATTATGAAATGACAGCTTAACTGTGTTACCCCATCAGTATCCAAAATGTAAAGTTGTTTTACTCCATTGATTGTAAAGAATTGTATCGTAAACACTGTAGGCATAGCTTCAAAACATGGTTAAAACCAGGGGCGCAACTTTGGTCCTACAGCACACTTACCTCCAATGATAAAACTAGGGGGAGAAAAATGCAGTGAAAGTTGCACCCCTGGTTAAAACTATAAATGTGATATCATGGATGAGCAGTTCTTGCATTGAGCTCGGTCTGTGAATTTGATTGTGGTTAGCCTACATATCTCCACCCCCGCCTTCTCTTAACTTTACCCAGTGTAGCTTTTTTGTTGTTTGAACTGCAGATTGCCCCTTTACTACTTTCCCAAAAAATGTCCTACTCATCTTCATGATGGCTGATATGCAATGCACACATTTGTAAGAAAATAAGTTGAGATACTTTACCATTGCCTTCCTGCAATATACACTGCTTAATTGAAAAATATTCATTGTATGTTAGCATCGAGTGTTGTCCATCTTCCTCCAACAAAACATTCGCTTCTCCTTTTGCCTTGACAGAAAGACGTTTAATCTCTGTTTTAGCTGAAACTTTCAACATAATTATCCCCGTGATAGTATCTCCCCTTGAAAATACCTTTTGCCTATTTTCCGCGTCATATTTGATGGTAAAGACTTGGATTGTCATTCTGGTCAACGAAATTAAGCCTAGCCAACGCAGAAAGAAAAACAAGTGTTGGTAGGGTTCACAACTGTCTGTAATATAACATAGCTAGGAGGAGGTTTATGTTTACAAAAGGCGGGGACAATAAGTAGGCATATGCCAACAATATGCAATGTCATCATTAAACATCACGTCCGATTAATTTTCCAACACTTGTGGTGACAGCATAACTCTGACTTTTCTCCATAAAATAAAAGGTTAAGGCCTACATATAAGGTTTATGTATGCATATGGTGTAGTATTTGACATAGATAATAAGGTGTTCATGGTTTTCTGCATCTCACCATAAAAATACATTTGACCAGTGGCGTATTATCATCCTGGACGTCCCCGTCCTTTAGTTCAATGGACTTACGTATTTGGAAATGACCATTTTCACTATTACCATATATAACTCTTTAATTAGATGATCATCATCACAGTGAAATTATAACACAGTCATTGTTTAATTCATACCAGCACACTGTTAGGCAGAGCTTTTCATTATTCATAGTAGACGTTTCCACAAAGATATTGAAGTTACACACGTTGTCATGTCAACGAGAAGAAACATCAACAACATTGAAGTATGGAAGTATGAATGGAAGTCTAAAGGGATAGAAAACAGCACATTATAATATACAATGCATTCATTAGTTATCATTTACCCTCTTTTCGCCCACTAGGATTTACCACCAAAATCAGACAGGGATGGGTACATTCCGTAGGCTGGGGGAGGCGCATAAGCGCCTGGGGCCGTTGGTGGATAGGCTCCTGGGGCCGTTGGTGGATAGGCTCCTGGGGCCGTTGGTGGATAGGCTCCTGGGGCCGTTGGTGGATAGGCTCCTGGGGCCGTTGGCGGATAGGCTCCTGGGGCCGTTGGCGGATAGGCTCCTGGGGCTGTTGGGAATTGTGGTGCGCTGTTCCATCCGGGTTGGTTTGTGGTCCCGAACGAGTCAAACCCAAAGTCAGAGTAAGGTGGCGGCTGCAGTCCAGGTGTTTGAGTTGCAGGAAGGATGACCAATGGCAATTTGATTTCTGGGTCTCTGGCGTATGGAACGTCCAGGACGATCTATGACATAGACAAGGATATTGGAATAAAAGTGAATGCAATAGTTAGGCTATAGGCCTACGACAAAGCACAGTATGCAAGCTAGAATTAAAAGGGGAATGATTACATTCACATTTTAGTCATTTACGGCCAACGCTCTTAACCAGTAGGCTACCAGCTGCCCTTGATTATTGGATATAACGTATATTCAAGCTCATATTTCAAGTGCATACTGTTAAAAAAATAAAAATAACTTTTAGATTTTAGTAAGAAAGAAATTACTCGTAAAAATCAATCAGTGACTCTTTGACAAAAAATATAACGATTTACCAATTACATAACGTGGACTTATTAAGAAAATAGTTTGCCTAAGAACATTTCTCATTAAGATCATTGTGGTTAAAAGGTAGCCAGCCTTTAGTCTTTGCTCTACATTTTTATCAATGATAACAACCCACATGACTTCAGAAGTTGTAAAACTGGGTCTCTAATCATTTCAAAAGTCTGATGACTCCCTTGGTAAACAATGACCAAAAAGGGGGTAGGAGTTTCACCAGAGAATTCCTTTTGCAGCAACAAAGCCCACTACAGCATGTTGTAAGCCCAGAACATGTTTCCTGTGTCTTTTTTCTGTATCTTAGTAAATAAATGGTCAAGGCACATTGTAGTAGTGGCTTTGGATAGACACTGAATACATGTTTGAACAGTTCACACACACAGACACACAGAGACACACCTTCAGCCTGTACTCGCATTTTATATTACTGCAGGTGAGGATGGACGGAACAATGTGGTGTGGGATTTTAAGGACTTTCGTGACTTTCAGTTGCCCAGATGGCGGGATGGGCTCTCCCAGCTCTTTCAGGATGTCTTTAGTGGACACCCTCCGCTTTCCCCTCGCAAAGAAGCTGTCCTTCTGGTACAGGGTATACTTGGGCTTCATCTCACGAGAGGAGCTATTCTCAATGGACGCCACAACCTTTAGGTCTTCACCTGCAAAGGGGGGGGGGGGGATATTTCATGTTTATCTGGATTCATTATACTCAGCGCTAAGGTCAAACCCTAATATAAGATCAATTATAAAAACTCAAACACTTGAGTAAATCTGTCTGTGCATGATTTGCGTGAAACCTCAACTTGTGCTTTTTTCTCATTCCGAACTGTATGAATAACACTTAATTAATTACTTAAAGTGGAACTGACAGCGTTTAAGCAACATTAAATCTTATACACACACCCCCAGGAAGAATTACGTTTTTTCTTTTTCTTTTCATTTTCTGACAAGCGAGCACTTAAATATGGTAATTTTCATACTTTCATAGAATGTTTAGTAATGACGTAGAGTAAGGCATTCCCACTATATATTGATATAGAATGTTCACAAATGCCTTACTCTACGTCATTCCCATATTACTGTTGCTTAAGAACATTTTACTGTTCTTCTATAATATAAGGTATGGAAACATGTAAGAGTGAAGGGAGGGGGTTGTCAGTATTCACATCCTCAAGTATATACTTGCCAGATGATTGCATTTTGTTCTTTGTCATGCATACACAAACAATACAGCTGAATACTGTCAGTTGTATTGTCGACTTTAGTGGATAAAGTGGAATTGACAGCATTTTAATTACTTTGCAGATATGAAACAGACAATCATATCAGTCAAAAATATCAAATTCCCAGTAAAAAAAAAAAAAAAAAGTAATATTTGACAAAAAATGTAATGACGTATAGTAAGGTATTGTTGGCAGAATAGATGGATGCAGTTCAATGCATGATTAATATAATTCACTAATACGTTTCTTGGTAGTCCACATTTTATTGCTTTCAGGTTGTACAGCTGGCCTGGTACATTGTTTGCTGCCTTCATCTATTCGGGATGCACTGTTTCAATATTTTCTAAGTAACTAAGGCTGGGAATGTCAATAACAAATCAAAGTAGCAAGGTCAATGATCACAAGTCGGTCATAACGTGGCTAATAGGCTTGCGTAACGTGGGTTGGGACAATAATTAATTGGCAGGCAAGCTGTTGAAGGGCGAGCAGGCTACTATTCCCCATCGTATACGGGTGCAATTTTGACGACCAACAACACGCTGAAAAAGTTTGAGGGTTTATCAACTTGTGCCTCGTTAGATTTTAGCTCATCTCGCTCTCATTGTGATGAAAATAAATAAAAGCTGAAATAAATCGTTCTCTCTACTATTATTCTGACATTTCACATTCTTAAAATAAGTGGTGATCCTAACTGACCTAAAACAGGGAATTTTTAAAATGTCAGGAATTGTGAAAAACGGAGATTAAATGTATATGGCTAAGGTGTATGTAAACTTCCGACTTCAACTGTATATTGCTATAGAACATTCCCACTATATATTGCTGTAGAACATTCCCACTACATATTGATATATTTTATTTTTCACAAATGCCTTACACAAATTCCCATATTACTGTTGCTTAAGAACATTTTACGAAAATATAAAGGTATGGAAACGAAAAGCTATATACCAGGGTTGCATTACTCTGTCCATAGTTCTCATTAGTCCTGTTGGTTTTCTTACCTAAGTAGTAGCCCATTCTCTCTATGTGAATGTCCATTCCCACTTTTCCTGAAGTGAATAACTTCATCTTTTTATCCTTGGTTCCATGCTGAGGTATCTGAAAAGGAACAGAGACACTTGTGCTACCAACACTACCACCATACAAAGTAAGAAAAGCATTGGCAGTACTACATTAGTATCGTGATTGGCTCACACAGTAGTATTCACTGTGTCAACAGGGAGCATGTGTGTGTGTGTGTGTGTGTGTGTTTGATTCCGTACCATCAGCTCAGGGATGCTGCCCAGGTCTGCCTTGCAGACAAAGGGGAACTCAGCCCTGGCTTTGCTGGATACCCTCATTGATCTGCTCAACTTTGCCTCTAACGTATACAGGATTTTCCCCCAGGCGCCTTTAAAGGATGATGGCATTGCTCTATGAAGGAGGAACATCAGTATTCTTTTTTATAAAATGACAAAAAACTGAGATTAAGAGTGGTCAAAGATCATTGTCAACATTCTACATAAACGGGCGTCAGGTAGCCTAGCGGTTAGAGAGTTGGGCCAGTAACCGAAAGGTCCATGGTTCGAATACCCGAGCCGACAAGGTGAAAAACCTGCCGATGTGTCCTTGAGCAAGGCACTTAAACCTAATTTGCTCCATGGGTGCCATACTACTGTGGCTGACCCTGTAGGTAGGCCATCATTGTAAATAAGAAGTTGTTCTTAACTGACTTGCCTAGTTAAATAATGGTAAAATCAAAGTTTATTTTATGGTGTAGTAACTAGAAGCTAAGCTGTTCAATAACTCCAGATTAGGGGCATAAATAAACAAGTGAACTGTCATAATTGAAAAATGGGCAACTAATGTCTCCGATTGGTGCATCGTGCTAGACCTGTAACTAGGCTATAGTAGCTCTTTACTTACATACACCCCCGGTGAAAGGTTTGGAATATTACTCATTCAAAAGTTTTTCTTTTAAATTGTAGAATAAAAGTGAAGACATCAAAACTATGACATAACACATATGGAATCATGCAGTAACAAAAAAAAGTGTTAAAAACAAATCAAAATATATTTTATATTTGAGATCCTTCAAATAGCCACCTTTGCCTTGATGACAGCTTTGCACACTCTTGGCATTCTCTCAACCAGCTTCACCTGGAATGCTTTTCCATCTGTCTTGAAGGAGTTCCCACATATGCTGAGCACTTGTTGGCTGCTTTTCCTTCACTGCGGTCCGACTCATCCCAAACCATCTAAATTTGGTTGAGGTTGGAACCAAAAATTTCAACCGGTCTAATGTCCATTGCTCGTTTCTTGGCCCAAGCAAGTCTCTTCTTCTTATTGGTGTCCTTTAGTAGTGGTTTCTTTGTGTAAATCAGGCCTTCATGGATGAATTGCTGCAGTCTCCTCTGAACAGTTGATGTTGAGATGTGTCTGTTACTTGAACTCTGTGAAACATTTATTTGGGCTGCAATCTGAGGCTGGTAACTCTAATGAACTTATCCTCTGCAGCAGAGGTATTTCTGGGTTTTCCATTCCTCTGGCGGTCCTCATGAAGCTGGTTGAGAGAACGCCATGAGTGTGCAAAGCTGTCATCAAGGCAAAGGGTGGAGAAGAATGTCAAGACTGTCAAATATAAAATATATTTGGATTTGTTTAACACTTTTTTGGTTACTACAGGATTGCATACATGCTATGTCATAGTTTTGATGTCTTCACTTTTATTCTACAATGTAACAAATAAAGACACGTCCGATGGGGTGTCTTTTATTTTGGCAGTTACCTGCATATACAGCGCATTCCTAAAGTATTCAGACGCCTTCACTTTTCCCACGTTACGGTCTTATTCTGAAAAAGTATTAGAGTTTCCCCCCCCCCTCATCACACACACACACACACACAAAAAGCAAAAACAGGTTTTTAGATTTTTTTGCCCCCCAAAAAAGAAATATCACATTTACATAAGTATTCAGACCCTTTACTCAGTACTTTGTTGAAGTACCTTTGGTAGCGATTACAGCCTTTAGTCTTCTTGGGTATGACGCACCAAGCTTGCCAAACCTGCATTTTGGAAGTTTCTCCCATTCTTCACTGCAGATCGTCTCCAGCTCTGTCAGGTTTGATGAGGAGTGTCGCTGCACAGCTATTTTCAGGTCTCTCCTGAGATATTTGATCGGGTTCAAGTCCGGGCTGTGGCTGGGCCACTCAAGGACATTCAGAGACTTGTCCTGAAGCCACTCCTGCATTGTCTTGGCTGTGTGCTTAGGGTCGTTGTCCTGTTGGAAGGTGAACCTTCGCCCCAGTCTGAGTCCTGAGCGTTCTGGAGCAGGTTTTCATCAAGGATCTCTCTGTACTTTGCTCCGTTCATCTTTCCCTCGATCCTGACTAGTCCCCTAGTCCCTGCCACTGAAAAACATCCCCAAAGCATGATGCTGCCACTACCATGCTTCACCGTAGGGATGGTGCCAGGTATGCTCCAGACATGACACTTGGCATTCAGGCCAAAGAGTTCAATCTTGGTTTCATCAGACAAGAGAATCTTGTTTCTCATGGTTTGAGAGTCCTTTAGGTGCATTTTGGCAAACTCCAAGCGGGCTGTCATATGCATTTACTGAAGAGTGGCTTCTGTCTGGTGACTAACATAAAGGCCTGATTGGTAGAGTGCTGCAGAGATGGTTGTCCTTCTAGAAGGTTCTCCCATCTCCACAGAGGAACATTTTAGAATAAGGCTATAACATAACAAAATGTGGAAAAGGTCAAGGGTTCTGAATACTTTCCAAATGCACTGTACATGTAGTATCTTCAATCTATTGATTATATTATTGAGTTAATATGGCTGTGTTTACACTAATTGGTCTTTTAACCAATCAGATCAGATATTTTGCCAATAATTGGACAAAAGATCCTTACTGGGCTACCCGTGTATACGTAGACTAAATGATTCGTTTCTTCTCATTCAGTGTGTCATATGAGGAATGCTAAGACTCAATAAATCATAAACCACAATGACTTAGAAAGTTAACCATTGTAAACATTCTTAAAATGTTTACCTTGCTGATGTTTACAAGGAAGCTAACTACTCTAATTATTTGATTGTGCTTCATGATCAAGTGTCTTAGCGATCTAAATATTAGCCCACCAGGTGTGTTTGCAGGGCACTTACTGCTGAGGGATCTGAAAGGTGAATGGGTAAACGTGAGTTCCAGGAGCTACGACATTACAATCTGAAAAACAATAAGTCACGTTTATGTTACAAGAGTAAAAAAGGCTGTCCAAAAATATGGACCTTTTTCTAGGCATAAAGTTTAGTGAAGTGTAAAGTAAATCTGTGTATTTTATAAAGTTGCCACAAAGTGAGTGTGTGTGTGTGTGTGTGTGTGTGTGTGTGTGTGTGTGTGTGTGTGTGGGTGATTCTCACGATTCCTTGTGTAATAACATACAGTTATACTCCATTAGTATGCAATAACATGATTAGTGTTACTAGTGTAGGCCAACTACAATGTTCCAACCAGTGCCTAAAATAATGCTAATCACTAATGCTAATCGCTAACTAGCTAGCTAAAATACCATTTAGCTAAATGCACTAGCTAGGGCAAAGCAAATGTTAGCTCTAATACAGGTTACTACCAGTGATGGTGTAGATCAGCATGTTGTTGGTTTATGCAACAGCATGTTCTGAATCAGATAGCCCGTTCAAAAATCGGTGTCTAAATGCTATTAAAATGTGATTAGGGTCCAATGGGAAACACCGACCAACACATTATATCAACGTTTTTCCAATGTTTTCAGACCTCAAAAGTAGTGTAATGTCAAGAACAGTCCGCATTACATGCCAACAATTACAATAATGTGTGGGTGTGTCTCTTCACAGTCCGCATTGTTCCTTGAGGTGTTGTTTTATCAGTTTTTTCAGAGTTAACTGAGGTGGAAGAGAATTCCATGTAGTCATTGCTCAATAAAAATGTATTTCCTACAGATCTATACAACCTATAACACTTTCAAAGTGAAACAAAGTTAATTAGATGTCTCCACCCCCCTGAGTTACTACTTGGTAAAATAAACTTTGGCAGCCATTACATCTGTGAATCATTTTCATTAAGATTCTACCAACTTTGTACAACTCTTAGGGTTTTTGTCAAAATTGCTCAGGCTCAGTAAATTTGGTTGGGGATCATTGATGGACAGTGATATTTAAACCTTGCTTCAGGTCAGAACACTTAACACCTCTTGGAAAGCCATTCTGGTGGGTCTTTGGCATTAAAATGTGTAATTGTCTTGCTGAAAAACATTTATTTTGATCTTGACAAACTTCCCAGTCCCTGCCGATGACAAGCATACCCAGAATTCCCGAGCATCTCAGTGCTAGAGGCTTCACTGGCCCAGCGTCGTCCGGGTTTGGCCGTCATTGTAAATAAGAATTTGTTCTCAACTGACTTGCCTAGTTAAATAAAGGTTAAATAAATAACATGATGCTGGCAACACAATAGGTTTTGAGCTGTGTGTTAACAGGCTGAACAGACAATTCGGTACTTTCAGCACGTCAATACTTCTTACAAAAGACCAGCAGTGATGCAGTCAAGTTTCAAGTTTGTATTTATTTATATAGCACATTTAAAAACAGCAAACAGGGCTGACCAAAGTGCTGAACAATACACAAGATAAAGAACAAGGACAAACCCCACAGTCAATCTCTCCGCCACTCTAAACTAGGAGAGAATGACCTACATGTTATTGACATTGGCCCTTTGTGTACATTTGAGGGCAGACGTGCTGCTCTGTTCTGGGCCAGCTACAGCTTTTCTAGGTTAGCTAGGGATTTGGACGTTTTACTTAATTCTACATACTGGCCAATGATTATAACGACTATTCTGATCTAACCATTAATTCATACATTGTTGTGCCCCTGGCCTGAGAGGATGGAAGTTCAATATGTAGCTAGATGTAGAAGGCTAATGTTAACTAGCTAACGTGGTCAAAGAATGGAAGTCAGGCTAGCGAGCAAGCATTTTAGCCAGGTAGTCTAGGCCAACAAAAAATAAGAGTGTACTGTATGACAGTGATCGACCGTTTTGCCAACATGAAAGACAGGAGGATGGCATTGGCGTTTTTCTACAAGTAGGGTAAGTCAACAGGTTTTTCTACTTGCATTAACGCGCGCGCACACACACACACACACACACACACACACACACACACAGAAATCAGAACCATTGACAGCCACATTTTTATTTAGCTTACGTTGATGGGACTAAATTGATTTTGGTATCTTTTAGTTGTGACTGTATTAGACTAAGCAGAGGTGATTTGATGATGTTGCAATTTAAATGGTGCTGGAATAGTGGAGGCAGCTCCTGTTTTCTTGGGGACTTGCGGTAACTCTCTGTGGTTCTAAATCAATGGTTGTTTAGTGGTCCGAAAATGGCGGAAACATTAACTTGCTTGGCCATGCTGTAGGTCATGTAATTGTACATGCAATATGCTTTGTGGACTTCACTGGACAGAGGTTGCTATCCAGTTTGGTGATAAAACAAAAGGCGTTTGGTTTGTTTGGGAGAGGCTTGCAAGCCGAAGAACACCATCCCAACCGTGAAGCACGGGGGTGGCAGCATCATGTTGTGGGGGTGCTTGCTGCAGGAGGGACTGGTGCACTTCACAAAATAGATGGCATCATGAGGAAGGAAAATTATGTGGATATAATGAAGCAACATCTCAAGACATCAGTCAGGAAGTTAAGCTTGGTCGCAAATGGGTCTTCCAAATGGACAATGACCCCAAGCATACTTCCAAAGTTAAGGACAACAAGGTAAAGGTATTGGAGTGGCCATCACAAAGGCCTGACCTCAATCCTATAGAAAATTTGTGGGCAGAACTGAAAAAGCGTGTGCGAGCAAGGAGGCCTACAAACCGGACTTCGTTACACCAGTTCTGTCAGGAGGAATGGGCCAAAATTCACCCAACTTATTGTGGGAAGCTTGTGGAATGCTACCCAAAACGTTTGACCCAAGTTAAACAATTTAAAGGCAATGCTACCAAATACTAATTGAGTGTATGTAAACTTCTGACCTATTGGGAATGTGATGAAAGAAATAAATAGCTTAAATAAATCACTCTACTATTATTTCACATTCTTAAAATAAAGTGGTGATCCTAACTGACCTAAGACAGGGAATTATTACTAGGATTAAATGTCAGGAATTGTAAAAAACTAAGTTTAAATGTATTTGGTTAAGGTGTATGTAAACATCCGACTTCAACAGTAATTGGATGTTTATGGGAAATTTAAAAAAAAATTATGTTCTGTCATATTCATCATCTCCAGCACCACCCCAACAATAACCTGTGAAAATAGTTTCTGTTTGTAGTAAAAAAATAAAATATGGGAAGATAAGTGTCTCGTTTCCAATGACATCATCTGTGTGCATGTGTGTTTTAGCCCATCTTCATACTGTACGGTCTTTGATTATACTGTAAATAGTTTTGCTCAAACATCAAGTATTATAGTTACTTAATGATCATCTTCAACGGGTAAATGGGGTGTACGAGGACAATTATCTAACATAATAAAATAGAAAAAGTCTAGCGCACCATGTAGCCATAATTTTACATTTTCTTCTTAGTAATGCATTATGGGTCTAATTTATTACTGTACTTTGTACAGGAACTTGAAGAAATGCTACGGTAATGAGAAACACGTGTTTATTGTCTAAAATAAGACTAGTTTGTAGGGCTGACCCCATTTACAATTGACTGGTCGATAGGATGTTGGTCGACCAAGATTTTTCTAACGCACCACCACTAATGAGCTGTGGAGCTTCTCAGAGTAATGTTGTTTTCTTCTCCTCAAACAGAAGACAAAAAAAAAAGTCTGTTTTAACATCCAATGAGAATGACAATATTTCCTCAATGTATTTTAAAAATCTTTCCATCTCTCTCCCTTTCAATCACCACTCAGCATGAAGGGAAAAATGTCATGCTCTGATCCAGTGGAAATGTCATCCTGATGAGCTCTTATCCCTTGCACAAATAGCCTTCAGCTGTGTCTGTCCTGAGCCCAGAATATTGTATACAATGTTGCAAGTTTGCTAGCGCAAGCTTCTGGCTGGCCCCAAGTTGATAGCTTATATAATGTTTTAAGTTTGTTGCAGACAAATGTGATTTATAGAATATTTATTTTTAATTCAGGATATGTTCTACTTGCAAGCTGCAATGTTTTTATTTGTTGGCTTTATGTAGGCTATTTTTACATAGTTGGCATGGCAATATATTTTGATTAACCACATGACTAGGGCTGGGCGATATGACCAAAATCTCATATCCCAATATAGGTAATTTTATAACCCGATAACGATACATGTCAGGTCCAGACCGTAGGGAGGCCTCTGGGCTTCTCTATGTTTGTCACGGTCAGGGCTTGACTAGAGAGTTCGTATTTACTCTATGTTTAGTTTGTGTTTGGTCCCCAATTAGAGGCAGCTGCGCTGTATTGTCTAATTGGGGATCCTATTTAAGTTAATTGATTTCTCACCTGTGTTGTAGGTTTTTGCACACCAGTCCATGGTTGCGTTCTCGCCTTTGTTTGGTAGCATAATAAAGGAATGTCTTTGTATCACAGCTCTGAGGCTCGGGTCCAGTCTTTGCACCATATCACAATATAGCACAGAGTTTATATAAAATGACCTCATGTAAAGGCCTATTTCTTATTACATTTTGAATTATACTCAACAAATAATATGAATTAACAAAATATGAATGTATCAAATCTAAAAAGGTAAATAGAAAACTTCAACTATAGTTCTTTGCCATATGGTGTGCCGCGGCCAAAAGCCTCTTGCAACGTCTGAGTCAGGAGTTTGTTTTGAGCACTCGACTGTACTTTTTTTGAATCTCATCCGTAGACTCTCCCTACTGTTTCACATTATTCTTGCGTAGGTGGTAGAGGTTAGTGGTGTTTGTCAGACTTTTCATACCCAAACCACGTCCATGCAAACGAAGTAGCCCCTCTTTTAGGTACGAGCTCCGCGTCTCTGCCACGTTCACTCTCCATGTTTGTTTGTGTTGCAAATTTCCTTCCACACGGCACGTGATTGACGTTATTATAAAATGACATGAAAATGTGCATATGAAATCCATAACTGGCATGCAGATCGGTAGAAATTGTAAGATAAATTGGCATTCCACATGAGAAAGGTTTCAGACTCCTTGTGTAGCCTATTACCGGCAACTTCAGCAGAGTAATTGCAGAATCTGCGAAAGCCAGCAGGAGCGAGAGGAGGATGGTCAGGTCAAGTTAAGGTTTTATTCTTCTGGTTATCTTCATCTCTAGCTCGAGTCATTTGTGTCTTATTTCATGAAACAGTTCGCAATTTGGGAAACCCTGTTTTAATATGTACCACTAAACAATATTTCATTGGTTTTAATAGTTTTTATAAATTAAAATGCATGTAAAGTCACACCCGGACACATTACTGTAATGAGATTGAGCAAACATTTTATAAAAACAAAAAATAATAAAATAAGATTTAAGCCCAAAACAAGTTAAAGAGCCAGAAACCATGCATAGTGAGTCTTACTTTGATAGTAAAAAAAAAAAAAATGTTTTATAGAGGCTGAATTAGTTTCAGTTGGTTGTATGAGAATCACCCATGTGTGTGTATGCGTGCATTTCCACAGTGTTGCAGAAGTAGTGTTGTGTGTGTGTGTGAGATTATAAGAGGCAAACTCACACATAGTGGCACTTTGACTTGTCAACAGGGTTTGATGGTCTTGTCCTGAGGAGAAATCAGTATAGTTATTGAACAATTGGTTAGATCAAGGTGACTATGTACATTGTTTAACCCTTTAAACTATTTTTACATGTAAAATATTCCAGGTAAACTAATGAGGGGCTGTGGTGAAATGCATTGAGTGAGTTATGCAAATGCCAGTGAGCCTTTTCCAACAGTTGACGATGATCTAAAAGATGCAAACACATACTTTTACATCAAAAGTATGTGTTTGACCCCCCTGTTGTGTTCCGGTGGAATTGGACCGATTTACAAGCTCTATCTCTCAAAAATGTAGTTCATTTAATCTAATTGTCATAAGGTTCCATGACTTTGTCCACACAGGGCATCTGAACACACAAAATAAATGTTGATGACTTTCATTACACCTGTGGTGTTCACGGTCAAAAATGACCGGTCATTATAAATGAATAATGACCGGTCCTTCCTCCCCCAGACCCCCCCCCCCATACACACACACCCCTACCTCACTCCCCTTCTTGGTTTCCATGGCAACCCCCACAGGAACCCCAATAGAATCTTTCCCTCACGGGAACCACACCTGTTGGCATTCTCACAAACAATCGCAACATTGTTTCAATAATATATAGAACTTCTCGCAGCTCTGGTTTTTTGAGGCCTTATTCACAATTCATTCTGTGGCAGCACAATGACCAAACAATATACTGTATGTGAGGCTCTTGATCATATCTTTGATCATGCCACTGGTGAGGAGGAGATAGGCCAGGAAACTGATAGTGAAGATGCATTAGAGGAAGAAGTGTCAAAAAGTTGAAGACAACACAGAATATGATCCAGACCAAGAGACAATCAATATGGAACAATCCAGTGATGAGGAAGAGGGCCCTGCTGAGGTTGTTGTTACATTCCGGTCAAAGAATGGGAATTTGTCCTGATCTTCATCCCCACTTGAGAGGAGAGGTCTAAAAATGTTATCAGGATGACCCCAGAGCCAACGAGATACGCCATATCCCGGATTGATGACATAAAATCCTGCTTCGAACTGTTCCTGACAGAGTCAATCGAAACTATAGTGATAAAACATGACCAACGTGGAGGGAAGACGCGCTTACAAAGACAACTGGAAGGAGGTAGACCGGACAGACGTCCAAGCATACGTGGGTCTCTTGATTTTGGCTGGTGTGTAAAGATCCAGAAACTAATCTACCACCAGTTTATGGGATGCAGAGTCTGGTCTGGCAATTTTTCGTGCCACTATGTCACGTGTGATTCGCTTCAACAACAGTGATACAAGACCAGGCTGCCGTCAACAAGACTGACTTTGACACAATGTAGTCTGTGATAAATATCACAATATGTTTCATCTGAGTATTTGTTATAGTCAAAATAATCCACACATTATGCTTTTTTTACTCAAAAACGAGTTGTATGAGCTCAGGTCCATGAGGCCTACAGGCCACAAATAGCAAATAGAAGTTCAAACCTTGAAATGTTCACAAGAATTTAAAGATCTAACACAACATTAGGTGATTTTATATGTATTAGTATGGATTTATAATCAGCTATAATGGGGCGGTCATTTCGGACCTGGAACACAAAATGTATTAACATGAAACGAACACAACAGGAGGGTTAACTGGTGCAATGGTATGATATATACACACACACACACATACAGTTGAAGTCGGAGGTTTACATACACTTGAAGTCATTAAAACTAATTTTTCAACCATTCCACAGATTTCATGTTAACAAACTATAGTTTTGGCAAGTCTTTTAGGACACCTACTTTGTGTATGACAAGTAATTCTTCCAACAATTTTGAACTTCCGACTTCAACTCTATATAATGTCGGACGCTACGACTGCACTACAATAGGCATACTTGGTAAATGCATTTCCCATGCAAAACTCTGGAAACCGGTCTTGATGCCTTACCTTGGCCTTTTTGTTCTCGAATGATACATTGTTCAATACTAAAGTACTTGTCCTTGGAGTGGTAAGTTACAGTTGTCTTATTATGATGTTCCGTCCAAAGGACCTCAGACTTTCCCTTCGCTTTTATGGAAAGAGAATTTATTTTGCAATCTTTTGCCAATTCCAACGTTATTCGACCCGAAATGAAATCACCGCTGCTAAAGGTTTTGCCTACACCGTCGTAGGTTACCGAAATGTTCTTTATGGTAGACGACATCAAGAAGAGCGCACGGAGCGATAGTAAAGAAACTGAGGGAATATAAAATGTTCAACCGCTATGAAGAAAGGAAGCGAGACTTTCTCATGATGTAGTCTAAACAATGGGCGTGACAATAAACATAATTTTACGGGACACGTTGAATATGGCTCTTCTCTTTAAGCCAGGGGAGAAGCCATTCAACTTGCCCTTCAACTTTTCAAGCCTGTCAAAATACGTTTCGTACTTATCAAAGAATGGAGTTTCGCTGATCAGCTATGGTAATTTCTACCGTTACGGTCGGTATGTACTTTCAAAAAAGGCCTAAATAAAAAGTTACATGCAACCGAAAAAACATGCATTGTTTGAAATTAATCTTTACATTGTTTTTGACCAAGTGCATGCGCTTTTTCTGTATGATTTGGTAGGTGCCTACACCGCCACCTACTGTACTGGTATGAGGCCATTCACGGCCTACCTACTGTACATGAAATTCTTGAGAAAGCGCTCACCTAGAGAGGAGTTTTTGTATAGAGGGCAATGAGAGTGTAGAGATTGATGTTCACACGAGTATCTACCGCTAAGCTTGTCTTCTTCTGTATTATCGCGGTCCGCAAACATATTATAGGTGCATGCCCCCACCTTCCGTATTTGCTGTGTATTAGCCTATTGTTCTGTAGTATGAATTCGTTACCCTTTGTGAAAAATTGCCTTACCAACTAACCCTGCACCCGTTAAGTAAAACCTCACCACTATTCCACTACTTTGTACCCACCTGATCCTACTCCAGGGCAGCAGCCTGGGAGGATGGGACACTATTGTTCAAAACATCTTGTAACTCGTCTACAGTAAATTCTCGTACACCCAAGTACTCGCAGCCGCCTCCTCCACAGCTATCCTCCGTGATTTACGCAGATATTTTTGGACTAAAATAAGAACCTTTTTAGGGGGGTGCTACTGCACCCTGAGCACCCGTACTTCATGTTTATACACACACACACTTTTTCCACGTATACAACACATTCCTTTGTCTCAAGTCCTCCTGCACACTTCATATTTAGGAATCTCCCTCCTACACACTTCTGCCACATGACCATAAGCTTGACACCTAAAACACAGTAATGGATTTGGGATAAAAGCTCTCAGGATCCATTCTCCAGAAATCTCACTCCCACCCCGCCAGAATCATCTTTGCCATCATCTGGACGAAGCTCCTTGTCACTCTCGTAGTTCTTCCAAAAGTTCTGTGTGATCCAGCACTCCATATTAACTCAAAACATGTTCCCCTTTTTTTTCCCCTGTTCGCCATCTTACCTCCACCTCATGGACACACCGGCAGCCATCCCGTCATTACTCATATGTTTTCTTAACTCAGACAATGCTGTTCATATCTTGCCTCCTCCTGACTGCCTTCCTTCCTTATTTTCATTGTTAGAACAACCACTAGAATATCTGGTCAATATAATTTATTTGGCACATGAGCACTTGATTCGGAGACATATGAAAACACAGAAACTGGAAATAAGCTATTGAATGGACAGTGATCATAACCATTTGAAACATGTAATGAACAAAATATAATTATATTTAGGCTGCAATATGTTATCGGCCAAGTGGAACAGTCATGGTAGCCTACATAAGAAGAGGGGGGGGGAAAATGGTCCCTAGTCTAAACTTAACTCCTACCCTTACCCATAATGCTTACCTAACCCTTACCTTAACCATTTTAGATTTCAACTTCAATGGGTTAGGGATGTCCCAAGGATCCTGGATTGCACGGATCAATCCTCCCGAGTGGCGCAGCAGTCTAAGGCACTGCGTTGCAGAGCTAGAGGTGTCACTACAGACGCGGGTTCGATCCCAGGCTGTATCACAACCGGCCGTGATCCAGAGTCCCATAGGGCGGCGCACAATTGTCCCAGTGTCATCCGGGTTATTGGAGGGTTTGGCCAGGGGGGCTTTACTTGGCTCATCGCACTCTAGTGACTCCTTGTGGCTAACCGGGCGTTTGCAGGGTGACCTTGGTTGTCAGTTGAACTGTGTTTCCTCTGACACATTGGTGCGGCTGGCTTCCGGGTTAAGCGGGCAGGTGTTAAGAAGCGCGGTTTGTTCATGTTTTGGAGGACAGATGACTCGACCTTCGCCTCCCGAGCCAGTTGGGGAGTTGCAGCGATGAGACAAGATCAAAATTGGGGAGAAAAATATATATAATTATCAACAGGGAACAAATACAGAATCTGAGGGAATGGAGAGAATAGGTAGCTGATTAGCCTGGCAGTTTTTTTTTCCCTCTCCACCATGACCCCTAAGAGGCTCTGTACAATCATGTTTTATTCTGTCAAGGCTCTTTGAAAAGAGCAAAACACCTGATACTACACTGAACAAAAATATAAAAAGTAACATGTAAAGTGTTGGTCCCATGAGCTGAAATAAAAGATCCCAGAAATGTTCCATATACACAAAAAGCTTATTTCTCTCAAATTTTGTTCACATCCCTGTTAGTGAGCATTTCTCTATTGCCAAGATAATCCAGCCACCTGGCAGGTGTGGCATATTTAGACACTGATTAAATAGCATAATCATTACACAGGTGCAACTTTGTCAAAACACAATGGCACAGATCTCAAATTGAGGGAGTGTGCAATTGGCATGCTGACTGCTGGAATGTCCACCAGAGCTGTTGCCAGATAATTTGATGTTAATTTCTCTACCATAAGAGTCCAACATCGTTTTAGAGAATTTGGCAGTATGTCAACTGGCCTCCCAACCACAGACCACATGTAACCAAGCCAGCCCAGGACCTTCACATCCAGCTTCTTCACCTGTTGGATTGTCTGAGACCAGCCACCAGTACAGCTGATGAAACTGAGGAGTATTTATGTCTGTAATAGAGCCCTTTTGTGGGGGAAAATATTTCTGATTGGTTGGGCCTGGCTCCCTAGTGAGTGGCCATGTGAAATCAATAGGTTAGGACCAAATGAATTCATTTAAATTGACTGATTTCTTTATATGAACTGAAATTGTTGCATGTTACGTTTATTTTTGTTCAGTCTAGTTTCAGGCATTTATTTTACGCTTGTTAAATTAGGTTACTCCCAAAATTCTTGCTGGTGAAATATTTTGTTAAAAAGCATTTTTTTCTCATTTCATTGGAAATATGACATTAAGGTACGTCACGTTACCCAGAAATAATTGTATATTGATTTTTTTTTTTTTTTAAACACTTCGTTGGGCAAAAGTACACATTGTTGTACTTCCGAGTCAAATGTCCCCGGAAAAGCTGTGTTCGAATACCCATACTAACATACTGTATACTACATATTACTAATTCATTTTAGTATACTGTAAACGAACGGTATAGTTTCAGTTGAGCATACTAGAGCTTTGCCTGTCTACCGGAAGTCGATGCTGTTGCAATGCAACCTCTAGCTATCTTGTTAGCATAACAAATGACTAGCTAAACAGTCTACGATTGTGTGTGTTTGTTTGCACGCTCTAGGAACGTTCAGAGAGCACACTGGACGCTCTGGCCAAGGAGTAGGTTTGATCCAAGCTAACTGGCTAACGTTGGCTAGCTACTTCCAGACACAAATGAGAACTATTTTACTCGCCCTAGCCTCTTGCACTCAAGACGACAGTGCTCTGAAATAGGAGTAGATGGCCATAATTAACTCCATTGAAAGGCACAACGACTATACCACTTAGCTAAGAATGATGTGAATAATCAAGTCAATAAACGTTGGGTAGTTAGTTAGATAGCAGATAGTTAATATACTGCCTGGCAAGTTCGATGTATTAATAGCCAACTAACAATGTTAGGTACCTCCCTAACAACATACAGATACATACTGCTGTAATGCTATGCGGTTCATAAGGATAGCGTAGCTAACAAATTGTCCGCCAACCTAACTTGTAACGTATTTGAAAAGTCAATACTTTATTACACTGCTCAACATTTGTCATAATTAGTTAAAACAATGACTTCGCCTGCATATTTTTCGCCATTTTCTTCAACTCTGAAACGTTGTGAATCCACGCCCATTTTCTGAAGAATTGCATTGTGGGTCCTTAAATGCGGAAAAACGACATCCGGGAACTTTTGGCATACTACCTTTATCCATACTGTGACCGATAACCATACTACATACTCAATTTACGTCACAAATAGTACGGTTAGTATGGTATTCCAACATTAAGTTTTTTGTTTATGAAGTATCGCATTTTTTCTAACAAATATAAAGGCCTTATTTTATTGAGACAATACTGGCATTCGATAAATAAATGCTTGCTTTTATTTTGAAGAAAAAATAAATACATTGAAGAATATTCTCTTCCGGGACAAACTCCTTGGTCAACACCTTTTAGTAAAGAAGTATGATTGCTAGCGACGTGGTTTTGCGTCTGTGATTTAGGTATAATCATCATTTTTCACTACTAAATTAAGAACATCTAGATAAGTTACAGGTAAAGTTAACGTTTGTTTTGTTGCTGGTCACGAGCCAAGCAAGCTAACGTTATGTATCTAAAGGCTACCTGAACTAGTGTAAACAACAGGCTAACAGTACGTTAGTTTGCAAACGTTACCTAACTTAGTTTGATTTAGTTAACTACAGTAACTAGTTGTAGTGCAAGCTAGTTTTAATAAGGCTATTGCTATATATACTACTATCTATCTTGCTAGCCAAGTCAGTTTGCTAACTGGTAACCCAAACGAGATCTAAGACAATGATTATATAACTAAGGTTTACCCTTTCATCTGTGTCTCTTAAGTTATGTCTGGACTAGTTTGAAGACTTTAGATGGTATTAGTTTGCAGCGATTACTTTCGCCCACGACTGGCTCATGTGAACTGCATTCCCAACGCTATGTTTTAACGTCAATAATCATCCATTTCAATAGGCTTTCGTAACACATGGCCTGTATCTTTCATCAATGAGAAAGAATCCTTTAAATAAAAATTGTACACTAACTGTAGCAGTTTTGCACAGATCCATATAGTTATCGGTGCCTCTATATGATCTGAGGAAACTACACTTTCCGAGCTAGGCTTACACAAGTGTTTGGAGCACCCTATATAGCTAATTATCACAGGTGGTCTTCCTTTTAACAAGTGATGTAACATGGCTGTATGGGAACACTAACCATATAAAGGTGTGTAAAAACTTAACCTTTTGTTTTTTTGAAAAGTATTTCTCGCTGATATGAAAGATACGTTCCTTATGTTTCCAAAAACGTACTGCAAGCAATGCGTGTTAATGTTTCAACTATCGTCAGGGCTCTTATGTACTGTATGTCTGGGCTAGCTGTCTAACGTTACTCCACTCCTGTTGCTATTAAAGTTAGCCTAATTACTTAATTTGTGACACCTTTGACTGGTGTCTTATTTGTCTTCATAGAGACCATGTCAAACAAAGAAGTGAAATCGGCTCTAAAAAATGCCAGAGATGCCATAAAAAACAAGGAATTTAAAGAGGCTCTAAAACACTGCAAGGTAAGTCCTTGCCCATGTCTCTATGTTCTTACTACTCACTCACTCACACACACACATAGTATGTGGAGATACTGGGTGATATGTAAGATTTGCCGTTTTGAAAAAGGTATTCTGTCTCAAATGAAACCAATTCCCCTACCAGGCTGCCCTGAAGATAGAGAAGAACAATTACAATGCCTGGGTGTTCATTGGTGTGGCCGCGAGTGAGCTGGAGCAGCCAGACCAGGCCCAGACAGCCTACAGGAAGGCTCTGGAGCTGGAGCCAGAGCAGCTGCTGGCCTGGCAGGTAGTGGATCAACGGATCTAATATAGGCCCTTGCTAGATATAGGCTTCTAGAAAGGACACACAAGTGAAGAGTCCCAAAAGTAGAGCTGTGACGATAAACTTATCGTTCATAACGATAAGTAGCCTATACCAGAGAAATATGACGTTCTGAAGTGAAATACATTTGCTAATATGGGTGATTGTTAATGAAATTATTAGTAGTACTTTAAAACCATTTAAATGTAATCTACGTAGTCCCCCAAATGAATGATTTATAATGAGTGTCATAAACAATAACTAGTAATGCTGCATAATCAAAGAAAAATAGTTATAATTGCTGAGGTGTAGTCACTTTTGAGAAAACAAACTCAAATACACAGTACAAATATGAAATATTTTATGATGTATTTCTGAATAATGCTTGAAATTACTTGTATGCTTTCTAAGTATAGGAAATAGACTAACTATAATATTTCACCTTCCTTATAACTGTAAAATACATTTTTGCTTGTTTAATGTTTTCTAAAATGTGCATATTTTCTAAAGGTCTCTTTTGATCAAAATGTCTGTCTCCATTGCTGTGAACGTCTCAGAGCTCTAGCTTGGCTTCCTAAACTCGTTGGGAGCTTGCCTTTCATCACATTTTAATCTTGTCCATCTATGCCAGTGTTTTTGTTTAAAATCTATTAATTATTTTAGATTATGGCTATAAATCGATCTCTGAATGTGCTACAGCCACAAAAACTATCGCTCCTGCTGCGCTACTATTTAAGGATTCCAGGCGTATGTTGTTAGTGGCTGTGATGTAAGTCGGAAGAGCAAATGAAATGGTAAGAGAGACATCCAAGCTTCAAGTGCTGTCAGATTTCTCATCCTGCTTGACACAGGCAAAATATATCTGTGAGAATCAGGGCTACCGCTCAATACAAGCCATTTTGATCTATGGTGTCCTCAGATCAATTTGTAAGCGAGGATATAAGAAGGAACTGGTACCAGAACCACGCGGGTCCCCAAAACAGGGGACTTTACATCCAAGAGGTTTTAAAGGATAATAAAAAAAAACAAACATTAATGTTATAAACTTATCATGCTGTTTATAGTTATCGCATCAATTCAGGCAATTTATCTAGTTATGGATTTATATTCCATATCGCGCAGCTCAACACAAAAGTCACATTATCTACACATTATCCATCTATCTTACACAGAGTATTCCAGAGCAGTGTTATGGGGCATATCACTATGTCAACATGCTGGCTTGAATGTGACCTGTTATTGTTGTTGTCTTAGGGATTAGCAAACCTGTACGAGAAAAGTGACCAGACTAATTTCAAAGCGGAACTACCCAAAGTCTACCAGAAACTCGTTGAGCTTTATGAAAGGTACTTCATGACAAACTCTTATACCTCTACTACATCAATAATTTCCCCCCTGTGATTATCTCTTGGAATATTGAGTTTCTGTCTTGTTCTGCGTACACAGTTCAGACAAAACAAAATGTTATGAGGTGATCAGAAAACTGGCAGACATCTACCATAAGGAGAAGGACTATTTACAGGTATGTAAAGATGGTAGTTGCCCTTCAAATGAATGAGGATATACAGTATGTTCATTGTTATGGCACAGGGTGAACATATGTATGTGTGTGTTTAGGTGGCCAGGGTGTGGCGAAGGCTGATTCAGTTGAAGGAGGGAGAAGGTGCTGACAAGGCAGAGCTGCTGCAGCTATGGCAACGGATGATCTGCCTTCTCTCAGACAGCGTGGAGGAACACGACAATGAGACTCAGCAGCACGTAAGAGCAAAAATAATATACTCAAAATAATCCCCTTCATAAATATTGCCTGGGTCGTTCCACCTCTAAAAGCAAGATTTCGACACCCACCGTCTCAGATTGTTTCTGTAGTTACAATCAGGTAAGATTGGCATTCCTGAAACATTATTTGGTTGAATTGTAATTTTATCTGGATAAATAAAGCTAATTGATTGCGCCCATATTGGCTCTTTTCAATAAATATAGTACTAACAGCCAATTTGGACCAACATTTTTCCTTCCAAAATGTTTTTTTTTTAAGCCACCCACAGAACCCCCACACCCCATTCCAATCCCACTCCAACAACCAGTAAACAGTATCAATTCTCTTTTTGACAAGTAGTATGAAGCTTCTGCTTGGAGTATTGCTTCTCCATTGAGAATGACACAAGTATTGGTCTCCACAAAGTTTGCTGCCTCAGTGTTCTTAGATCTTTGTCATTAGTTACTATTGTACACTGAAGTATAATTACAAGTGTCAAAGGCTTTCATTGACAATGACATTCAGTTTATGCAAAGAGTCAATATTTGCAGTGTTGACCCTTCTTTTTCAAGACTTCTGCAATCCGCCCTGGCATGCTGTCAATTAACTTCTGGGCCACATCCTGACTGATGGCAGGCCATTCTTGCATCAAGTTTGTCAGAAGTTGTGGGTTTTTGTTTGTCCACCCGCCTCTTGAGGATCGACCACAAGTTCTCAATGGGATTAAGGTCTGGGGAGTTTCCTGGCCATGGACCCAAAATGTCGATGTTTTGTTCCCCAAGCCACTTAGTTATCACTTTTGCCTTATGGCAAGGTGCTCCATCATGCTGGAAAAGGCATTGGTCGTCACCAAACTGTTCTTGGATGGTTGGGAAAAGTTGCTTTCGGAGGATGTGTTGGTACCATTCTTTATTCATGGTTGTGTTCTTAGGCAAAATTGTGAGTGAGCCCATTCCCTTGGCTGAGAAGCAACCCCACACAGGAATGGTCTGAGGATGCTTTACTGTTGGCATGACAAAGGACTGATGGTAGCGCTCACCTTGTCTTCTCCGGACAAGGTGTTTTCCGGATGGCCCAAACAATCGGAAAGGGGATTCATCAGAGAAAATGACTCTACCCCAGTCCTCAGCAGTCCAATCCCTGTACCTTTTGAAGAATATCAGTCTGTCCCTGATGTTTTTCCTGGAGAGAAGTGGCTTCTTTGCTGCCCTTCTTGACACCAGGCCATCTTCCAAAAGTCTTCGCGTCACTGTGCGTGCAGATGCACTCACACCTGCCTGCTGCCATTCCTGAGCAAGCTCTGCACTGGGGGTGCCCCGATCCCGCAGCTGAATCAACTTTAGGAGACGGTCCTGGCGCTTGCTGGACTTTCTTGGGCGCCCCCTGACGCCTTCTTCACAACAATTGAACCTCTCTCCTTGGAGTTCTTGATGATCCGATAAATGGTTGATTTAGGTGCTTACCATCAGCAATATCCTTGCCTGTGAAGCCCTTTTTGTGCAAAGCATTGATGACGGCATGTGTTTCCTTGCAAGTAACCATGGTTGACAGAGGAAGAACAATGATTTCAAGCACCACCCTCCTTTTAAAGCTTCCAGTCTGTTATACTGACTAAATCAGCATGACTGAGTGATCTCCAGCCTTGTCCTCGTCAACACTCTCACCTGTGTTAACGAGACAATCACTGACATGATGGCAGCTGGTCCTTTTGTGGCAGGGCTGAAATGCAGTGGAAATGTTTTTTGGGGAATAAGTTCATTTTCATGGCAAAGAGGGACTTTGCAATGAATTGCAATTCATCTGATCACTTCATGACATTCTAGAGTATATGCAAATTGCCATCATCAACACTGAGGCAGCAAACTTTGTTCTCAACCTTTGGTTACAGCTTTGCACACTATGGCCATTCTCTCAACCAGATTCACCTGGAATGCTTTTCCATCAGTCTTGAAGGAGTTCCTACATATGCTGAGCAGTTGTTGGCTGCTTTTCCTTCACTACGGTCTGACTCATCCCTAACCATCTATATTTGGTTGAGGTCGGGTGATTGTGGAGGCCAGGTCATCTGATGCAGCACTCCATCACTCTCCTTCTTGGCCAAATAGCCCTTACACAGCCTGGAGGTGTCCTGTTGAAAAACAAATGATAGTCCCAATAAGCACAAACCAGATGGGGCTGGTGTTTCGCTGCAAAATGCTGTGGTAGCTATGCTAGTTAAGTGTGCCTTGAATTCTAAATAAATCACTGACTGTGTCACCAGCAAAGCACCATCACACCTACTCCTCCATGCTTCCCGGTGGGAACCACACATGCAGAGATCATCCATTCACTTACTCTGCGTCTCACAAAGACATGGCAGTTGGAACCAAAAATCAAAAATGTGCGCTCCTCAGACCAAAGTACAGATTTCCACCGGTCTAATGTCCATTGCTCGTGTTTCTTGGCCCAAGCAAGTCTCTTCTTCTTATTGGTGTCCTTTAGTAGTGATTTATTTGCAGCAATTCTACCATGAAGGACTGATTCACACTGTCTCTTATGAACAGTTTAGATGTGTCTGTTACTTGAACTCTGTGATGCATTTATTTGGGATGCAATCTGAGGTGCAGTTAATAGCCGGTTTTTGAGCCTGGTAACTCTAATTAACTTATCTTCTGCAGCAGAAGTAACTCTAGGTTTTCCTTTCCTGTGGCGGTCATGAGAGCCAGTTTCATCATTGCGCTTGATGGTTTTTTCCGACTACACTTCAAGAAACCTTCAAAGTTCTTGAAATATTCCTGATTGACTGACCTTCATGTCTTAAAGCAGTGATGGACTGCAGTTTCTTTTTGCTTAATTGAGCTGTTCTTAACATAATATGGACTTGGTCTTTTACCAAATAGGGCTATATTCTGTATACCATCCCTACCTTGTCACAACACAACTGAATGGCTCAAATGCATTAAGAAGGAAAGCAATGCCACAAATCAATTTTTGTGTTATTTCACAATTATTCTACAATCTAGAAAATAATAAAAATGAAGAAAAACCCTTGAATGAGTAGGTGTGTCCGAACTTTTGACTGGTACTGTATATTGTGATTTACCATTAAACCCAACACCATTACAATTGCAAAACTTATTTTGTGTGTTTGCGACTTTCACCATTGAAGACCGTACCAGGAGGACCTACAGGGAGTGTGTGGTATGCCGTCTGTGTTGTTGCTAGTCCTTGCCATTGCTGAAAGTTTTTCTCCCCTATGCTTCGTGCTCATTCCCAATGTTGATGTTATGTTTATGTTCCCAGTTAATTGCAGCCTTTGAGAAGGCCATGGTTCTCTCCGACAATGTGCCTGGCGAGGACCATCGGAAGCTCTCAGCTGACTACCTCAAATGCCTTTCACAAGTAAGTCCACCCCTGTGTTTTGCACTCACTCACACATACAGTTATTATGAGTGCTGGGAATCTGAGATAGGACTCTTGCGCTGTCAAGTAACCAGAAAAACTTTCCTCTCTCTAGCTTTCGCATGAAGAGGGTAAAATGAAAGAGGCCTGTGAATCCATGTTGGCCCTCTATCCCTCACAAACATTCCCATTGGAGATCCTCGGTGCATATCATCTCAAGTCAGGTAAGAAGTCACTGACTTATCAAACTATAGGTAAAGAACTGGTGCAGTCATTGGCAGTGTTTAGTTTCACTCCAGGTGAATAAAAACAACAAAAGATTGACCTTGCAGGACTGGGGAAGGTTGCGTGTACTGTGCAATGATTTGTATGTATTATTTGATTGAGCCTTTCGTCCTGTAGCCAAAGGGGATAAAGAAGTGACAGATATGTGTATTTGTCTTTAGGGGTCTGCAGTGATGACGCGGGCCGTTGTTTCTCCCGCCTCTTGGAGTTGGACCCAGGCAGTGGCTTAGGCCAGCTGGGCTTGGGCGTCAGATCTCTGGAGGAGGGCAAATGTGACGACGCCATTAAGTACCTGGCCCAAGGTGAGCAGTATGGGTGCTTTGGTTTGGCTGTTGGTCTGTGGTGTTCTCCACCACCTCACTGTCTGTTGTGCTTTCAGGACTGAAGCGAATGCGCTCCAGCTTGGTGGGCTGGTGCAGCCTTGCTCAGGCCCAGCTGAAAATGCACCGATATTCCGACTGCGCAACATCCTGCTCCCAAGGTACATCTATCTAAAACATCTGGCCGGGGTTTTGTAATTTTAACCTAAACCTTTTCTCTGAAAAAACCCCACATATCAGGGCTTGGCTATTACCTTACTGTAAGCCTACTCATCCTTGTTTGAAGGTTATAGTGACTTGTCAAAGCTAAGCTTGAACAGTTGATGACCTTATCACCCGAAGTCAAAGATGTGTATTGAGATGTGGCATTCAGTGCGTTGATGGGCCTTGCTGTGTCTTTTCAGGGCTGATGCTGGTTGGGGCTGGAGGAGAGGCGCTGGGACAAAAGCTCCTGAGGCTGAGACTAGAGGCCCTTGTGAGGACTGGGGATGAACACACTGCACACCAAGCCCTGGAGACCCTTTCACAGGTACAGCATTCATACTCCACTGGCTGCTCCCCAACGTTTAATTTACTGTCCCTTTAGTTGGTGGACGCTCAGCATCAATGTGCTCTAATTCTCTACTGCTATCTACTGATATGTATGGGGATTTATTTTATAGCTTTCAGATGCTAACAATGACCCTGTCCTGGTAGCCTTAAAAGGAAGAGCGTATTTGCAAAAAGGCCAAGTTGACCAAGTGCTTCAGGTAAGACACCTTCGCTTGTCATCCTTCACAATAATTGGTTACGCTAATGTATCTTTTTAGTAACGTCAGGTGAATGGGTATCAAATATTTTGGGTCTATTTTGTTGTGTTCCTGTGTGTCTGCTAATCTCAGGCCTTACACCCAACAGGTGTCCACGGAGCTGCTGGACTCTCACCCTGACTTGGCTGAGGGACTGGCGCTGAGGGGATTGTCACATATAGCACAGGGCCAGCATCAACTAGCAGAACAGAGGTGTGTTCAGGGACTGCCGTTGAAAATCTGCCAGTTGGCTACAACTTTTACTATAATGTTAATGTAATGTGCACTTTAGTTGTAAAACGACATGTGGTAAAGTTTAAGTGTGTTTGCCTGTGTGTGCGCACCCATCCCCCATTCAACACACTACTTCCATTTTAATAACTGTCTCTATCACTACCGTTTTTAATCAACTACTATTCTGCTCTTACTGAACTAGACCATGTGTGACTGAACTAGACCATGTATTTAGATCAACCTTCCACTCGTCTTCTCCTATCCCTGTTGTAGCCTCCTGCAGGCCGCAGCCCAGAGCCCAGCCAGTGGAGAGTACTACTTCCTGTTGGGCCGACTCTACTGGGACATGGGGGAGGAGAGTCGCAGGGACAGGAGCAAGGCCCACACCCATCTCCTGAAGGTCAGTGTTGCCCGGGGGCCTGTGTAGAAGGAGAATCATACTATGGAGAATGCATGGCTGTCACATCCACACATAAGCAACTACCTGGCGTTTTTAATTGCACACTCATTGTTGATAAGAGGTTCCTGCTCAGTGTTACTCTTATGGCTTCTAAATGTCATAGGATGATCAAGAGGCTTTAACAGTGGGCGGGATGGGCTGTGGGCACATTTCTGGCTTTGGTAGTGTTAAACTACAGTGCTTCTAACATCCAGCTGTACGGTATGACATTACTTTGGTGATTGGCTCACTGCTATTACTGACAGCTGGTGTGTTTTGTGACAGGCTGCCAAACTGGATCCGTACCTGGGCTCTGTGTTCCTCTACCTGGGTCATTACTACCGGGAGGTGGCCAGGGACCAGGGCCGAGCCAGGGGCTGCTACAAGAGAGCCTTTGAGCTGGACAGCAACGATGTAGAGTCCGGGGCTGCCTTTGTGGATCTGAGCATGAAGGAGGGGGACATGGTAAGTTGTCTGTTGATCTGTACTGGTCCTGGAGGGCTGCAGCCGATAACAACAAACTTTCCCCTGTGGAAGTGACTCTAGTAGACCATCCGCCCGATTTAAATACATTTGGACATAATATAAAGGCCTACCTACATTTTTAGATTTTGTGCCTGGCTGAAATGTCTCTCTTGCTAGTGTAGACTGGACATTGGATTGCACTGTAATCTATGCTGCTATGTCAAGCATCTGTCCCTGTTCCCTCGATCTGCCTTCCCCAGGACACTGCCCTGGCTGTGCTCCAGTCAGTGATCGAGAGAGCCACCCCTGGCTCAGCTAAGTGGGCCTGGATGAGACGAGGCCTCTACCACCTGAAGGTGGGCCAGCACCCCCAGGCCTGTGCAGAGTAAGACCCCTGAAGCGACCACTCACTTGAACACTGTCTCTGACACCAAACACACACACACACTCATTGATGTGTTATTTCAGTCTGCAGGCTGCTCTGAGGGCCGACCCGCAGGACTGGGTGTGCTGGGAATGTCTGGGCGAGGCCTATCTGAACCGCAGAAGCTTCACGTCAGCCCTGAAGGCCTTTGCCAAGGCCCAGCTGCTCAAACCCTCCTCTATATACAGCCTCTACCAGACTGCTGCTATCAAACAGACCCTGGGCAGGTTCAAAGAGGCTGCCGCAGAGTACCTACAGATCATAGCCCAGGAGGACTACGTGCCTGCTCTCAAAGGTAGGGGTGTGTCTGTGAGCGTGCACATGTGCGTGCCTACTGTCCTTTTTTGGTGTCTATTTCAGGCTGATTTATAGTTTTACACTCTTATACCCTGACAGGACCTGATTTGGAGACCTTTTTGTTCTCAGTTCTGTTGTGTCTGTGACAGTCTGACAGCATACGCTAATTACAGTATGTTCATAAGCTCTGAATGGATCATGGTGGAGGATGACCCTTCCTTGAATCCCAGCTGTCACAATGCTTGGGGCTGGTGGTCATTTCCCTGTGTTGTGTGTCCCTGTGCTGCCCGCAGGCCTTGGGGAGTGTCTGCTGTCCTTGGCCAAAGGCCTGATGGAGGACTATAGAGATGGAGGAGCCATAGACCTCATCCAGCAGGCCATCCAGTACCTCTTCAGGTTAGACAGTTCCCTAATCACTCAGCGCTCCAAGGAGCACAGAGAGGCAGCTCATTTAATAGGATTACTGGAACTCACCATCGGCCATCGGAGAGAATTAGTATTCATTGGATCCATAATAAAATCAGCACTTTGCTTTCAATGGGAAATACAGAGCACTTTGCTCATGAGAATGACTTGGGTTACCAGTATTACGTTTGATAAATGCCTTGTTCCTTCCATGTAATGTTAAGACTTTAAACCTATATAATTTCTCAAGTTGCTCATGAAAGAAAAGTCAAGGGCCTTAACACATTATTGGTTTTTTAATATTAAAAGATTTTTCACTGATAAAATGTGTACAAAAACACACTTCACTGGCGCAGCGGTCTAAGGCACTGCATCGCAGTGCAAGCTGCGTTGCTACAGATGCGAGTTCGAGCCCCGTCTGTGTCGCAGCCGGCCGTAACCGGGAGACCCATGAGGCGACGCACAATTGGCCAGCGTCGTCCGGGTTAGGGGAGGGTTTGGTTTGACCGGGTTGTCCTTGTCCCATCGCGCTGTAGCGACTCCTGTGGCAGGCCAGGCGCATGCACTCCTACACGGTCGCCAGGTGTGCATTGTTTCCTCCGCACATTGGTGCGGGTTAAGCATGTATTGTGTCAAGAAGCAGTGCGGCTTGGCGGGTTGTGTTTCGGAGAGAGCAGGAGGACGCACGACTCTCGACCTTCGCCTCTCCCGAGTCCGTACGGGCGTTGCAGCGATGGGACAAGACTGTAACTACCAATTGGATATGATGACATTGGGAGAAAAAGGGGTAAAAAAAAAACTTGTACTTAACATCCACTTCCCCTGTCTGTCCACTCCCAGGGCTGTAGAGCTGCGTCCAGACATGTCCTGTCTGTGGAAGTTACTGGGAGACGCCTGCACCGCAGTCAGCACTGTGGCTCCCAGCAGGGCCCGCATTGTTGTGCCAGGACCCCTGGCTGGGTTACAGCCCCCAGACCAGGGCCACCTTCTCAACCAGGGACACACCCTCCGAGTGGGGGAGAGGTGAGGCACCAACACCGGCTAGTCACTAGGGTTCTGATAGAAGCCACGCGATTTGAATACAGGACAACACTCTCAAGGCTAATGGATACTGTGGAGGAGGCACCCGCCAGGGAACTCTCTCTAGTGTTAGGATTTGTAGGTTTGGTCTGCACTGTAAGATGAATCAGGAATCAATGACACACAAGGATTGTCTTTCTGTACAGATGCTATGGGCGCGCTCTGAAGCTGATGCCTGAGAGCTCCAGCCTGTGGTATGACCTGGGTCTTAACTTCTACCACCAGGCCTGTCTGCCCCCCTGCCCTCAGGAGATGGAGCACAACACCCTGCTACTGCTGCTGGAGAAGGCCCTGCAGGTACAAAACTCACCTGGATGACTGGATGGATGACTAGATGTGGTAGAACACTCATTTGTCAGGGAAGGAGGAGTTGGAAGCGATGCATTCAGACCAACACGTTTCATAGTTAACATACAATATCAATGTAATACATTAAATATACTCTTTCTCTTCTCCTCAGTGTGTGAAGAAGGCCATCATGTTGAACAGTAGTAACCATAGCTACTGGAACGCCCTTGGTGTGGTTGCCATGAGTAAAGGTAGAAAGATGTTGCCTGGGTACCCGACTGTTTCTGCTATCATTCCACTCCTTGTCATGTTTGGCAATGACACAGAGTACGAGTGGAATTTTTGCACAAACATTTTTGATATTACTGTAATTGGCTGAACCTAAGTTTGACTCTTGTTTGATGGGAGCCTTCGTTTGTGTTGGATCTATGGGATGTTGTTGCCATGTCTTTAGGTCTGTTTATAACATATATGAATGGCTGAAAGTGTTTCCTTTTCAGGACTTGAGAACTATGCCCTTGCCCAACACAGCTTCATTAAGTCAGTGCAAGTGGAACCCAATGTAAGTACAACACATCACACAGTATTGGGTACTCACTTTTCACTGAACCATCTCTTATGTCTTTGTGTTGTACTTGTCATGCTAAACGGAAGGGCCTTTCTGCCATCTTTAAATATGAACATTCTATCATTAATGAGCTTGAGGAGAACAGAGGAATTTACCCTGGTTCGATAACACTCACAGCTATTGTCCAATCACAACGATTATGCAAATATTGGAATGCTATCACTTTCTTTTCCTCCACAGAACACGTTGGTATCGTGTTTTGTTTGTCCAGATGAAACCAGTCTGTCGAAAGCTGCTAGCTTATGTCAGAATTCTTGAAGTAAATACATACTGCAATTCCAACCACAAAACGTCTCTGCTTTGATGACTTTAAGCCTCAAAATACAACAACTTGCCTAGCTAACAGCTAAATGTTTTTTACTTTGTTAGAATTCTAATTTATCTTCCAGACTCTACATGTTGTCATGGAATTATTTATGATATGTTTAACAACCAATCAGCAACTCTGCCATAAATTCAACTGCAAATTGAACGTTGAGAAAGGCTAGTCTCTTTGAAAATTACACAAAGTGCAAGGAGTGGAATGTTAGTTAAATGTTAGTTATGTGTATTATTATTATTATTTTTTTTAAATGTCCTCCCAATTTAGAATGTTGTTGCTTGGACAAACCTGGGTGCTTTGTATCTGAAGAAGGACAATGTTGAGGTATGTGTCGTCTAGAATTTGTAAATTCTATTTTGTCTGTATTACTGTCACGTCCATTGTACTAGGAATGTCTCATTCCTGGTACAAGTAAATGTACTTGATTCTGATTCTATCTACTGATGTTTATTGAAAGCATAAAACTCCATAGTGTGTTGTTTTATTATTCTCTTAATTCCCCTGTTACTTAACAATCCTGCTCCATTGCTTTCCCAGCTGTCCCATGAAGCCTTTAAGATCGCCCAGTCTTTGGAACCACTGTATGTCAACTGCTGGATTGGACAGGTATCTTGTGACATGCCTACAAGGCATCAGAGACCTTAACCAGGCAAGTCAGTGTTGCTCAATGTTATATAGACAAGTTCTAACCTCTTCCTGTCCCGCTCTTTTTATTTCTCTCCTCTTGTCTATCACTTTGCTCCCCCATATCCCGTTTCTACTTCTTTCTACCAGGCCCTCATTGCAGAGATGGTGGGCAGTTATGATACCATGGACCTGTTCAGACACACCACAGAGCTCAGTACACACGTATGTCAATTAATTCCCCCCTTTAAGCTACTGTTGGTGGTCCTCATCAGAGACCTATTGGAATGATGATATAGCATCTCATTGTTTACTATCCTGTCATGTTTATTCTCTCCTCTTTCTCTCTACACTCACTCACTCACTGACACACACACTCATATATATGCACACCTAGACGGAGGGGGTAAAGGGCTATGCTTACTGGGTTTGTGCCACTCTGCTGGATAAGAGGAACAGGGACTCTGAGCTTTATCGCTACAACATCGTCCAGATGAATGCAGTGTCTGCCGCTCAGGTGGCTTTGAGCAAGTACACAGGTGTGTGGTTGAGTCATCCAGCAAACTTTCTTACAATGACCTTTTATGCCATAATTGGCAAAACAAGAGATTGTTGTCTTTAATTGTCAAATTTAGAAATGAGCTCTAAGAGCCTAAAGGGAAATGTTCTTCTGAAATGGTTAATGTTTCGTTCTTTCTTTGTCTTGTCAGAGCGGATCCAGACAGACCCTGATGCCTTCGTCATGCTGGGTTTCCTCAACGAGCACCTGCAGCTAAAGAAGCAGGCAGTGCTGGCCTACCAGAGGTGTGTCTGTCTGGATGTGGTGTGTGTGTGTGTGTGTGAGAGACTGTGTGCCTGTACTTGCTATTTAAATGAAAGGTTAAATGCATATAGAAAATTAATCTTCAGTTTTTCATGAAGTAATTCACCAATGCCATATGTTTCGACTTCCTCTTCTCCTCAGAGCTGTGGAGCTGCTGCAGGCGATGCCTTCCGTGGAGTTACTGGCCTTTTCCCTGGGAAGCTATGGCCGGGCCCTCTGGTACCACAACACTATGTCCTTGATACAGACATTCCCAAATGATTGACAGATCTCAGAAAACAGGTTTTGTAGTGTAAGTGTGTGGTGTTTCTACCCCACAGCAACACAGGCCAGTGGGAGGAGGCAGTGCACATGTACTCCTCCACATCTCTAGAGGATTTCCACGACCTGGCAGGCCTGGCGTTGGCCTACTGCAGAGCAGGACTCATCCCAGAGAGCATCAGTGGTGAGTGGCTCTGTGTGTGTGTGTGTGTGTGTGTGTATTTTTGTGTGTTTGGATGCTTTTCAACATTGTCCTGTCCCCTCCTCTATCTCCTAGCCTATGAGAAGGCTCTGATGGTGGCCTCCAGTGAGAAAGAGAAGGCCTACATTCTGACTTCTCTGGCTCTGCTGCAGCACAGACTGGGGAACATGGACTCAGCTAAAACACTGCTCTTCAAATGGTCAGTTCCCCCTGACACTCCACTGCTTCAACAGTTCTCCCTTCACACACTCATATAAACACACTGAAATTAAGACCTAAATGACTGTGTATCCATAGCTCCATGCTGAAGGAACCTGTGCCAGAGTCTCTGCTATGCCTGTGTGCTCTGGGGCTGGTCCATGGGGACAGCACGCTGGCCAGCGCAGCCCTCACTGAGCTGCTGAAGCAGGGCAGGGCCACCGGGGCTGCCGTGGAGCAACGCTGCCTGCTCACCTGCACCCTGCTGGCCCTGCAGGGCAACTACAACGCTGTGCAGCGAGAGGCCTCCAGGGCCGTCCACAGGTACAACACCTCAGCAGACAAACACACCTAACACCACCGCCAAGGGTGTAGTCAGTAGTCCAAAGGAAAACGTTTTGCAACCAAAGCTAGTTTCTTATTGGACCAAACACTAGGACCAAACTCCCAGTTTCAGCCTGTTTGGTCTCAATATCCCCTGCCTGTACTACACACCTATTCCTTCCCTTGAGTAGGATCAAGGTCCCTTTCTTAGTTTAAGGATTTGATTCATAGTTTAGGATTAAAGAAAGCACTAGAATCTCTTCCATATGAGTAGGCATGTAGATACAGGTAATAACATGTTTTCTTATTGTGTTGGTGCAGTAACCCTGGCAACCCTTCCCTGTGGGCCCTGCTCTCCAGACTGGTGCCACAGTATTATCCCAGGAAGGCCAACGTATGTCACCTCTCAACCCTACAAACACACACACACACACACACACACACACACACACACACACACACACACACTGAGCTGGTACATGATCTGCTTGTGTTATGTGTCCCAGGGAGGTGCGGTGGCAGGCCACGTGGCGTGTCTGTCCAGCATGACCCAAGGAAAGGTACGTATGCACCCCTACCCCTCGTCTCTACCTGACACCCCCCAAATGTCACTACTGATCCTCTCGGTACTGTTTGGTCCCCTCCCTCTCACTGTGTCTATTCTGTCCCTGTGTGTGCGCTGCCTGCCACTACCTGTGTGTGGCTGCAGAGGGCACTGCTGTACAGTGGAGTGAACCAGCTGGCATGTGGCAGACACTCTGGAGAAGATCGCAGCAGGAACGCCCTGAAGACCATGCAGAGGGCTGTGCTGCTCTGCCCCGGTAAGGCAGTGATGTCAACACACACACAGCATTTTCCAACATTAACGTCTACACACAAAGCATCAATCCCTTTAAAACTGTGTCTGGACTCTCTGATCTAACGTGTTCCTCTCCTCTCCACGTCTGACTGTCAGATGACCCGGCGGCGTGGGCGGGGCTAATGGCTGCGTGTCACACAGAGAACACAGCCTGCTCCCTCTCTGGCTCCACCCCTGGCAGACGAGGCTTGGAGCAGGTGCTCATGGCCGTGGTGTCAGAGAAAGGTAGGTCAGCACTGGTCTGAGGTGTGTGTACTTGTGCAGCAAAGACATGTAACATTGTTTTAGTATTCAAATACACTTTTTTATTTTGTGTGTGTTTACCTGCTCGCTCACTGTCTGTCTCTCTGTGTAGTGCGGAATGTGGAGGAAGTGGAGCAGCCTCTGGCCCAGGCTCTGGAGGGTTGGGTGCTGCAGCAGGCTGTGACAGGACTGACCGGTGGAGGCCAGCTAGAGCAGGCTGAGGCCCTCTGCTCTCAGGTATACCCACACACGGTCAAAACCCTCACACACCCACACACGGTCAAAACCCTCACACATATATATATATATATATATATACACACACACACACTGTAAGCGCAACAGTCATACGTCCCCTGTATGCTCAGCACTTCAGAACCACATCCATCATGCATCTCTCTGAGCTCTTCAGTCTAATTTAAAAGTGATAGAGTTTTCATCTTTGTTCTCCTGAAGGTATCCCTCCTCTCCTGCAATTCTCCCCATCAAGTCATTTGGAAATGCTCTTCAATTCTGAAGTGTCATCCTCTAAACCCCCCCCCCCTCCCAGGTCTTGAGTGTGTCTCCTGAGCACCCTGCTGTGGTCCTGCTGTTGAGGCAGGTGCAGTGTGAACACCTCCTGCTGTCCAGCGCCGGTAATGCCCTTCCAGCTTCCGTCCTGGAGCAGCTCCGCAGTGCTGTCCTAGCCAATCACACCTCAGTGGCCGCCTGGCACGTGAGTCACACAAACTTCCGACGGGGGGGTTGGACACATGCACGTAGTTGTACATGGAAGATATTGGCCTGGATGTATGTTCACGTCCTTCTTCCCTCACTTGTCTCTCCCCGCCTTTCTCAGTGGCTGGCGGAGGTGTATCGTACCCAGGGTCTACTGGTACAGGCAGTAATGGCCTACAGACAAAGCCTGCAGCTGGCCTCCCAGCTTGGCCTCCACAGTGGGAAAATGGCCTGTCTTCTGCGCCTAGCCCTGCTGGCCCTCAGCCCCTGCATGGTGAGTCTCCCTCTGGGCATGGTGAATCTCCCTCTGGGCCTAGTCCGACTGGGCATGGAGAGTCCCCCTCTGGGCCTAGTCCGACTGGGCATGGAGAGTCCCCCTCTGGGCCTAGTCCGACTGGGCATGGAGAGTCCCCCTCTGGGCCTAGTCCGACTGGGCATGGAGAGTCCCCCTCTGGGCCTAGTCCGACTGGGCATGGAGAGTCCCCCTCTGGGCCTAGTCCGACTGGGCATGGAGAGTCCCCCTCTGGGCCTAGTCCGACTGGGCATGGAGAGTCCCCCTCTGGGCCTAGTCCGACTGGGCATGGTGAGTCCCCCTCTGGGCCTAGTCCGACTGGGCATGGTGAGTCTCATTTGGACTACACTGACAACACCAAGACCTTGAGGCAAAAGGGGGAACAATTGATACAACATGGTGGTGTCTTACTGTAATATTTAATACTGAACTTAAAAAAAATATATATATAGGATTTTATTGTTGGAGTTTCTGGAATAGCATGGAATGTTATTGTCATATACGATTATTTACACATCCATGATGTATTCCAGTATATTGTACAAGGGAGCCTTGACATATAAACCCTTTGTCCTAAAAAGGTCTGATGTGGTTGAACCAAGGGAGCTGGTGTATTGAGTCAGTTGCTAACAGTAAACATGCATTGTACACAGCTGGTTATACAAAACAGACACTCACACGGGCCATCTCCCCAAAACAGAGATAGACAACAGAGCACATACAGATGGCAGGTTAGGGAGGGATCTCACACACACACAATGATGGGACCACTCACTGATCAAGGCCAGGTGGAAATGCAAACAGCACCAAGGGTAGTCATTGTCAGGTTACAGAAAATGTGCCTTTATCCAGCCCCCCATCCCTTTATCCAGCCCCCATCCCTTTAAACAGCCCTAGTATATACAGCTCTAAAAAAGGTTATGTTTGGGTTTGGGTTATGCGTCAGACTCGGGCTGTGAGCATAGCTGTGGGAAGTATGGATGCTGATGAAGCTGCAGCACCCCCTGAAAAATCAAAAGAAAAAAATGTCCCACTAAAGTAGTGCACTGGGCCTTTACCAGTCCTGTATTAGTGGACCAATATAGTATTATCGGTAAACCAAACATCTTCCTGCGGTTATGGCTGTGAGACTGTGAGGCATAGTGATCCTTGGTGAGAGAGGGGTATGATCGTTTCTCTTCCTGTGAGGTGGTAATTATCTGTCTCTCAGCACCTGCTGGGTCCCCTCTTAGCCTGAGCCCAAATTACATTGCAGACATGGTACAAAATACAAAGCCTTCCAGATCAGACAATTCCTTGATTTAACAGTGGAACATTGCGTTGTCCTTTTCATTAATGTAGTTACTGCTATAAAGCTTCAAGGGACATTCACCTTCTGTTCACCTATATGGAGGTATGGAATGTGTTTTTTTAATTTATTTTTCTCTCTCTCTCTGTGTGTGTGTGTGTGTGTGTGTGTGTGTGTGTGTGTGTGTGTGTGTGTGTGTGTCAGGCGAAAGTCCCTAGTGATGAATGGAAGGAGCTGGTTCTGGAGGCGACCACCGAGGCTCTGAAGCTTGGCCCCTCCCCTGTAGCCCTCCTCGTCCAGGCCCTCCTACACTTCTCCACCAAGATGGCCGCCAGGTGGGCACCCCTGCTACACTCATCAGTGGCTGGCGATGTCCCAATTATCTCTTTCACTTCCTTTCAAGTTAGGAATAAGAAATATGGTGAAAACTCCCACTAGACAATGTCTCCACCAATCCAATGGTTTTAGATTTATGGGAAGTAGCGAATGAGTGTAAACTTCAGGATAAAGGAGATATTATTGGGATGCACCCATGATCTCCATTTTCACACTCTCGCCCCTCAAGCTATGACAGCAAATCTTCAACTAATGTGTTCAAAAGTACAGTTGATATGAATGACGCCATTACCGAACAGCTTATACTTGTGTAATACAACTTCATAACACATTCACATCCAGAGCCAACAACTCGGTTTGCTCTGATTGTTGTTGTTGTACAGGGAGACGAGGCGTCTGTTGGAGAGGCTGGTGTACGCCCCCTCCCAGGGTTACCCGGAGACGGTGGTGTGTGTGGCCCGTTGGTACCTCCTACGCCACCTGCACGCCAAAGACGACCTGGAGCTTATTGACGTGAGTACAGAATGAACCAACTACAACCAAGAAGTATGCAAGTATTCATGTGTGATTTTGGTTTAAAAAGACTAACGTGACAGTATTTGTGGGTAAAATGAGATGCCATATTTATTACAGGAGAAGTCTGTGTATTGATTGCTTGGTCTGTCTAAGCAGGGAGCACAGTTGAGGTCAGGTGTACTGTTTCAATTAGGAAGGAGCAGGCCAGCCAGCCAGGTGGGATGTACTGAGGTAGCAGCAGTTAGCTAGGGACTGCTGATCAGCTAACAGAAGGTAATCAGCCTAATGTCTCAGAGGATGGAGAGGAGGGTCAGCTGGTCAAAACACTAGCGTCTGAAGATGTTATATTGAACCTTTTTGAACAGCACTTCAGAATGTAGAGGAGTGGTCATATCATGCATAGGGTATGTTGTCGTCTATGTACGATCGTATGCCTGAGATGACCACTCCTCTATGCTGTTCAAAGGGGATGCTGTATGTAGGTAGAGGGGAGGGAAGGAAGTGGTAAGCAGTGAACACATCCCCTAAAACATGTTTAGTATTCATATTCAGCAGTGTAACTTTGTGCTTCTCTCTGTGTGTGTGTGTGTGTGTGTGTGTGTGTGTGTGTGTGTCTTTTAGACCCTGGTGGATCAAGCCAAAACCATTGGAGACTGCCGACTGCTGGAGTTCCACACATGGCTCACCTCTGGCTGACTGCTCACTACAGACTGACTGACTACCAGGGGAAAGCACAGCTCCATCCACAGCCAGCCACTCACTCAGGCAACAATGCATGACCTGAAGTCAACAATGTATCTCCTTCACTGCCTGACTCCTGTGCTGTCTCTCGCTTTCACAACATGTCAAATGTTTACAGTACTTATGGTATTTGTATGCTGTAGATTAGTTTTAGGCGATCAGTTCTTACTATGGGACATTGGAACGATAATGGGATTTGGGAAGATCACCCACAGGAGGCGCTGAGGGTCAAAGTACTAGCCTCTGAAGATTGTATCTTGAAACTTCTTGAACAGCACGGCAGGATGTAGAGGAGTGGTCATATCATGCATAGGGTATTTAGTCGTCAATGTACGATTGTATGCATCAGTGGTTATAGCGTTGGGCCAGTAACCAAAAGGTAAAAAAAAAAACCTGTCGGTATCCTTGCGCAAGGCCCTTAACCCTAATTTGCTCCAGGGGCGCCGTACTATGGCTGACCCTGTAGGTAGGCCGTCATTGTAAATAAGAATTATGTTCTTAATTGACTTGGCTAGTTAAATAAAAAAATTATAATAATTAAATGACCATGCCTCTATATCCTGCTATGCTGTTTAAAGGGTATGCTGTATGTGGGTATGCTCTGTGTAGGTAGAAGGGTATGCTGTATGTAGGTAGAAGGTAGTGGTAAGAATGTTCCTGTCACAATGTTTAGTGTTCCTATTCAACAGCTTAACTTCAAATCGTCTGCGGTGCGTTCTGACACTTTAAGTTAATTTCCCAACATTGAGACCAAAACAAATGTATACATTTGCATATAAACCTACACCTTCAGATTCAGCACTTTTGACAAGGAAAACAATAACCCTATTCCAAAATATAAGTACGGTGGCGGCTAAAAGTTTGGAATATTACTCATTCAAGGGTTTTTCTTTATTTGCACAATTTTTTTTTTTTTACATTGTAGAATAAAAGTGAAGACATCAAAACTATGACATAACACATATGGAATCATGTAGTAACCAAAAGAGTGTTAAACAAATCAAAATGTATTTAAGATTCTTCAAATGGCCGCCTTTGCCAGCTTTGCACACTCTTGGCATTCTCTCAACCAGCTTCACAGACAAACAAGATCATGTTTCAATTCTGTAGTTGGCTAATTAAGAATGTAAGCTTTGTTATTGCACTAGGCTGTTTATCATGTAGGAAATTGCCTTCCTCAGAGCATGATCTATATTAACATATCTGCTTTTGGGTGTCGCCTTAAGACCGAAAAGATGTATCACTTAATGACATTTTTAATTTGCTCTCAAACCCAACCCATTGGCGTGGAGGGCCACCCTTGATATATGCTCTAAGCCTGCCCATGAGTCAGGACTGAAGAGCAAAGATGGCTGAAATCACATCACACACCACTGGGTCCCAAACCCCTTAGATTCCAGTGTAGTTTGCGCCATGCGTACTGAGGAAATTCTGCTTTAAACAAGGAGCTTTCTCTGAAACATGTCAGCAATAAATAAAGTTGAAGCTGTTGTCCTGAACCTGCTTTTACAATTATTGCTTCTTTATTCCATATGAATGCTGTCACAGGTTGCAACACAGCCAAATTATATAATGTACCCCCTGCCATAGCTATATGTAAGAAGACTACAAACCCTGTGAAGAAAAAGCATTTTACTTGAAGTATGGAGCTCATGTATTTCATATGAAATGGATACACAGTGATATCAGTGACACTGCAGGAATAAAAGGCAGATAGACACTACCAGCCAAGTTTGGACACACCTACTCATTCCAGGGTTTTTCTTTATTTCTATTATTTCATTGTAGGATAATAGTGAAGGACATCAAAACTATGAAATTACACATGGAATCATGTAGTAACCAAAAAAGTGTTAAACAAATATATATAAAATATATACAAAAATATATAGAAGTAGCCACCCTTTGCCTTGACAGCATTGCACACTCTTGGCATTCTCTCAACCAGCTTCCCACAGGCTGAGCACTTGTTGGCTGCTTTTCCTTCACTCTGCAGTCCAACTCATCCCAAACCATCTCAATAAGGTTGAGGTCGTCTGATTGTGGAATTCTAAATAAATCACTGACAGTGTTACCAGCAAAGCACCATCACACCTCCATGCTTCACGGTGGGAACCACACATGCGGAGATCACCCGGTCACCTACTCTGCGTCTCACAGACACAGCTTTTGGAACCAAAAATCTCAAATTTTGACTCATCAGACCAAAGGACATATTTCCACCGGTCTAATGTCCATGGCTCGTGTTTCTTGGCACAAGCAAGTCTCTTCTTATTGGTGTCCTTTAGTAGTGGTTTCTTTGCAGCAATTCAACAATGAAAGAGTGATTCACGCCAAGAGTGCAGAGCTGTCATTAAGGCAAAGGGTTGCTACTTTGAAGAATCTAAAAAATATTTGTATTTGTTTAACACGTTTTTGGTTACTACATGATTCCAAATGTGTTATTTCATAGTTTTGATGTCTTCACTATTATTCTACAATGTAGAAAATTGTAAAAATAAAGAAAAACCCTGGAATCAGTAGGTGTGTCCAAACTTTTGACTGGTACTGTACAAGAACATGCTATGTGTCTTCGTTGAGACCCTCCAGCACATCATTGTGAAACACAAACGCACACCATAATCATCCACATGCAACATAGGCCTATATGTGGAGATCAAAAGTAAGTTAAATTCAGATGTTTGTTCAGGAGATACATGATGTACTGCATATATTTTACATGAGATTAGGTCCCTGAGATAAAGTGTGTGCAAACACACCACCGAAGACTATATACCACAACACATCACTGCCCAATGAAAAATAGCTGACCAATGCCACCCCTTGTCTTCTACCTCCTAACCCCTCAACCCTCCCCCTCCCGTCAGGCCCTGGCAGAACAGGCGTGTTTGGTCATGAGGGTGCAGATGTTCTGTCCGCAGCCCCAACATGGGTGCAGCGTGTGTCTGTGATCTGGCATGGTCTTCCTGCTGCACAGGGTACACATACCCCCAGCCACCGCAACCTGCCTGTCTCCAACCCTTCCAGCCACAGCCCGCTTCTGTGATACCAGCTGCTTTAGCTCAGCCAGGATGGTGGAGTTGGGCGCCATGACGATGCCGGTGACCTTGACACGCTGGGGGTCAAACACACAGTCCTCCTCCAGGCCGCTGGGCACGGAGCGCATACCACAGTTGGGGGGCACCCACGCCGTGTCGTACCCCTCTGCGTTCCAGCTCTTCTGCATAGGGTGGTTGTCTTTGTCGATGCGTTTCACGCGGCCAGCGTTGACATGCAGCTGCAGCACCACACGGTCGGAAGCGCTAGCGTTTAGCGGGTAGCGCTTGGCCTTGAGCTGGTTGCGGCTCACGTACACACCGGGGCCGAGCATGCCATCAGGGGACTGGCGGAAGCCATTGGTGATGATGAGCCGAGCAGTCTGGACAGTGGTGCCATGGTACATAGTGTAGGCACCCCACTTTTGAGGCTCCTGCTCCGCCCCCAGTTCCAACACCAGGGATTCGTCATCGTACACCACGTCCCAGCCATAGAACTTCACCGACATCCTAGAATAAAACGTATTGGATAGTCAAAACAAAATATTCTTCAGGGTGTATATGGAAGCAAAATTGAACTTCCAATAAATGAAACGGTGTAAAATTATTTGAGTTGGCTGCTAAGTGTAGGCCTACTTCCTGGCATTGGTGTAAAGTGCTTTAAAGTGACCCAAATTCACATAGAAATGTGAGTTATAGATCTATCAGTCTAAAGCGGTAGATCCGTTCTGTTTTGTACACCAGCTTCAAACAGCTGAAAATACAATATTTTTGGTTATGGAAAATATATTTCACAGCGGTTTAGATGGTACAATGATTATCTACACTATACTAACTCATTTTGTCACATAAACTGAAACTGACATTTAATTTAATTAATCAAATCAAATCCATTTTTATATGTCACATGCGCCGAATACAACAGGTGTAGACCTTACCGTGAAATGCTTACTTACAAGGCCCTAAGCAACTATGCAGTTCAAGAACTATTAAGAGTTTTAGCAACCAGGTAATGGCGGAGCGATTTCTGCATAGTGCACCTTTAAGTAAAATACTTTAAAGTACTTCTTAAGTCGTTTTTTTTGGTATCTGTACTTGACTTTACTATTTATATTTTTGACACATTTACTTATACTCCACTACATTCCTAAAGAAAATAATGTACTTTTTACTCCATACATTTTCCCTGACACCCAAAAGTACTTGTTACATTTCGAATGCTTCCTCAGCAGGCTGGGAAAATGCTCCAATGTACACACTTATCAAGAGAACATCCCTGGTCATCCCTACTGCCTCTGATCTGGCGGACTCACTAAACACAAATGTTTTCTTTGTAAACACCTCTTCTTTGTAAGTGTTGGAGTGTGCCCCTGGCTACCCATACATTTTTAAAACAAGAAGATTGTGCTCTCTGGTTTGCTTAATACAAGGAATGTGAAATTATATGTTTACTTTTACTTTTGATAATGAAGTATATTTGAGCAATTACATTTACTTTTGATACTTAAGTATATTTAAAACCAAATACTTAGACTTTTAATCAAGTAGTATTTTTCTGGGTGACTTTCACTTTCACTTGAGTCATTTTCTATTACTGTCAATATGTATCTTTTTGGGCAACCGACCAAATTCACATAGACATGTGAGTTATAGATCTATAAATCAACTTGAAAACAAGTCTAAAGTGGTAGATATGTTCTATGTGCGTTATTTCTATGCGTCCCGTTCTTAAGTTTTGTTTTTGGGTCTTTTGCTTTCCGTTTTGTACACCAGATTCAAACAGATGAAACAAAAATATTTTTGGGTTATGGAAAATATATTTCACAGCGGTTTAGATGGTACAATGATTATCTACACTATACTAGCTTAAACTTAGCAACCAGAGCTAATTCTGCATAGTGCAACTTTAAGGTATCTTTACTTTTACTCATGACAATTGGGTACTTCCATCATCCCTGTCTATCCCACAGTGGACCCCAACAGATATAGCCTACTTTAGCCTACATTTAAATTAGGCTATAATGTCATATTTAAAATGTAATATTTCATGTATGACTCATACACAGCTGCTAAACATGAAACTGTATGGACCACAGACAAAACTAAGCACAATGGCATAACCATAACAGACCGAAACAAAATAAAACAGCCAAGAAACATAAGTTCAGTTTCAGCCAAGTCCTATCAAAAAGCTTTCCAAATTAGTATTACATGAATATTAGTGTTTTCATACCTGTACGGCAATCGCGTCGGCGAAGTGAATAGGTCGATCTGCGCAATTCTACTTTCGTTTTCTGTATAACACAAGGAAATTACCCTAGGCTGGTGAAATATCAGTATGTTCTAAAAACAGCGACAACGGGAACGTGCCGCATTAATGGACCTAGACGCCGTACAGGCCACATAATTTGTCCTATATCTTAGAACTCGTAATGCAGATGATTCCCATAAAAAAATCCTAGAGAACTAATTATTGCAACAGTTGCAAGTTCAACTCGGGGGACACTTTTGGGCTGCGTCTCAACAGTGACATTGTCACCTTTCCTTAATATATGGTTATATCAAATGTAAAAGTGAATACACATTTGTTGTTACTATAATATTGTACTGTAATATGAAAGGCCTAAAGTAGCCTAGTTTCGTGGGGTGGTATGCGCATATTCATGAAATAAGTATAAGTATAACATATCCCTGACCGGGACTCAAAACCCGGTCCAGTGACTGTCAAGCCAACACTTTAACCATTTATGCCAAGAGGTCCAAGCCCCTTGATAAGGATGCTACTTGTTGGGTTAAGGTTACTACATTACCATAATGGTAGTCCCTCACATGTACACGGCTCTCCGATAGTCCCACCCGCCATCCCACTTCTGACACCAATGTAGCGAATTCAAGGGGTAGCCCCAACTGGGACTTTAACAACCCTGGTCCAGCGACTGTCAAGGCAACACCTTTACTGTAACGCCAAAAGGTCTAAACCTCTTGACGAAGTCGCTAAAGATATTATGGATAGGGAGAGTCAGTCCCTGAAACATAACTTACTTCTGCTTCTGCTGCTGTGTGTAGAACATTAAGAACCTTGTCAATTATGCCTTGTCCTCCCCCCTACTTTACCACTCCCTCCTGTGAAGACAGAGTGAAGGTATGAAGGGTCTGAAGAGCTGGCTTTACAGCCGTATAAAGCTGAAACTGGGGTGTGATTCATAGCTAGGTGTATTGCTGGTTTTATTTACTGATCAGTCCCTTAGCTTTTTGTCAAGGGCTTGCAGAGGGAAGGCCTTACCAGCTAGCACATTTGGTTCCTTAGAAGATGTGGGAATGTACATTTTTGGTTTCCCATTAGTTCTAGGAATGAAACCATAAGGTTCCTGACCGTTAAAACTGAGTTTTTTAAAAACATTCTGAGAACAGAAGTGAAAATGTTACTTGTTCTAGGAACAATCATGTTTAGGTTGTAGGGGGGGTTCTGATTTTGTTTTTCTATAGTTCCCTGAAAGTAATTGGTTTTATTGACGTTCTGAGAACGGTTATTGAAGGTAATTAAATAACATTCTGAGAACATGTTTCAATAACACTTGCTTAGCTTAGTTTGGGTTAACTGTTTTGAACTCTAAGCACAGATTGAGCACATGGAATTTAATTTGCTTAGGCATTAATCATGCAAACACATATTTTTTTTTTTTTACCTTTATTTTACTAGGCAAGTCAGTTAAGAACAAATTCTTATTTTCAATGACAGCCTAGGAACAGTGGGTTAACTGCCTTGTTCAGAGGCAGAACAACAGATTTTTACCTTGTCAGCTCGGGGATTCGATCCAGCAACCTTTCGGTTACGGGCCCAACACTCTAACCACTGGGCTACCTGCCGCCCATTTTTAGCTAAGTGCGCATATGATCTAAGTGAGGGTAATAATAGTTTACTTAATATACAGTCTGGTTAAATGTACAGGTAAATTAATATTTGCATGGTTAAATTAACTGTACAGGTAAATGACAGGAAGAGATACTTAAATAGCTAAATGTGCGCATGATATAATTTAGGATAATAATACAAATTCCCTTAAAATACAGTCCTTAGAACAGGGTTAATTACAGATAAATGCACGTATTGCACATTTGATAAGCTAAATGCAATGAGAAAAAAAAAGATACTACTGATAGAATACTAGTATAGAGTACTGAGTAAATTACTACGCAAGTTCAGAATGACTTACAATATTGCATGTGATATGATATAACAAGTCCGGAATGAATGAGTACTGAATGAATAAGTCCTGAGTGAATGAGTGATTACAGACCAGAGAGTTACTCACGGATGGATGGATGCCTAATTGTTAAACTAGGTCCTAACACCCCAACAGTTCCAGGTCTATGTTGCCGACGGCACAGCACCCTGGTGAGGCATTATATAGTCTAATAGCCGCCGGCAGGAAGGACCTCCTGTAGTGCTCTCTGGCACACCGTGGTGTGATCAGTCTGTGACTGAAGGTGCTCCTCTGCGTCATAACCATGGCATGGGTGACGTTGTCCATGATGACCAGCAGTTTGGCCAGGATCCTTCTCTCCACCATAACTACTAGGCAATAATACAGTGAAAACAATATTCTCAATGACTCAATATAGCTGTCTCAACCCATAGCTTCTCAAATACAGAATGCCACATTTTTCTCATTGAGTGTTTCCTCCTGACAATGAGGCAAGGAGGCAGAATCTAGGTTGTGTGTGTTTGTATATATCTGTGTCTGTCTGCGTGCATGAGTGTGTGAGTGGTTTGAAGGGGATGGGCTGTGCAACAGGAAGTGCTCAAGCTACCAATGACCCTCAACCAGGAAGTATTGTTCTCAGTGTCTGACTCATTCATGACCTGTTCTTGGCGCCATGGCGGAATAGACACAGATGGATTATCTGCTTGGGCCTGAGAAAATACATTTTTATTTGACTGACAGTGAAATGCTTACTTACTTAAATAATGAAATAGAAAGTTAACACGAGGAAGAAATACACAATGAGTAACAATACACGGGGTACCAGTATATTCACGGGGTACCAGTATATACACAGGGTACCAGTATACACACTGGGTACCAGTTCCAAGTCTCTGTGCAGCGGTATGAGGTAAATAAAGGAAAGATATGTACATATGGGTAGGGGTAAAGTGACAAGATCTTAGTGTTTCCATTGTAAAAAACAATGATCTTGCCTAATCACTTATAAAGGCTTACATTTGCCATTTCCCAAGGAGAGAGCTGCTTGGCCTCCAGGAGCTGTGATGTGGCTGTTCAGGTCAGTCCAGCTGTTTCTCTGGCCCCGGGCCTGCTTCACCCGTAACGCCTGCAGTCTGCTAAAAGCCTGGGACAGCTGCGCACACACACAGGGACACAAAGGATGAAAACATATACAGCAACTCTTGCGAGGCAAATGAGAGTTCAGACATACATCTGCGACTTCAAACCTGGCCCCTGCGTGACCTGCACCTGTTGTTTGTGCAGTGTGCTCTGTATGGCGCAGCGAACTGCATGTGTGCATGCATAGAATTACATAATGTGTCAATACGCCAGTGCTCTTTCCCTTGCTGGAGGAGACCCACTTTCCTCCAGTTTTCAATTATCTTTATGGCCACTCTGGACCACTCCTCCAGAGTTAATATGGCGCAATCCCAGTGATTTACCGCCCAGCTCTATGGCCCAGAGAGTAGGGCATGCGGGGACTAGTCTCGAAAACATGAACCTAGGCAAAACAGTGACTAGGGTCTGGTTTCAATGATGGACTCTTTTGGCACAGAGGAACTACGTCACTGCCTCTTTAATAAAATACTACACATAACAAAATAAAAAAGTGTTGGTCCCATGTTTCATGAGCTTAAATAAATGTTTGCACAAATGTTCCAGATGCACAAAAATATTATTTCTCTCAAATTTTGTGCACAAATTTGTTTACATCCTTGTTTGTGAGCATTTTATCTGTTGTCAAGATAATCCATCCACCTGACAGGTGTGGCACATCAAGAAGCTGATTAAACAGCATTATCATTACATAGGTGCACCTCGTGCTGGGGACAATAAAAGGCCACTCTAAAATGTGCACAGATGCCTCAAGTTTTGAGGGAGCGTGCAATTTGCATGCTTATCTGCAGGAATGTCCACCAGAGCTGTTGCCAAAGAATTGAATGTTAATTTCTCTACCATAAGCCATCTCCAACATCGTTTTAGAGAATTTATTTCTGTAATAAAGCCTTTTGTGGGGAAAAACTCATTCCTATGGCTGCGCCCCTGCCCAGTCACGTGAAATCCATAGATTAGGGCCTAATTTATTTATTTCAATTGACTGATTTCCTTTTATGAACTGTAACTCAGCAAAATCTTTGAAGTTGTTGCACGTTGCATGTTTGTATTTTTCTCTGTTATTGATCGTAAGGGAAAAGATCAGCACAATATATTGTGCAATTCACTGGCCACATGCAATCGAAACTGAGGTGGTTTTCAGCTCCAATACCTTGATGTGTCTGTTAGGCTTCACCTTTTGGTTGAAACTCACTTTTCTCATAAAAGAAGAGTATGAGAGAATGGTGGCCTAGGCTAACATCCTCTTTCACTGTTTATCCAGGACAAAAGTACAAACAGTTTTTGCTCCAGTCCTCATCCCTATAATGTACTGTCTGTATTCAGCGAGAGAAAACGTTGATTCCTTCATTAAAGGAAGATAAAATGAAACTGAGATTCCTTCATGAATATTTTTGTGAAGTGCTTGGTCAGGTTGGTCAGCAGTCTCACACCTTTGTGTCCATCTCTCCTAATCTCTCTCACAGGCCTGACTTGACCTCTGACACCTCCTGTTGGAGCCTGATGATCTCCTGCGCCCTGGCGCTCACATCACCAGACAGCTTGGCAATGCTGGCATCACACCTGAGAGTGGTGGAATGAGACAGGGAAAGAAAGCTGAATAAATATCCGTGCTCCAGTTTTCAAGCAAAAGTTGGATTTCATAAAAACTTAACTTGACACAAGAATGTGCAGATATATAAGATGACACTCTTATTCATAACAAAAAAACAGGTAGCTAAATATAATAACAAGATTCATATGCTGTTAGTGAGAAGTAGGCATCTATTTCCAATTATTTATTTCATTTCCATGATCATTGCAGAATAAATTCCTGTCATGGTTTCATATAAGCTAAATAGCCTATAGGCCTTCAGCAATTTACGATAGTCTACCATTCGTCCCATCGCTCATTTAATTGGACCCACTTCACAGTAGTAAATAGATAAGCTATTTCAAGTATTTTGCTCTATTTTATCCGTTCCAAAGGCAGTTTAACACTAGAACAGACAGTTCACCTTTTCTTTGCAACTCTGCCTAGAAGGCCAGAGAAGAGTCGCCTCTTCTCTGTTGACGTTGAGACTGGTGTTTTGCGGGTACTATTTAATGAAGCTGCCAGTTGAGGACTTGTGAGGCGTCTGTTTCTCAAACTAGACACTCTAATGTACTTGATAATTGGCCTTTATACGCCTATGTAGATATTACATTAAAAAATCAGCCATTTCAGCTACAATAGTCATTTGCAACATTAACAATGTCTACACTGTATTTCTGATCAATTTAATGTTATTTTAATGGACAAAAAATGTGCTTTTCTTTAAAAAACAAGGACACTTCTAAGTGACCCCAAACTTTTGAATGGTAGTGTATATTTCTCTCATTCTCTTCCGACACGTGGCGTCACTTCTTCGCAATGGTCATCGCTCAACCGACATCAGTGCAGGTGGACTGGTTGCGCTATCTAACGTAATACAATGATAGTTCTCTATCATAATGTATATTTATGATAAAGCCTTTTCTCACCTCACTGATCTTACATTGATGTTCACTTGGTACTCACTCTTAGTTGTATTTGTTTACAAGAACAGCAGATAGCCTACACGGTTATTCATGAATTCCTCATAAGAGGTGATTAAGAGGTGAAGTCGGAGAGCTTTAGACAGCCGTAGACAGTAAATCAGCACAGTGTTGAATAGCTGCTTCTCTCTATCCCTTTATTCATCAACTTCTATGCACAAAGTAGTCTACAATAATATAGACTGGGTCAGCCTGCTGTGACCCACACAGGGGTCCTTATTTCATATCAGAGTGACTCATCTGAGCAACCAGGAACTCACATATTCCTCATGATTACAGATCTACAATATATTCACACCTCAGTGTTTGCCAGGTTTTGAAAGCAGAGATGGGCAATCAAATACGATGAAAGGAGAGGAGGCTTCCTTGAATATTTTCTACTTTTTTAAAAAACAAAACACCAGGTAAAAAACCTAGGTGTTATTTTAGATTCAGAACTACATTTTTAATCACACATTAGGAATATGACCAAAATAGCTTTTTACCACCTGAGGAACACTGCCAAGATGCGGCTGTTTCTCTCTCAGGCTCATACAGAGAGACTCATCCATGTTTTTTTTTACAAGCAGGCTTGACTATTGTAATGCTCTCCTGTCTGGTCTACCCAAGAAAACCAATGGTCAACAGCAAAACATACAGAATTCTGCAGCACGGGTACTGACCAATACCAGACGGAGAGCACACATTACACTGGTTTTAAGGTCTCTACACTGGCTTCCTGTGAGTTTTAGAATACATTTTAAGCTTATTCTATTGTTTTTTAAATCAATCCACAATTGTGCATCCCAATACATAGTTACTATACCCCCAGCCTCTGGAATAGCTTGACAGAGAACCTAAGGGGGCTGAAACTGTGGAAATATTTTAAAGAGATCTTTAAACACATATTTTTAGCTTTGCTTTTCCTCAGGATGCTTTTTATTTGTTCAGTTTCAGTTTTTCCTGTAATGCACATTGCGTTGCATTCCATGTCTGAAATGTGCTGTATAAATAAAGCATGATTTTGTAATATATTTTGGGAAAGCTGCATGGCGTTGTGTTTGTTACCATATGCTCTGGCCTTTCACAAACTACATTCCCCATTGATTAGCTGCCTCTTCCGGCTGTGCTGTCCTGTGACATGTTTTCATGGATTAGAGAGGAATTTGATCAGTGAGAAAGGTCTCTGTGGATTTTCAGGGCTTTTGCTCACTGACACACTAAGGTGCAAACTAATTGTGTCTCCACAGCACTGATTTAATCACGGTTGCTTTAGAAAGGAAATGTGAGTGACTTTTTGAGGCTGGTACGGATGTATATCGACCCATGTGACACGGTCCATTTTCATAACAGGTTCCTGTTTCCCTGAATAGAAGATATGATATTTTGTTAAGCACGCACAATAGGTTTCACCTTTAAAGCACAGTTATGTTCTGACAGATAAAGTAAATGGAAATGGGTTCACGGAGGCTGCTCTTCAATTCAAACACAAGATACAAGTCATGCTATTTCCATAAACCTTATCTCAACCCTTACTTAACATCCTACTTATTAACCTGTCTGAGATGTCCATTCCCTTCTGTCTGTCGCATACCCTTTTATTAAGTGTTACTCCTCAAGTAAACTTACAATAGAAAATGCAGGATACTTACAGATCAATGGCTGGTTCACAATATGTTGTCCTGAATGTGTTTGTGCTGGTCACTTGGTTACTGCAGTAAAGCTGAATTGGGGTGGGCCAATGTGGAAAGTGATAATGAGGGATTGATGCTGTTGTGTTAGTAGCTGAGCTCAGCAAGCAAACCAACTGAACTTTCTCTAATACTTAGTGGCTAAAGTATAGTAATTTAGCATTAGAGCAATGTAATTTGCAATATTTGTGAAGTGGTTGACAAAATTATTATAATAATAATAATAATAATCTGCACTTTTCAACTTGGGTTTTTATCGAGAATATAATATGTATTGGGTTGAACTGGTGTACTGATTTCACAGCAATTAAATCTGCATATGTATTCAATATGGTCTGTTTGATTAGGTACTATGTCTGCTAGTGCTCAACTCTTGCCATCTCCTTCATTGAAAACTTCTTCTGTATCAGAGCCTACTTAGCATCTGTAACAAGCATCTGTAATATGATATATTTGCACACTTTTGCTAAAATGTCACTTCCAAGACTAAATGCTAATGTCTACTCAGAGGGGGGTTGCTAAGTTGACATATCGAATTGTTTTAAGGTCGTCACACTATGGATCATTTAGCTATTTGTTTTTGAAATTTTGGACCTCTGAACTCGAGATGGACCCTGTTAGCAGGATAAAGGGGTCAGATGGACCTCCAGTGAAAGTGATACATGCACCCCTAGTAAAATGGTTAGGTACCACAGAACTGTATTTAATTAAGTGGACAGGATGTAGCCCCACAGAACTGAATTTAATTAGGTTGACATTAATTATATCCTAACTTTACGTAATCCTAGATGAAGACGCATCCTCAACTTTAGAAGTCCTATTTAATTGGGAACAAGTGATGTCATCAATGGAAAATGTACATTATACTGTTTGAATGATGAACCATGTTATGTACTCCCGCCACCAAAATGATGAAGAGCCAACAGGTGGTTCTTTTTAATTAGACGATGTTTGAGTTTCGCCACCCTTATCTACAAAGATGGAGGAAAGAGGAGAAAGATGAGACAATGGTGGCAGAAATAGTAAAAGCAGGAGGGGTCAGATATGCCTTATGAATAATCATTTGTAACCAGTATAAAAGATCAGAACAATGAAAAAACAGGTAGTTGTATCCTGCAGGCCAACTCGACTTTATTGTGTTTTGTAATAAAGTCCGTCTTTATTCTACAAGCTCCAGATGTGCATTATTTTTTAAGAATAGAATTGGGAAGGCGTTTTTGCCACGACAATGACTATGAAACAACTCTACAAGGTGCCATTTGAGAGGAATAGTGACAGAGTGAAGGAGTGTCAGTACCAGATACCCATAAGAACAGAAAACATTTCTACTTTACTAAACTGTCTGATTCTAGAATAGGCTATGTAAAACTAACTTTATATGTTGTTTCTGTGTTACTATATAAAGATGAATGGAGCTGGAAGGACATGAAATGACCCACATTCTTGTTTTTGTGGATGAGGCTGGGTTCAATCTGGCCAAAGGCAGGAGAAGTGGCTGCAATCTCATTGGACACCAAGCCACATTTGGCACACCAGGCCAATGTGGGGGCAATATTACAATGTGTGCTGCCATTTCTGAGAATGGTGTGAGCTCACATATTCCACACATTGGGCCCTATAACATCCAACTTTTCCTGGCCTTCCTAAATACACTTTACAGAGACCTAATACCAGAACACGAAAGAGGTTTATTTATTGATTTGCCAAATTATGTAATTCTGTGGGATAATGTCAGCTTCCACCGAACCAACATTGTTAGGGAATGGTTTGCTGCGCATGAAAGGATATAAATGGAGTTCCTTCCACCATACTCTCCATTCCTGAATCCGAAAAATAAATCAAGTATATGACTATCGAGCACAAGATCAGATGTCTCTGTTAGATGCCATGAACGCTGCTTGTGAGGACATCACAGGCGATCATTGCAGGGGATGGTTGCGCCATGCAAGGAGATTTTTCCTGTGGTGCATCGCAAGGGATAACATCAGATGTGATGTTGACGAAACTCTCTGGCTAGACCAACGAGAGCGACAGGATGTCCACCAAAAAGATGTGAACTTGTAGTGTTACTTTGAGGAAGTACAATGTATTGTTTTTGACAGAACTACGCAGTTTTTTTAATTGTTGTTGTGTTTTTTTAATTTTTTAATTTTTTTTAGCATGGATGTCATTTTGTGGCAAATGTTCTGTTCACTATATAATTTATGACTTTACATGTAAGAAATATGTAAAAATGGACATGCAATTGTGAATTTTGTGTTTACATGTAACACATTGCTACAAAAATAAATGTACTGTATACATACAAATGTGCATATCCTTTTTCTGTGTACTACAGTATTGTACAGTATTGAAATTTCCCAGTAAACTTTTACTTACTGTTGAAATTGGTATAAAAAAGCTCAGTGTGATACACAATAGCGTTCAGCTAGACAAAACATTATTATATAGTAGCCTACAGTAAGCAGTCAGTGTCAACACAAAAGTAGAACAAAACTGAAATGTGTTTATAACAAACAGTTCTAGCAATGTGCCAGAGCTAGAAGCACAAGCATTTTGCTACACCTGCAATAACATCTGCTAACCACGTGTATGTGACCAATACATTTGATTTGACATTTCCAGGGTTGACTGCCATTGTGAAAAAACATCTAAACATTTTGACCAGTATGGCTGACACGATGACAAAAAAACTTTTCATTTTGGTGGCATTGGACAATTTACTGAATTAAATGTTTTGAGTGAGTTACTACATTTAGCAGACATGCAATAGAGATGTGATGTCACAATAGAGTTGTATTGTCACAATAGAGATGTGATGTCACAATAGAGTTGTGATGTCCCTAAAACAGTTGTGACAATTGCACTTACAGTTTAGAGAATGTTAAGACTGTTTCAAAAAATGAGCCAAAGCGATTGAGAAAAACTGTAATATGTTCAGTCTTCTTTACATTCAATTCTCTATCTCTATTGGAAATTGATATTGAAAGTACTAAAAACGCGTAGCCATAGTATGTTTATTTGTTGTCACGCAACTCCGATGAGTGTGATGGTTGTTCTGTCCATGCAGCCTGTGTGAACTTCTCAATTATTGCAAGCGCAAGGGCTTCCGCTCCATCATTTTACCGTTTGACAGACACACACCACATTTGTCATGAAATTCACACTTCAGCTGCACACATTCGGGGAAGACGCGCTCCCTAAGAGCTACACACACACACACCACCTTTGTCAATGCGGCTCCTTCTCGCTGGATATTGATCAGTAGAAGTACTTCTGTAGCCTATCATCAGCCAACGGTGACATTCACTACACTGCGCGCTCAGACTGGCAGGTTGCTGTACTGGCGCTATGGAGGACAAACCCAAGGATGATTGCGCCGCGAAGGGAAAGGAATCGATTTCCTACCAACGAAGGATGTGGAAGAATTTCCAAGACAAAACCAAACCGTTTTTGAGCCCCAAATTGGGCTCTGAACGTCGCAGTCCCGACAGTAAAAAGGAGACTGGGTTATGGATGTTTAAAAGGAAAAAGAAAGAGCTAGACCGTTTATTTTCGTCCTCACAGCCCAATCTCTGCTGCTCTACCCCGGCGCCTTTCCCGGCTGACCAGTCCCTCTGCGGCACAGCGCCAGGGAGCAGCAGCACCGGGCAACCTCTGCAACAGCTGCTGGGGGCCGATGGAGCGTCGGCGAGCAAGCCAGAGCTAACGGGACATGGGAGCCCCAAGCTCATCGTCTCCCATTTAATCCTGTCCCATCAGAAGAGCTCCTCTCTCGGCTCTGCAAGCTTCGAGAAGCTGGTAGTAGAATCTTCGGTCATTGGAGAGGAGGAACAGTTGCGCAAAAACGCCAGTGATTCTGTGAGTAGTCTAACCTGAATGTAAACAACGTGCCACACATATCCAAAAGCGCCCTTTAGAATATGTGTGAATAAATATAAAAGGCAGTTAAAGTGTCAGTTTATGGATAATCGCCATTGTTATTGTGCATTTTGAGCTCAATAAGCTGCAGAAACACAATATAAATGCTCCTAAAAAAGGTGGTTATTGTAGGCAAAGCAGTGGAGGCTCATCAGAGGAAGGGGAGGAACATCCTACTCAGTGAATTTCATAACTTTTATAATGTTTCAAATTTTTTTAAATCATTTTTAGATAAAACTATACTAAACATATTCACATGTCACCAAATAACTGATTAAAACACACTGTTTTAGCCTCAACAGCACTCTCTGGGGAAGCACCCCGGTGTAGCCGTAGAACAGCTATTTTCTGTCCTCCTCTGGGTACACTGACTTCAATACAAAATCTAGGAGGTTCATGGTTGTGCACTGAAGTCCACAAGCAAAGAGAAAAGGTGAGAGGAGGGGAGTGCATCGATGCAAGTAGGAACTATACAACAAGCAAAGTGATCATGCTGTTCTATGCTAGTGGACTATGTGTGCGGGGGGTGATCAGCGGTGTATTCATTCTGGCGATTCTGTTGACATTTGTTTTCTTAAAACAGAAGCAAACAGAACCAAACGGGAATAAATCTACCTGCATTTGTTCAATAGAAGCTCTTGTTTGCAACTGTTGGACAAATGATCACACCCTAGATCAGCTAGATGCAGGCAAGAGTGTGCAAGGCGGTATTGAATGTGTCAATGTCTTTCACCTTGATTACTCCAATTTGTCTCTTGACCTGTGCACCTATGTTATACACTTTCATTCATAGGCTAGGTTGTAGCAACCTCATGATGTGTATAGGGAAAATTTGAGTATCATGTAGTAGCCTAAGCCTATCGCTGTTACATTGAACTGGGTGAATGGATTATGAATGACAGTCATCCAATATGCTGTAATAGAAATAAGGCCATGGTCATAAAAAAAATCTATCCTCCCTAATCTTAAACTGCACCAAATGCCACTGGCTAATTTCACACTATACAGTTGCATCCCATGGTGAAACATCTGAAGCCATTCACTTTCAATGGAAAGAAAGCTAGAGATGCCAATAGTGTGTAACTGTTTTGTTACATACGGTATACACTGAGTATACAAAACATTAGGAACACCTTCCTAATATTGAGTTGCACCCCACCCCTTGCCCTCAGAACAAGCTCAATTCGTCGGGGCATAGACTCTAAAAGTTGTTGAAAGCATTCCACAGGGATGGTGGCCCATGTTGACTCCAATGCTTCCCACAGTTGTATCAAGTTGGCTGGATGTCCTTTGGGTGGTGGACCACACACAGGAAACTGTTCAGTGTGAAAAACCCAGCAGCATTGCAGTTCTTGACACAACCCGGTGCGCCTGGCACCTACTATCACACCTTGTTCAAAGGCACTTAAATATTTTGTCTTGCCCATTCACCCTCTGAATGGCACACATACACAATCCATGTCTCAATTGTCTAAAGCCTTAGAATTCCTTCTTTAATCTGTCTCCTCCCCTTCATCTACACTGCTTGAAGTGGATTTAACAAGTGACATCAATAAGGGATCATAGCTTTCACCTGGATTCACCTGGTCAGTCTGTCATGGAACGAACAGGTGTTCTTAATGTTTTTTGTACTCAGTGTACATTATTCATATATTTTACATACATAGTACTTTTATTTACAGTATTAAATTACATAAATATAGTTTGATATAAACATTACACATTAAAAGGTACTCAGGTATACATGATATATGGTGTTTTTGGGCCTAACTATTAGAGATTCTGAGTTTTTAATCCCAGCTCTCCGGTAATCTGTCCACCCATTTATCTCTGTAGACCACCCTCTTTTGATTTCCATGTGCCATATATTTTTCAACTGTGATGGCTTACATGAGTTCTGAACCTTTCTAATCTCATAGTACCCAAAGATTGTAAATGAAAGATTAATATTTTTGCCAAGAGTATTATTATTTTGTTAATTCATTGACTGTGGCTTTTTAAATCTCCCAACAGTGCTATTTGTAGGGTTAGTTTTAGGTGAATGTTGTGATTTTTCAGCCTCTATTAAACCTTTGTTTCCTCATATCTCTCAGAACATTCAAGTCTTTAAATATAACATTGTGGGGCTCTGGTGCAGGGACCCTGAAATGCTGATGCAGCTTTGTGTGTGTGTATGTGCGTGTGTGTGCGCGCGTGTGTGCGTGCGGTCTGCAACAGTGCTAATTTTTAAATGACTCTCAGAGCTCAGGATTAAGCCAACACTTTCTAAATTAAATTTTAAATTTATGGGAAAAACAAGACACAGCATTAAACACCCATAATTTCACAACGTAATTTGGAGAGTGAGCGGTGGTGATTCATTTCAAGTTCCGAGAGTCTGAATGTCGGAAACGCGGGACATTTTCCGGATGTCCTAGTTCCTTAACTAGTAACTACACAGTGTGTATTGTCCATTGGGTTTTAGAAGTCTGGGTGTACATGACATAGAAGACACAGATGAGTGGCATTGATAATCTTTGCAGGTCTGTGAAGGGGCTCCTAATGATATTGAGTTCTGTTTGTATAATGAAGATCTGCTAGGTGTGTCATTCAAAATTCTAATTCCTATCAGTCCCCATTCTTTGCGTACCTTTCAACACCTCACAAATGCATTCAGAGGCATGAAAGATGTGTGAGTGTTTGTGTGTGTGTGTGTGTGTGTGTGTGTATGTGTGAGAGAGTATGTGTCAGCTAGGCTGAATGGTTTGTTGATGTAGCAGAAAATTGTCAAATCTATTCTTTGTACCCCATATCATTTCACTTGAACGTGTGAAATGGTCAGACTGGCAAACTACAAGAGAAATGACAGATGCATTTTCTCATTGTCAGTCATAATCCGCATGTGTCATTTTCCATATTGAAATAGATCAGCTAGATTCACAGATATGTTCATCTGTTGCCTTCAGGTTCTGAGCCTCTCCACCTTACCCCAGCTCTACTTGTGTCCACTTGATGAATGGCCAGTCCCAGACACGTGAACGTCGAGCCCATGTGAGAGTGACTGTGGGTCTGCTCTGTTGGAGTATAGAGCTTGTCCAACGTCACACACCTCAGACTCTTGTGCTCTGGTGTTGGAGACACTGACACATGATGTTTCTGTTTGGCTGCAGAGTGTACACACCTGATTTCCTAGGTAGAAATCAGTTGCCCGGAGAACAGCGGGTGAGGGTTTCAACGACCAGAGCTATAGACGCCTGGTCTAGGCCCTCTCCTCTGCCATACTGAGCACTGCAGTCACTCCAATCAGTCACTTCAGCCACTTCAGCCACGGGCTGAAAGCTGTCCCAGAGATGTGTTGGTCCCCGTCTAATGTTCTTAGTTCAGAGTGCATCAGTACACTGCTGTCTCCATCCTCTCTGTCTCTGAGCTCAGTTTGAAGGCCTGAAGCTCTTCTTTCTGGCAGCATTATATCCTTTAATCTCTCACTCTCACACTTTCTCACTCCCTCTCCCTCTCAGTCTCAAACTCAGAAGTTCTTTGTTCTGGGAGGATTACCCCTGTTTCCAGCTCACAAAGGCCATTTTAAATATTTATCAGTCAGGAAGGAGGAAGGACATCCTGTATACAGGACACACCACACTCACACACCTTATTAGAAACCTATAGTAAGCTGCTCATTATTTTCATTCATTCATTTGGAATGGTTCCTCTGTGGTTGACCGCATGTGGTCTATCCTGGACTGAAGTGGACACAAGAGCCTGTACAGTTTTTGCTTGCAACACTAGCAACTCACGGTATGTCATCAAACACATCATTCACATATTATTTTAGTGAAGTCACCACTCACAGACTGATATATACAATGGCTGTCACACTGATTGGTTTCCTGTGCTGGGAAAATTGGTGAAAAAGTGGTTGATATGCGTGGGCATTTAAGAGAGCAGCGCCTGGCTCGATCCAAATGGGGAATTCCCAGAGATGGCAGTTAGTTACATTAATAGTCATGACTGACAGCTTCCATACCCTGGGGACCCTCTCTGCTGCTAGTCAGATAATGACTGATGTTGAGAGTCTGAAAGCCTCTGGGCAACATGAGTCAGAGAAAAACACATTCGTGCAGGTTTGAGTGACAAATACTCAAGAAATGGAGGCGTGGAGATCTCATCTCTGATAGATTGAAGTATTCCCTTCTCTCTTCCTGACTCCTCCCATGTGTGCTCAATGTCTGGTGAAGGATACTGAGGGTAACGAAGGATAGCTTGTCCCATTGGAGCCTTTCCCTTCCGTCTGACCGAGCATGTCAGGCTAAAACAGACCGATTCAACTCCAGACAGTTTAAGCCCACAGTATCAACAGTACTCACTGTGTTACCGACACATCCCAACATCCCAGTGTGCACCTCGCCCACTTCTCGGATGTCTCCCCTGCTCTGATCTCAATCTGTGTGTCCGAATGAATTTACCACAAGGAAGAAAAGGAGGATGTTGTGCTCTGAGGACACATGGAAATCCCATCTGAAAAACCACCAAGAACAGGAGAACAAACTGGGTGGTGTGAGGAGAGAGTGAACACGACTGCACTGCATTGTTTCCCTGAGGCTTGGTTCTCTTCATTCTACACCTTCTCTCAGGACAGAGAGTAGCGTGTTAAACCACAGTGTGACTCAGGAGCAATGGTGGCTGGTTGCACTTTTAATGGGGATGACAGGCTCATAGTAATAGTTGTCCATGTGTTTGATACCATTCCATTCGGTCCATTCCAGGCATTGTTATGAGCCGTCCTCCCTTCACCAGCCTCCTCTGCTCATGAGTCCTCTACAGTTCTCATCATGAGCAGCACATTCAGAGGTGAATCACATTTTACTGTCACTGCACTCTGACATTCACAGCAGAAATGCACAGTAAGGCTTGCTAAGGTTGTCTTCTCTTCATCTGTTGTATTGTGTTTGCCCTGGAGTGTTCAAATTCATCCACAGACACACACACTCAAACGCCCCTCCCCTGCCCTCCATGCACATACAAACAAACAGTTTTATGTCTGCCTCTCTGTAGGAGGGTTTTCTATTGCCCAGGGTTGATCCGGTCTCAGTTTCTGCTTGTTTGACTGTGTGCGTGCGTGTGTGTGTTTAGATTCAATTGTTATTGTCCTCCATGGAGGAAATTACCAAAACCAAACTTCCCTTCACCCAGGACCACAGATAAAACAACTTCCCTACACCCAGGACCACAGATAAAACAACTTCCCAACACCCAGGACCACAGATAAAACAACTTCCCTTCACCCAGGACCACAGATAAAACAACTTCCCTTCACCCAGGACCACAGATAAAACAACTTCCCTTCACCCAGGACCACAGATAAAACAACTTCCCTACACCCAGGACCATAGATAAAACAACTTCCCCACACCCAGGACCACAGATAAAACAACTTCCCTACACCCAGGACCATAGATAAAACAACTTCCCTACACCCAGGACCACAGATAAAACAACTTCCCTACACCCAGGACCATAGATAAAACAACTTCCCCACACCCAGGACCACAGATAAAACAACTTCCCTACACCCAGGACCACAGATAAAACAACTTCCCCACACCCAGGACCACAGATAAAACAACTTCCCTACACCCAGGACCACAGATAAAACAACTTCCCTACACCCAGGACCACAGATAAAACAACTTCCCAACACCCAGGACCATAGATAAAACAACTTCCCCACACCCAGGACCACAGATAAAACAACTTCCCTTCACCCAGGACCACAGATAAAACAACTTCCCTACACCCAGGACCATAGATAAAACAACTTCCCCACACCCAGGACCACAGATAAAACAACTTCCCAACACCCAGGACCACAGATAAAACAACTTCCCTACACCCAGGACCACAGATAAAACAACTTCCCTACACCCAGGACCATAGATAAAACAACTTCCCCACACCCAGGACCACAGATAAAACAACTTCCCTACACCCAGGACCCAGGAGTATTTCAAAACAGTGGTGTTTGGTGTGGGTAGTCCTATTATTTTGGAGGCAGTATGGGTGATTTTCAGAAGTTTGTTTCTGTCGTTGACTGTGAGCAGAAAAAATATTTTTCTGTGGGAAGGGTTCTACCTGGAACCCAAAAGGGTTCTACCTGGAACCAAAATGGGTTTTTCAAAGGATTCTCCTACGGGGACAGCCGAAGAACCCTTTTAGGGTCTAGATTCAACATTTTCTTTTTTCTAAGAGTGTAGAGAAGGACTGGTTCCAGAATGGTTCGGTATGGTAGGAGTAGCAGTTAGGGTTTGACATAGAGGGAACAGAGTTTGCAGACGGTGAAGTCTCTGTTGGCAGCGTTACAGTAATATTCCAGCAATCAAATAACATTCCCCTAAACAGACTAGACATGCAGTCCAACCCATAGATGGAGACTTGAAGCCTTGCATGACCCTCAGTTAGACTCAGGGGACTAGACATCTCAGAGGACACAGAAAGACGAGCAGACCCCACACATGATCAATCAGTGCAATTAGGAGAACAGAATGATTGGGTCGACAATCAATACATGAATCAAATGAGTATTGTATGGGACCCTTTAACTGTGCCCTCTTAAATCCATTTCACCCTCTAGTGGCCTCATGGGTGGAACATTATTAATAATTTCATAATGAATAAACATGATTTAAAAAAAAACTGCTGAAAATCCAGTATTTCTACAGTGCATTCGGAATGTGGAACTTGTGTCTATTACAGCACAGCTGTACATTTGTATGGTCATGTCTCCTTTTGTGAATGTGCTTATATTAATTCCCTTGCAGAACTATCTTTCTTTCTCTCTCCGTGTCTGTTCCCATCGATTCATTGAATTAATTTGAACATTGTCATATTTTTGTAGGATAAAGGGTTTATTGAATGTGCTGTGGTGCAGCCGCACAGGTTTAGACCGTGCACTTTACAGCGCCCCTGAAGAGAGGTCTTGAGTCTGTATCCGTGTCTTTCATCTCCAGGGCAACTGCAACAGATAATTATGTAAAAAGACACAGTATTGATCCTACCGTGAGTTACGAACCGCTGGATTTCTTGGCAGGTCATTGGTCTATTAATAAAAAAGGGATATCATTTAATTTACCTATCAGTCCTCCTATTTCAAAGTGTCTACCACAGCAAGCACTTGCATGAAGACTAAAGCAAAGGATAGAGCACCCGTCATTAGGATTAGGCTATAGGGTTTACCCACTCTACAGTCTCAATGGTTTAAATCTCACCAATGTCACGACTTGCCCTGTTGGGTGAGGGTCATAGCCCCCCCCTCACACCCTTTTCTCTCTCCCCCACCACAGGTTTTTGACGGTCGTAAATACCTAAACTCTCTCAAACCACTCTAGCAAAATGGAAGTTTGGAAAGCCTTTGGTACCACAGAGAAATACTTTGCAGTACAGTAACATCAAAAGGTTGGAGAATTAAACAATATTTCTGTAATCCAAACAGTTGTAAGGGTCCGTTGGTACTTAAAGAACTATAATCCCAGATCAGTTTTTGTATTGGGATATTATTACGGATTATATAACTAAATAACTGTATCTCTGAGGGGGTACACATTCTAGTTATCAGATTTACACCTAAATGTTGTGAAACTATTTGTGAGAAGATGAAATGTGATTTTAGTCTTCTAAATGAGAAAATTGTTTTCATAAGCATGCTTATGCTCAATCAGTAACCCCGCCCACGGGAGTACAGACATTGGAGCAACTCGAAGGAACGCCCCTTTAGGCCGAGTGCTTATAAAGGACTCCTAACGAAATGTACATTGGACCAGAAAATGTGAGGACTAGTTTATCAGTCTGCAGCTGAGAACGTACGTGGCCTAGAACGTACGTGGCCTAGGACAAGGACACAGACACTCCTCTTAAACCTCTCCTAACGAGATCAACTCTAAGAACTACAGGGTACTTCAACGTATCTGCTCTAATCAACACTACGACCAGAAAGACTCTGCAAAGGACAATGACGATCTCTACTGGGAAAACCTTACATCATCGACCCATCTATCGAATCCCAGCTCAATCGTAAATATATAAATAGCATTTCCTTTTTCCTAATGGGCGGTTACTAAAGTGCATAAGATTTTGTATTTACGTGAGCATAGCTTCGCAAGGTCCGATAGAGACCCATTCATTTGTCTCCTCCTCCCGCTCTTTCTTTCCCCAACCCCTTCCTGTGTGTAACCAGCCGTCATATCGGGTTAGTCCACTAGGGACTTTTCATAACATGATTAGTAATCAATGTATAATCTATCCTGTTGTGTGTATGTATTTAGGTAGTTAGTAAATAAATAATTATTCGCTGATTCATCATGGAGACTAGGGTTCGTGCAGATAGATTTTACGACGTTCAGATGAGACTGAGAGAAGGTAACGATTAATTAATGACTGATTGATGACTGAAATGTAAGAGCTCTTTATTATCTCTGTGACACTGCGAGGGTGGTGAGCACAAAAATGGAGGAGGTCGAACAAAAAGGAAAACAACAAAGAACGAAGTCGATCTATATACTTTAATGACTCACTGAACAGTCTGAGTCGCAGCTCGGAAACAATAATCCAAACACCGGGAGGGGAACATATAAAGGGAGTGCAATCAAGTGAGTGGAAGCAGGTGTGTGCGTCTGTGCATGTGGAATCAGGGGATGGACATCAGGTGTGTGCATGTGAGCGCGGCTGCCATCATACTCAGCCGGTGGTTAGTATACTGGAGAGCCAGGGCGCCGGGGCGGGAGGGAAACCGTCGAGGTCAGGGGCACAGACGTTAGATAGATAGATAGATAAATAGGTTCTTTATTGATCCCCGAGGGGAAATTACTTTGTCAAGCAGCTACAAAAAACACAGGGCAGGAGCAAAATGCCAGAACAAAAATACACAAAAGACAGATAAACGATACATGATACATGTACTCCTCCTCCTGCCCACCCCTGATGCTCCCTACAATTGTGGCGTCATCCGAGAACGTCTGCAGGTGGCATGTTTCAGAGTTATATCTGAAGTCTGAGGTGTAGAGGGTGAACAGGAAGGGGAACAGGACCATTTCCTGGGGGGCCCCGGTATTGCTCACTGCCCGTTCTGACACATAGCTCTGTAGCTGCACAAATTGTGGCCTACCGTTAATAGTCCACTTTCATCCGCCTCATCTTCTCACCCAGTAGCAGGGACTGAATGGTGTTGAAGGCACTGGAGAAGTAAAAAAACATAACCCTCACAGTGCTACCTGCGTTGTCCAGGTGAGAGTAGGCCCTCTGCAGAAGGTAGATGATTGCATCATCCACCCCGATGTTGCGCTGGTATGCGAACTGTAAGGGGTCCAGTGATGTACACACCAGGGGTCTGAGGTGAGCGAGGACTAACCTTTCCAGGGTCTTCATGATGTGGGAAGTTAGTGCTACAGGTCTGAAGTAATTCAGGACAGTGGGGTGCGCCTTCTTGGGCACTGGGACGAGGCAGGATGTTTTCCACAGCACAGGGACCCTTTCCAGGCTCAGGCTAAGGTTGAAGGGGCGCTGGAGTATTCCACACAGTTAGTCAGCACAGACTCTAAGCACCCTTGGGCTGATGCCATCAGGGCCCGCCGCTTTCCACTGATGTAGTCTCTTCAGCTCTCTCTTCACTTGGTTGGTGGTGAAAGCCAGCCCAAGTGGGGAGTTGGGGGGGAGGGGGTTGTTGAAGTTCAGTCCAGAGGTGGGGGGGGAAGGGAGGTGTTGCAGAACCGTCCAGAGGGAGTGTGGGTGGGGTGGGGGTCGCAGATTGTCTCAACAGAGGTGTCGTGTGCAAAGGAGGGGGGGACAGCCTTGAGGGTGTGTGGCTGATAGAAGAATTTGTATGTTTAAAGTAATGACTAAAGTATTCCACCCTGAAACTGTATGAACTGTGTGAAATATGTGAAATGCATTAGAATCATAAGAGGTGGGGGGCTTAGGCAAGACTGCAGTTAGAGTGTAGCAACTAGGAGATGTCTGTTTTTGTGTAGGTATGAACGTAGTTAGTGGAAAAGTACAGAATGTCTTGAAGGGAGTGACCTGAGATAACAGGAACTTGTGTGTGTATAAAAAGAGGGGCTCCTCATGAGGGGTGCAGAGCTCTCTGAATAAAGAACTGATCTATTGGGACTTTGTTTAATTCTTCATTAACCAGAGACTTACAACCTCTGGGAATTAATCAAAGCTAGAGTGATAGTTCATTTAGAACATTGAGATAGAAATTCTTGTGACAGTGGCCTGGAGAGCTGGAGGGGAGGTAGACAGGGCTAATATCGAACCTGTTAAAACATTGGTTCAGCTCAGGGTGGAATACTTTAATTCCATTAATTCCTATGAAAGACTGCTCCTACTGGGGAGCGCCAATAATGCCGACCGGTGGCTTCAAAGCCTCTCAATGGCCAATACATAGCATCAGCAATCCAGGGTTTAAATACATAATTGGGTGGGACAGCAGCGGTTCCATAAATTGCTAGCTAGCCGAGGAAAAGGTTAGCACTACTAGCAGCACACCATAGAGGGCTAGCCAAGGACAGGGTTAGCACTACTAGCAGCACACCATAGTGGGCTAGCTAAGGACAGGGTTAGCACTATTAGCAGCACACCACGGGGCTAGACGAGGACAGAGTTAGCATTACTAGCACACACCACAGAGGGCTAGCCAAGGACAGGGATAGCATTACTAGCAGCACACCATAGAGGGCTAGCTGAGGGTTAGCATTACTAGCAGCACACCATAGAGGGCTAGCCGAGGACAGGGTTAGCACTACTAGCAGCACACCATAGAGGCAGAGATAATTCAGCTTTCAGGGAGGTTGGACATCAATTCCAAATCCTGTGGAAGGATGCGTCGCTCAGAAACAGTCAGCAACATGATTCCTTACGCGTATGCTTGTTTATCATAGCCAGGACCAGATTATGAACGGGCACGCAGATAGCATATGATAGCAAAATTTGTAGAATTGTAGGAAATTAGCTTTAAAACTGCAACATTTGCTATGAACCTCATGGCAAAATGTGAACAAAAGCATGAGATGAACTATAAAACAGCAAAAAAAATCCCTACCTCATGACAAAATGCGTAGGATAGCATTATAAAACTGCTAATCTTTCTCTCCGCACCATGGCAAAATACGGCCCTGATCATAGCCGTGCCTTCCCAGGAATTATAATGGCAGGGATGTAGCTTACTAGTGTATCAAAGCCTACATGGTGCGCGGTCACATGGGCAGCATTTAAGTAAGCCAGGGTGTTTGAGATATGTCTTGTGTTCCTAGAATGGCAACTGCATAAATTATGCTTGTTTAGTCTGGCTGGGCTGGGTGGAATAGATCCTTTGTAGAGCACTGCTGAATGTCACAGAGGAAACGGTTGTTTATACCCCAGGAGTCGTTCTGTCTTTCTCCATGAGCAGGCCCCAGCCCTTCACAGCCTGCATCTTCTGCTATATCATCTTCTCTCATCACTATGCTGTGGTTTGTGGCTATGCAGCTCTCTGCACAAACCTATTGTTACTGGCTACCTACTGTGGTTTTGTTTGTTTGTGTGTGTGTGTGTGTGTGTGTGTGTGTGTGTTTTCACTTCTCTTGGGCTGGTGGATTTGATTTGTTTCCGTTTATGTCAATCAAAGTGAAACAGCAAACAGTGTGTGGGGGGTTTAACAAAACCCCTGTAGCATTTCAAGCTATACCAACACCTTCTTGGGTATGTAGTGAGAGTAGTGAACAGCACAGTATTCATTCTCTTTTAAGCAACACATTTCTAATGAACCATTATCCCTCTGTTCTCTACCTAATCATCTGGGTGAATGCTCTTCCACTGTACAGTTTAAATTACCGTCCTCTCTCTCTCCATCGCTCTGATCCTCTGTCTCCTCAGCTCTGCTGGGGCCACTCAAACAGTGGATAAAGAGAACCTACAATTAGACCTGTTTTACTGAGGAGAGAGAGAGAGAGAGAGAGAATATTTCTTCATTATTTTCCAAGCAGTGTTGACCTATGATCTGCCGGTTTTCTGGTTGCACTTGCGAGGCCAATTCTACCAGGAAACCTCAGCGTTGCTTATGTAAAGGATAGCAGGGTGACACGCCACGTTTTTCTAACTTAATCCTGCCCTTGAGTGTCTTGTCGATGGGGGAGGATGGCTCATAATAATAGCTGGAAAGAAGTGAATTGATTGGTATCAGCCAAATGGAAACCACATGTTTGATACCATTCAATATATTCCGTACCAGCCATTACTATGAGCCCGTCCTCCCCAATTAAGGTGCAACTAGCCACCTGGGCTTGTAGAAGCCCTATTTTCGGATGCAGGATTGTAGTGGATTGTGTGGATGTGCCAGTGTAGTTATGTCATCTAAGAACACGTCACTGTAAAGTTAAACAAGATCTACAAAAACACAGTTCAGATCAAGCCATGTGGTGCATTTGATCTATTAGGTCGTAGCTGTCACCTTGTGTTGCTGCACGCCACACACTGTTTGAATTGATTTACTTCACTGTGTGAATCAAATGGGAAGTCATTGTAGCATATGATCCGTTTATATTAGCATGAGAAATCAAACCCCTGTAAATGGCAGCTGTAGTGAAAATATAGGGGCACTGTTGAGTGGGATCCTGCATGGGGGCCGTGTTGTTGACGGTGTCAGTGGGTGAGAATGGATTTGGCGCCACCTGCTGGCATCAGGTGGAGTCTTGCCAGGTGAGGGAATATCGTGTAATTGCAGACCTCAATTCGTGGCAATTTCTGATATCAGGAAACACCCATTGATACGTGCCATTGGTCAGTTCCAATGTTATAAGACTGATGGGTTGTTTACATAGCAGGTTAGGATAATTAACGTGGCAGGTTAGGCAAGTTAGGTTAAGGTTAGGAAAAGGGTTAGGGTTAGGCTTAGATACAATGCTACAGATGTCAACAACTGTTGTCCCCGACATGAAAGAAACGGCCACGGACCAATGGCGAGCATCAATGGGTATAACATGATATCAAGAAACGCCCAATATCAGAAAACACCCCTAATTGCGGTCTGCAATTACACCCTTCTCAGGTGAGGAGAGGATGTGGCTGATAGTAGGTTGAGAATGACAGTCAGACTTTGATAATCAAGCTTTACTTCTAATTGAGAGTTTAGACCCTGATAGTTCTATGGAATAAAAGGAAGCTGACACATAAATAATGCCTCTTGGATTTGAAGGATACTTGGTAATAGTAGAATACCTGTAACCTACAAGATTCCGTATTTCCTTGAGATGTGAATAGGCTGTGGGCTCCGCCCTGGCCACTCCCTAACCACACCATAGTCACTTTCTGGGGCACGTTCAGCAGGACACAACGTTTTGGAACGTTCTGATATAAATATCTTATGCCGAACAAACATGCTTCTCCGACATGTAGAACAAGGAATCATGTTGATGGCATTTTTATCTGCAATGTTTGACAACATTTGGCAACTTAACTTCGCCTTTGTTTGAGTGACTGCACATTTTGGTCAGAAATGTTTGGTAACTAGGAAACTGTTTATAGTTGAAAAGCCTAGTCATTTCACGCCATACGAGTGAGAACTTTCTCAAAGACTCCTTTTGTGGACTATTGACTTCCAAGTGTGAAAGGCTATTTTTGAGGTCTACTTGTATGTTTAGTCTTTCTCCTCTGTGGACTATTTCTCCTTTGAGTCATTTCACAGACTAACTGAGCTGGTTAAAACAATCCTTATTTCATTAATAACAGCTGGATTAATAGAATTTTCACTTGTTATTTGGAATTCTTACTGGACAAAGCTGTCGTCAAGGCAAAGGGTGGCTATTTGAAGAATGTGAAATATAAAATATATTTTGATTAGTTTAACACTTTTTTTTACATGATTCCATATGTGTTATGTCATAGTTTTGATGTCTTTTATTCTACAATGTAAAAATGTTGCAAATAAAGAAAACCCCTTTTGACCGGGGGTGTATATATATATATTTTTTTATATATATATGTTGGACACAACGTCCCCAGGTGGTGGTGAAGGTAGGAAACAACACCTCCTCCTCGCTGATCCTCAACACTGGGGCCTACAGAGACAGCCTACAGGGAGGGCTCTGGGAGTGTGGTGCCAGGAAAATAACCTCTCACTCAACGTCAACAAAACTAAGGAGATGATCGTGGACTTCAGGAAATGGCAGAGGGAGCACCACATCGATGGGACCGCAGTGGAGAAGGTGGAAAGTTTCAAGTTCCTCGGCATACACGTCACTGACAAACTGAAATGGTCCATCCACACAGACAGTGTGGTGAAGAAGGCGCAACAGCGCCTCTTCAACCTCAGGAGGCTAAAGAAATTTGGCTTATCACCTAAAACCCTTACAAACTTCTACAGATGCACAATCGAGAGCATCCTGTCGGGCTGCATCACCGCCTGGTACGGCAACTGCACCGCCCATAACCGCCAAGCTCTCCAAAGGGTGGTGCGGTCTGCCCAACGGATTACTGGGGGCAAACTTCCCGCCCTCCTGGACACCTACAGCACCCGATGCCACAGGAAGGCCAAAAAGATCATCAAAGACCTCAAACACCCGAGCCACGGCCTGTTCACCCCGCTATCAGACGGCGAGGTCAGTACAGTAGCATCAAAGCGAGAGACTGAAAAATAGCTTCTATCTCAAGGCCATCAGACTGCTAAACAGCCATCACTAAAACACCAGAGGTGGCTGCCTATTGAAAGATTAGAAATCACTGGCCACTTTAAGGAATAGAACACTAGCCACTTTAATAATGTATCCGTATCTGCATCACTCATCTCTATGTATAAACTTCACTCTACACTAATCTACGGTATCTTAGTCACTCTAATTGTGTGTACATATTGCATCACCTGTATCATATGTACAGTTTATACTGTATTGTACTCTATACTACGCCACTGACTGCTAAACAACCATCTCTAGCACATCAGAGACTGCTGCCTATAGACATAGATTAGAAATCACTTTAAGGAAATGAAACACTAGTCACTTGAATAATGTTTCCGTATCTTGCACTACTCTTCTCATACAGTATGTATAAACTGTACACTACACTATTCTTCTATTAGATTTATGTGTATTTGGGTATATGTTGTGAAACTGTTAGATATTACTGCACTGTTGGAGCTAGAAGCACAAGCATTTCACTACACCCGCTATTGATTTGTACTTTACCACAATTCATGAAAACTAACCACTTCGTCTTTCTTTTCCAGGAGAGTTCTTTCTTTTGAAATATAATCAGGATCAAATAGATTACATGTAGGAACCCATTTCTCCGGTAAAGGAGGTGAAGATAGAGTTTGGGTTTCACTTTTCTCCAGTTAGTGTTCATAAATTACCTTGACACTTTCCACAGACTGACAGGCCTATTAGCAATGGTGGAAAAAGAACCCAATTGTCATACTGGACTAAAAGTATAGATACCTTAATAGAAGGTTTCTCAAGTAAAAGTGAAAGTCAACCAGTAAAATACTACTTGAGTAAAAGTCAAAAAGTATTTGATATCAAAAATACATGTACTTACTAAAATATACTTAAGTATCAAAAGTAAAAGTATAAATCATTTCAAATTCCAGACAGCACCATTTTCTTGTTTTTAAAATGTACAAATTATGCATTTATATTTAGCGAGTCTGCCAGATCAGAGGCAGTAGGGATGACCAGGGATGTTCTCTTGATAAGTGAGTGAATTGGACCGTTTTCCTGTCCTGCTACGCATTCATAATGTAATGAGTACTTTTGGGTGTCAGGGAAAATGAAAATAGTATAGATGTCAAAAATATAAATAGTATAGATACACAAAAAAACAGTAATTGAAAGGTCGCTGGTTCGAATACCTGAGCTGACAAGATGAAAAACCTGTTGATGTGTCCTTGAGCAAGGCACTTAACACTAATTTGCTCTAGGGGCTGACCCTGTAGGTAGGCTGTCATTGTAAATTAGAATTTGTTCTTAACTGACTTGCCTAGTTAAATAAAAGGAAAAAAATAAAACATTTGCAGCATTCACATCACTCCTTTTGTTTACCCACTACTTCTCTCTCTCTCTGCTCCTTCCCTAACTAACCTGTCTACCTCGTTCACCTACCTCAATACACCCTTTGTGATTAGCTTTTGTTCGTTCTTTCCTTGAATATATAAGAGGTCGTAGTTCTTCCTGATTTTGTATTACCTCTACAGCGCTTTCGGAAAGTATTCAGACCCCTGGACTTCCTCAGCAATCTACACACAATACCACATAATGACAAAGCAAAAACATTGTGTTTGCAAATGTATAAAAAAAAAAACAGAAATACCTTATTTACATAAGTATTCAGACCCTTTGCTATGAGACTCGAAATTGAGCTCAGCTGCATCCTGTTTCCATTGATCATCCTTGAGATGGTTCTACAACTTGATTGGAGTCCACCTGTGGTAAATTCAATTTATTGGACATAATTTGGTCCCACAGTTGACAGTACATGTCAGAGCAAAAACCAGCCATGAGGTTGAAGGAATTGTCCATAGGGCTCCGAGACAGGATTGTGTCGAGGCACAGATCTGGGGAAGGGTAACAAAAAACATGTCTGCAGTATTGAAGGTCCCCAAGAACACAGTGGCCTCCATCATTCTCAAATGGAAGAAGTTTGGAACCACCAAGACTCTTCCAAGAACTGGCCGCCCGGCCAAACTTGAGTTGTCGGGGGAGAAGGGCCTTGGTCAGGGAGGTGACCAAGAACCAGATGGTAATCTCTAGAGTTCCTCTGTGGAGATGGGAGAACCTTCCAGAAGGATAACCATCTCTGACGCACTCTACCACTCAGGCCTTTATGGTAGAGAGGCCAGACGGAAGCCACTACTCCGTAAAAGGCACATGACAACCCGCTTGGAGTTTGACAAAAGACATCTATAGACTCTCAGACCATGAGAATCAAGATTATCTGGTCTGATGAAACCAAGATTAAACTCTTTGGCCTGAATGCCAAGCGTCACTGTGAGGGCTTGGTTGTGCTAGGCCTAGTACTCCCACCAGGGGGGGATTGAGAGGCACACAAGCAAGTCCTCACACCCTAGCTGGGGAATGAATGATCCCCAATCAGAGACAGCTGTCTAGCGTTGTCTCTGATTGGGGAGAGTATTTAGGCACCTTTCTCATCCACCTGTAGGTGGATCATTGTTTGTTGTGTTTTGTCTGCACTGCCAGCAGCGTCACAGTAAGTCACCGTGTATTGTTTGTAGTTTTGTTTTTCACTCTCCTTGTTTTGTTTTAAATACTACGCACCGTGACAGTCACGTCTGGAGGAAACCTGGCACCATCCCTACGGTGAAGCATGGTGGTGGCAGCATCATGCTGTGGGAATGTTCTTCAGCAGCAGGGACTGGGAGACTAGTCAGGATCGAGGCAAAGATGAACGGAGCAAACTACAGAGAGACCCTTGATGGAAACCTGCTCCAGAGCACTCAGGACCTCAGACTGGGGTGAAGGTTCACCTTCCAACAGGACAACAACCCTAAGCACACAGCCAAGACAACGCAGGAGTGGCTTCGGGACTAGTCTCTGAATGTCCTTGAGTGGCCCAGCCAGAGCCCGGATTGAACCCGATCAAACATCTCTGAAGAGACCTGAAAATAGCTGTGCAGCAACACTCTCCTTCCCTCCTCTCTCCTTTGATATCTCATTAAATTGGAAGTCCCTCGATTCTCTGCTCACATCTCTCACACTGACTTTGATTTAACTCTGACTTGAGAGGAGGACTTCTCTATAGGTTTATACTGTGGTTTGTTTATGTGCCGTCTTTAACTTATAAAGTGACAAGTCCTTTACAGTAGCTCAGCTGAAATGATGACACTTTGAATTGGACTATCAGTGCTTGTCGAACATCTAATTCCAAAATCATGGGCATTAATATGGAGTTGGTTCCCTCTTTGCTGCAATAACAGCCTCCACTTTTCTGGGAAGGCTTTCCACTAGATGTCGGTGCATTGCTGCAGGGACTTGCTTCCATTCAGCCACAAGAGCATTAGTGAGGTCGGGCACTGATGTTGGGTGATTAAACCTGGCTCGCAGCCGGTGTTCCAATTCATCCCAAAGGTGTCCGATGGGGTTGAGGTCAGGGCTCTGTGCAGGCCAGTCAAGTTCTTCCACACCAATCTCAACAAACCATTTCTGTATGGATCTCGCTTTGTGCACGGGGCATTGTCATGCTGAAACAGGAAAGGGCCTTCCCCAAACTGTTGCCACAAAGTTGGAAGCACAGAATCGTCTAGAATGTAATTGTATGCTGTAGAGTTAAGATTTCCCTTCACTGGAACTAAGGGGGCTAGCCCGAACCATGAAAACAGCCCCCCTCCTCCACCAAACTTTACAGTTGGCATTATGCATTCGGGCAGGTAGCGTCAAGGGGTGTGAATGCTTTCTGAAGGCTCTGTACACATGTGATGAAATGCTGACTTGCAGGTTCAACTCCCAATAATGCAACAACAAGAAGTGACTAAGTGAATTCTAATTGATAGTTTTTTATGATCGTCTCTATTTCATGTACCTTTCTACGTTGCCTCTGAGGAAACAACGTGACACGGAGAGGATCTATGCCGGTCTGGGTGTGTGTATGGGCATGATGGAGATGGACAGAAACGAGGCTAGATGTGGTGACATGAGGAGAAGATATAGCCCACTCATTCTCAGTCACATCAATACTTTAGAAGAGCCATAGTTCAGTGCAGCCCCAGGCTGCAGAAACACACAGGGTTAGATCTAACATTTGATACAGCATTATTGATAATATGCTTGAGGCAAGCATGTAATATTTATTGACACATATTTATTTAATGGGATCACGTCATATACCCAATGGACTGAGAAATAGATTAGTATTCCCCTGACGTAGCCATCTCAGAGTCTCATCTGTCACTGAGGGTCCTGGCATCAGCAAGGGGGAGTGAGACAACTGACAGAGAGACTGCTAATCTGGTCTTTAGAGTGTGATGGATGTGATGACACGTGAGTTAATGTGAACTGATAAAAAAACCTGCTTAATTTCAGTACTGTAACCCCACCCCCACCATAATAACCCTGTGTGATGAGAAGCAGAAAGGATCTGTTGTGTCCCTAGCCAATGACTCACCACCCTACAGTACACACGCTTCAGAGTGATGAGCGCCGCCGTGGCTCAGGGGGCCTTCCTCTCTCCCACACTACGTCTCACTGCTCATCTCGCTGCCCTCTCTCTCTCTCTCGCTCTCTCTATCTATCTCTTTCCTGTCTGTCACTGTCACCCTCAACTCTCACATGTTCTTCAGCTAAACATGCTCTCACTCTGTCAGGTATAGTGTGTTGCCTGTTATTTTATGTTCTACATTTTTTTGTGCATGTGTCTTTGTTTTGTGTGTGTGTGTGTGTGTGTGTGTAAAACGGAATCTGTTACTCTAGCTCATATGCCTGCTTATACAACAGTACACTTGAAAGAGAAATACAGTTTGATAGAGAAACAGAAAGATACATTTCATGCATCCTGATAGTAAAAAATACACTACATGGCCAAAAGTATGTGGGCACCTGCTCGTCGAACATCTAATTCCAAAATCATGGGCATTAATATGGAGTTGGTTCCCTCTTTGCTGCAATAACAGCCTCCACTTTTCTGGGAAGGCTTTCCACTAGATGTCGGTGCATTACTGCAGGGACTTGCTTCCATTCAGCCACAAGAGCATTAGTGAAGTCGGGCACTGATGTTGGGTGATTAAACCTGGCTCGCAGTCAGCGTTACAATTCATCCCAAAGGTGTCCGATGGGGTTGAGGTCAGGGCTCTGTGCAGGCCATTCAAGTTCTTCCACACCGATCTCGACAAACCATTTCTATATGGATCTCGCTTTGTGCACCAGGCATTGTCATGCTGAAACAGGAAAGGGCCTTCCCCAAACTGTTGCCACAAAGTTGGAAGCACAGAATTGTCTAGAATGTCATTGTACACTGTAGCGTTAAGATTTGCCTTCACTGGAACTAAGGGGCCTAGCCCGAACCATGAAAAACAGCCCCAGACCAATATTCCTCCTCCACAAAACTTTACAGTTGGCATTATGCATTCGGGCAGGTAGCTTTCTCCTGGCATCCGCCTAACCCAGATTAGTCCGTCGAACTGTCAGATGGTGAAGCGTGATTCATTACTCCAAAGAACGCGTTTACACTGCTCCAGAGTCCAATGGCGGCAAGCTTTACACCACTCCAGCCGACGCTTGACATTGCGCATGGTGATCTTAGGCTTGTGTGCTCAGCAATGGAAACCCATTTCATGAAGCTCCCGACGAACAGTTCTTGTGCTGAAGTTGCTTCCAGAGGCAGTTTGGAACTCAGTAGTGAGTGTTGCAACCGAGGACAGACAATTTTTACACGCTATGGAGATCGTCTTTGAGGGGAGACAGAGGACAAACTGAAGCAGATCCACTTCCAGACAACAGAAGCTAGGAGGAAGAGCATCCGCTAGGAAGGAGGGAGGGAGTAAGTAAGGGAGGGCAGGAATGAGGCAAAGAGGTAGGGATGAAGAGAGGTAGTGAGGGGAGGAAGAGAAGCAGGAAGGTAGAGATGAAGAGAGCGAAAAAGCTATGAGGCAGAGGGGAGGAAGCCAGGGAGACAGGTAGGGAGAAAGGTAGGGAGAGGCTGGGAGGTAGGAAAAAGACAAGCAGGGAGACTGAGAGGCAGGCAGGAGACAGAGGTATGAAGCAGGCAGGGAGGCAGAGTGGCTGGCAGGCAGGCAGACTAAAAGTCTCCCTGGAGAAGAGCTGGGAGTCTTGCCATGGGTCTGTATCAGCCCTGCTGTGTTGGTTCTGCCTTGGCACTGTGTGGGGTCTATAACGCACAAGCCATCTCTCTTGCCGGTCTCTTCTATTGTGTGGGTCATCTGAAAGAGTTTCATAACGCTGCTGTGAGCTGGAGTAGGTCCTCTGAAAGGGTTCCATATCGCTGCTGTGAGCTGGAGTAGGTCCTCTGAAAGGGTTCCATATCGCTGCTGTGAGCTGGAGTAGGTCCTCTGAAAGGGTTTCAGTGACGGGGAGGCTTTAAAGAGTGTTTCTGAACCCTGGGCTGTTTTCCTCAGTTTGGGGGCTCCTGCCCGGGCTGCCATGCTGTGTGTGGGTCCTGTGATGTGCTGTGACTAATGAGTAGACAGATGGCACGCGCACCAGGCTCCACTGACTGGCACACTGATGCCAACAGAGGAGAAGAGGCAAGCCTGCAGACATGGTGAACTGTGTGTGTGTGTGTGTGTGTGTGTGTGTGTGTGTGTGTGTGTGTGTGTGTGTGTGTGTGAATTGTGTATATGTGTGTGGGAAGGGAGAGGAGGTGTGTGGGGACAGAAGGAGGGTAGTGTGTGTGTGTGTGTGTGTGTGTGTGTGGTGGCCTTTTTATTTTTTTTATTTCACCTTTATTTAACCATGTAGGCCAGTTGAGAACAAGTTCTCATTTACAACTGCGACCTGGCCAAGACAAAGCATAGCAGTGCGACAAAAACAACACAGAGTTACACAGTAAACAAACATAGTCAAAAACACAATAGAAAATCTATATACAGAGTGCAAAATGTAGTGCAAAATGCAGTAAGGTTAGGAGGTAGGACAATAAATAGACCATAGTGGTGAAATAAATTACAGATTATCATCATTAACACAGGAATGAAGGATGTGCAAATTATGATGTGCAAATAGAGATACTGGAGTGCAAGATTAGTGAAAATAACAAAAATAAATATGGGGATGAGGTAGTAGTGTGGGCTATTTACAAAAGGGCTATATACAGGTGCAGTGATCGATAAGCAGCTTTGACAGCTGATGCTTAAAGTTAGTGAGGGAGATAGGAACCTCTAGCTTCATTGATTTTTGCAATTCGTTCTAGTCACTGGCAGCAGAGAACTGGAAGGAATGGCGGCCAAAGGAGGTGTTGGCTTTGGGGGTGACCAGTGAGATATACCTGCTGGAGCGCATGCTACGGGTGGGTGTTGCTATGGTGACCAGTGAGCTGAGATAGGGCGGGGATTTACCTAATAAAGACTTATAGATGACCTGGAGCCAGTGGGTTTGGCGACGAATATATAATGAAGGCCAGCCAACAAGAGCATACAGGTCGCAGTGGTGGGTAGTATATGGGGCTTTGGTAACAAAACGGATGACACTGTGATAGACTACATCCAATTTGCTAAGTAGAGTGTTGGAGGCTAGTTTGTAAATGACGAAATCAAGGATCGGTAGGATAGTCAGTTTTACAAGGGCGTGTTTGGCAGCATGAGTGAAGGAGGCTTTGTTGCGAAATAGGAAGCCAATTCTGGATTTAATTTTGGATTGGAGATGGTTGATGTGAGTCTGGAAGTTGAGTTTACAGTCTAACCAGATGCCTAGGTATTTGTAGGTGTCCACGTATTCTAAGTCGGACCCGTCGAGAGTAGTGATGATAGTCCGGTGGGCGGGTGCTGGCAGCGTTCGATAGAAAAGCAAGCACTTAGTTTTACTAGCGTTTAAGAGCAGTTGGAGGCCACAGAAGGAGTGTTGTATGGCATTGAAGCTTGTTTGAAGGTTAGTAAACACAGTGTCCAAAGAGGGGCCAGATGTATACAGAATGGTGTCATCTGCGTAGAGGTGGATCAGAGAGTCACCAGCAGCGAGAGTGACATCGTTGATGTATATAGAGAAAAGGGTTGGCCCAAGAATTGAACCCTGTGGCACCCCCATAGAGACTGCCAGAGGATCGGACAATAGGCCCTCCGATTTGACACACTGAACTCTGTCTGCAAAGTAGTTAGAGAACCAGGCAAGGCAGTCACTTGAGAAACCAAGGCTGTTGAGTCTGCCAATAAGAATGCGGTGATTGACAGAGTCGAAAGCCTTGGCCAGGTCGATGAAGACGGCTGCACAGTACTTCAGTGTTTGGGTTAGTCTGCATAGAGATTATACTATGGTGCTGGTGTGCATTCAAGCGAGTAGGTGGCTGTGGACTAGGACGACTACACACAATAACACACACATGTGCATAACACACACACACACACACACACAAAAACGTATGGGTGATTCACAATGTATATCTATTTTTTTTTTTTTTTTTTCTATAAATAAGCTTGTTGCGCAATTAAAGGTCAATACACTGCATGTAAAATTATACCTAGTTTAAATATACTCAACCAAAATATAAACACAACATGCAAAGTGTTTCATGAGCTGAAATAAAATATCCCAGAAATGTTCCATACCTCCAAAAATTTGTGGCGAAATTTGTTTACATCCCTGTTAGCGTTTCTCCTTTGCCAAGATAATCCATCCACCTGACAGGTGTGACACATCAAGACGCGGATTAAACAGCATGATCATTACACAGGTGCACCTTGTGCTGGGGACAATAAAAGGCCACTCTAAAATGTGCAGTTTTGTCACACAACACAATGCCACAAATGTCTCAAGTTTTGAAGGAGTGTGCAGTTGGCAGGCTGACTGCAGGAATGTTCACCAGAGCTGTTGCTAGAGAATTGTTGTTTTAGAGAATTTGGCAGTACGTCCAACAGGCCTCACAACCGCAGACACCTGTGGGACCGTCTGAGACCAACCACCCGGACAGCTGATGAAACAGTGAGCTTGCACAACCAAATAATTTCTGCACAAACTGTCAGCTCATCTGCGTGTTCGTCGTCCTCACCAGGGTCTTGACCTTTACTGTAGTTTGGTGTTGTATCCGACTTCAGTGGGCAAATGCTCTCCTTCAATGGTCAATGGCACGCTGGAGAAGTGTGCTCTTCACAGATGAATCCCGGTTTCAACTGTACCGGGCAGATTGCAGACAGTGTGTATGGCGTTGTGTAGGCGAGCGGTTTGCTGATGTCAACGTTGTGAACAGAGTGCCCCATAGTGGCGGTGGGGTTATGGTATGGGCAGGCATAAGCTACGGACAACAAACACAATTGCATTTTATCTATGGCAATTTGAATGCACAGAGATACTGTGATGAGATCCTGAGGCCCCATTGTCGTGCCATTCATCCGCCGCCATCACCTTATGTTTCAGCATGATAATATACGGCCCCATGTTGCAAGGATCTGTACACAATTCCTGGAAGCTGAAAATGCCCCAGTTCCTCCATGGCCTGCATTCTCATCAGACATGTTGAAGAGGAGTGGGTCAACATTCCACAGGCCACAATCAACAGCCTGATCAACTCTATGTGAAGAAGATGTGTTGCGCTGCATGAGGCAAATGGTGGTCACATCAGATACTGACTGGTTTTCGGATTCATGCCTCTACTTTTTTTTATTTTTTTTTTATATCTGTGACCAACAGATGCATATCTGTATTGCCGATCGTTTGAAATCAATCCATAGATTAGGGCCTAATGAATTCATTTAAATTGACAGATTTCCTTAAAAATATTAGAAATTGTTTGTCAGTGTATAAGCATTCCACAAACATTAGACCCACAATTAATGTAATTATTTTATCAAAATAGATTAACCTGCTTTTTTGCAATAATCACTGATCTGACTTTCAAGTCTGTCCATGAAAATGAAAATGTTGTTACAGATTAAACCAGAATCATACACATCCACTAATAATGACATCCACTAATACACATCCACTAATAATAATACACATCCACTATATTTAAAGTCTAGACAACTTGGATCTATTTGCTTTCTACCAAGGTAGAACTGTTAAACTGTTACGAATACACCCTCCTGCCCATCTCCAACTGGTTGTACAAAATATCATCTTCACTTTAAGAAATTGAAATCAAGTGGCCTACCTGGTTAAGATTATGCTTATTTCTCAGAATGTGAACAAGTTGCCGTGTGCGACAGAAATCACAATCATGTTCATTGATACTCGCGTTTTAGTAGGGTCACTCTGTTCTACATTTTGGGAGTTGAGACATAAAAAGGTATCATTAGAAAGATTACGTTCTCATCTATTACAGTAAAATAATGTCTAAGCGTTACGGTGTCCATATGACCGATTCTGTTGGAACAAATCTCAAATGCAAATAGCGAGTTTAAACTGCTTGTTGTCATAGAGAATTCTTTCGTCGTTGTTGTTGTGAGTGGCAGGGGGAGGGGCTTGGTGTCTGTGTGCGAGTGCAAAGGTGCACCGGGCACACAGCACAGAAGGAGAGAAGGGGGAGGGCCTTGGTGTCACAGCACAGAAGGAGAGAAGGGGGAGGGCCTTGGTGTCACAGCACAGAAGGAGAGAAGGGGGAGGGCCTTGGTGTCACAGCACAGAAGGAGAGAAGGGGGAGGGCCTTGGTGTCACAGCACAGAAGGAGAGAAGGGGGAGGGCCTTGGTGTCACAGCACAGAAGGAGAGAAGGGGAGGGCCTTGTTGTCACAGCACAGAAGGAGAGAAGGGAAGGGGCTTGGTGTCACAGCACAGAAGGAGAGAAGGGGAGGGGCTTGGTGTCACAGCACAGAAGGAGCGAAGGGGGAGGGGCTTGGTGTCACAGCACAGAAGGAGAGAAGGGGAGGGGCTTTGTGTCACAGCGCAGAAGGAGCGAAGGGGGAGGGGCTTGGTGTCACAGCACAGAAGGAGAGAAGGGAAGGGGCTTGGTGTCACAGCACAGAAGGAGAGAAGGGGAGGGGCTTGGTGTCACAGCACAGAAGGAAGGAAGGGGGAGGGGCTTGGTGTCACAGCACAGCTTCCTGCCATCCAGGACCTATATACTAGGCGGTGTCAGAGAAAGGTCAAAAAAATTGTCAAAGACGCCAGCCACCCTAGTCATAGACTGTTCTCTCTGCTACCGCACGGCAAGCGGTACCGGAGCGCCAAGTCTAGGACTAAAAGGCTTCTTAACAGCTTCTACCCCTAAGCCATAAGACAGCTGAACAAATATTTTCTTAACTCTTTCCTGAACCGCATTGTTGGTTAAGGGCTTGTAAGTAAGCATTTCACAGTAAGGTTTGATTTTATTGGATTTCAAGCTCAATATCCAATCCTCCATCCGAGTCCAACTCATCCAAATTCTGCAGCATTTGTCTGGTTCGACTTGCAATTATGAACTACATATATTGTATGTTGACTCTCAGAAGGAAAATTTATGTATATACCAGCCTTTCATAAAGGGAATTGGTCGCTGAGGGCTGGTTGTGCATTCACTGTGGCTCTATGTCCTCATTAGCCCAATTAATTGAAAAGGTTGGCATCTAAACACTGCTTGTTTTCAAATTTTATGCTGCCTTCTCTTGCTTGGTAGTTGTTGAAAAAAATGGGAAGGGGAGAAAATGTGAGGGAGGGATATGAGGAGACTAAGGAGAGAAGGACACAGTGAGAGGACTGTTAGATGGTGAAGGCTGGTTAATAAGTCAATAAGGCAGGTCAATAAGACACAGTGAGAGGACTGTTAGATGGTGAAGGCAGGTCAATAAGACACAGTGAGGTGACTGTTAGATGGTGAAGGCAGGTCAATAAGACACAGTGAGGTGACTGTTAGATAGTGAAGGCAGGTCAATAAGATAATCTGGTGACAGTTAGATGGTGAAGGCAGGTCAATTAGACAGAGTGAGAGGACTGTTAGATGGTGAAGGCAGGTCAATAAGTCAGAGTGAGGGGACAGTTAGATGGTGAAGGCAGGTCAATAAGACACAGTGAGGTGACAGTTAGATGGTGAAGGCAGGTCAATAAGACAGAGTGAGGGGACAGTTAGATGGTGAAGGCAGGTCAATAAGACACAGTGAGGTGACAGTTAGATGGTGAAGGCAGGTCAATAAGACCGAGTGAAGGGACAGTTAGATGGTGAAGGCAGGTCAATAAGACACAGTGAGGTGACAGTTAGATAGTGAAGGCAGGTCAATAAGGAGGATAAAGTGAGAGAAGTTAAGAGAGGAGGAAGATGTGAGAGAAGAAGAAGAAGGTGCAGGAGAAGAGGAGAAGGAGGGGAAATGAGGAAACAGGATGAGAGAGGAGGAGGGTCGGGACTGGGATGTTAAGGAACGTGGTGCAAAAGTAGGATTATTTTGGAGCTGTAATGTATGCTGGTCTACAGAGAATAGTGAGTGCTGCTACACTGGTTCTGAGTGCTTCGCCCTGCTACCTCTCTTTACATCACACAATCCCACAGGATTAAACAGTCAGTGTCTCTTTTTACCTTAGCTCAGTGTGTGTGTGTGTGTGTGTGCGCGTCTGTGTGTTTGCATGTGTGTGTGTGTGTGTGTGTGTGTGTGCATGCATGTGTGCATTTGTGTGTGTGCGCACCTAGGCATGGTTGCATGCCACTGTGTGTTTGTTTGTGTAGGCAGATGTGATGCTTGAGAGAGAGAGAGAGAGAGAGAGAGAGAGAGAGAGAGAGAGAGAGAGAGAGAGAGAGAGAGAGAGAGAGAGAGAGAGAGAGAGAGAGAGAGAGAGAGAGAGAGAGAGAGAGAGAGAGAGAGAGAGAGAGAGAGAGAGAGAGAGAGAGAGAGAGAGAGAGAGAGAGAGAGAGAGAGAGAGAGAGAGAGAGAGAGAGAGAGAGAGAGAGAGAGAGAGAGAGAGGTGGGGTATTTGAGAGAACAGCTGATTGCCTGTTGCTACACTGTGTGTCATATAGTTCAAGAAACCAGCGGCAGCCGCTGTAGTGTGGAGCTGTCTCTGAGTCTGGATGTTAGCACTGTCTCTCTCCTCCGTGGGACGAAGCCTAACTGTAGGTACACACACACACGCTAATGGTCACTGTTTTATGTGCTACCGTATTATATTGGAGATTATTCACAAACTTGTGGCTGATGTGCTGTTTTAGTGTGCTGTTCTAGTCAGTGTGCTGTGCTAGTGTGCTGTTCTAGTGTGCTGTTCTAGTCAGTGTTTTGTTCTAGTCAGTGTTTTGTTCTAGTCAGTGTATTGTTCTAGTCAGTGTGTTGTTCTAGTCAGTGTGCTGTTCTAGTGCACTGTTCTAATCAGTGTGCCATTCTAGTGTGTCGTTCTAGTCAGTGTGCGGTTCTAGTGTGTTGTTCAGAACAGTAGAGTTCAGTACAGTGGAGCATAGTAGAGTAGAACAGTATAGTATAGTACAGTATATTACAGTATAGTGTACTCAACTCTAGTTCCATCTGTTTGACCAGAAATCAAAGCCTTTGCTTATAAACATTTTTTATTTTATGGAAAATGGTTGAAGAATGTATATATGCCTTAATTTCTCAAAAATACAGACTCTTAGGTTTTATTTGACACCCAATTTGAAATACTTCTATGAACTTCACATGTTGGTGCTCGTGGGTTGTTTTACATTATTTATGCAGAGGAGATGTTGTGTGGATGTCAGGTGGATGTCTGGTGGATGTCTGGGGGATGTCAGGTGGATGTCAGGTGGATGTCAGGTGGATGTCTGGTGGATGTCTGGTGGATGTCTGGGGGATGTCAGGTGGATGTCAGGTGGATGTCTGGTGGATGCCAGGTGGATGTCAGGTGAATGTCCGGTGGATATCCGGTGGATGTCCGGTGGATGCCAGGTGGATGGATGTCAGGTGGATGTCAGGTGGATGTCTGGTGGATGTCTGGTGGATGCCAGGTGGTTGCCAGGTGGATGTCTGGTGGATGCCAGGTGGATGCCAGGTGGATGCCAGGTGGATGTCAGGTGGATGTCTGGTGGATGTCTGGTGGATGTATGGTGGATGCCAGGTGGATGCCAGGTATATGCCATGTGGATGTCAGGTGGATGTCAGGTGGATGTCTAGTGGATGCCAGGTGGATGCCAGGAGGATGTCAGGTGGATGTCAGGTGGATATCAGGTGGATGTCAGGTGGATATCAGGTGGATGTCAGGTGGATGTCCGGTGCAAGCAGCAGAGAGAGTAGCAGCTGTAGTGATAACCAACGCTGTGTCAGACTGACTGAGGGAATGGATGCTCTGTCTCTAGCTGAGGGATTTCCATCAGCCAAGCCAGGTCAGCCCAACCTTTTCTTTTTAGCCTCTCAGAAAGTCAGCAGTTTGCATCGTGAGTGCCCTGAGTAATAGTGTGGACTGTTTTGCAGTGGAATCAGCACTCCCGGTAATATTAAACACCAAGAACAAATGTCAGCTGTTTCAAATAAAGGTACACTGTAGCATCTAATAAAGACTTGTGGTAACTGCTGATGTTTAAGGCTTTTTAATGGGGGGGGGGGTCATCTTTACATTCAGCCACAAGAGCATTAGTGAGGACAATGGGGTTGAGGTCATGGCTTTGTGCAGGTCAAGTTCTTCCACACCGATCTCGACAAACCGTTTCTGTAGGGACCTCGCTTGTGCACGAGGGCATTGTCATGCAGAAACAGGAAAGGGCCTTCCCCAAACTGTTGCCACAAAGCTGGAAGCACAGTATCGTTTAGAATGTCATTGTATGCTGTAGCTTTAAGATTTCCCTTCATGGGTACTAAGGGGCCTAGCCGAACCATGAAAAACAGGCCCAGACTATTATTCCTCCTCAACCAAACTTTACAGTTGACACTATGCATTCGGGCAGGTAGCGTTCTCCTTGCATCTGCCAAACCGAGATTCTTCTGTCGGACTGCCAGATGGTGAAGCGTGGTTAATCACTCCAGAGAACGCATTTCCACACATCCAGAGTCCAATGGTAGCGAGCTTTACACTACTCCAGCCGACGCCTGACATTGCGTATGGTGATCTTAGGCTTGTGTGCGGCTGCTCGGCCATGGAAACCCATTTCATTAAGGTCCCGATGAACAGTTATTGTGCTGAAGTTGCTTCCAGCACTCGACCATCCCATTCTGTGAGCTTGTGTGGCCTATCACTTTGTGGCTGCGCCGTTGTTGCTCCTGGACATTTCCATGTCACAATAACAGCACTTACAATAACAGCACTTACCGGGGCAGCTCTAGCAGGGCAGAAAAGTGATAAACTGACTTGTTGGAAAGCTGGCATCCTATGACGGTGCCACTTTGAAAGTCACTGAGATCTTCAGGCCATTCTACTGCCAATATGGAAATTGCATAGCTGTGTGCTCAATTGTATACACCTGTCAGCAACGTCAGCAACGTCCACATACTTTTATAGTGTAGTAAATCCTAGTCCATCATGGGATTTAGACTCCCCCTTTCCTCTGGTACTCCTCCTCTTCTCCACCTGCCAGTATCTAAACCTAGTGTCCGGCAGTGAGCCACCCCTCTCATAGCAGGAGGAGTGGGCCAAGCCTTCCAGGCACAGACCAGACATCTGGTGCTTTAGGAGGGAGGGTCTTTCCCTCCTTTGCTACACAGCTGGTTACGGGCTGAGTAAAGTGGGTTAGCGGGGTGGCTAACTCCCCTCCTACTCCATCAGTGTGTGGCTCAGAGGTGGGGATGGCTGGGTGTGGACTGTGGACTCCTCAACTCGTTCAACAATTTAGGAAACCCAACTAGTCTTACGGTCTGACACATAACGAAAAAGACATTACAGACAAAATACTTTACAATTTACATACATTTAAAAACATTAACATGTGATGTGTGTGTGTGTGTGTCTGTTAATCAGTTACACATACATGTCAGTTCATACACACAACAAGTAGGTCACATGGTGGAGAGGCTTTGTGCCGTGAGGTGTTGCTTTATTTGTTTTTTTTTAACCAGTTTTGCTGTTGCGCTATAGAAGATGGAATGGAGTTCATGCACTCAAGGCTCTATATAATACTGTACGTTTCCTTAAATTTGTTCTGGACCTGGGGACTGTGAAAAGACCCCTGGTGGCATGTCTGTTGGGGTAAATGTGTGTGTCAGTGCTGTGTGTAAGTTGACTAAGCAACAAAAGTGGATTTTCCAACACATTCATTCTTATGACACATTTCTTATAAAAACAAAAAGTGACGCAGTCAGTCTTTCCTCAACTCTAAGCCAAGAGAGACTAGCGTGCATGGTATTAATATTAGCCCTCTTATTACAATGAAGAGCAAGGTGTGCGTCTCTGTTCTGGGCCAGCTGCAGCTTAACTAGGTCTTTCTTTGCAGCACTTGACCATATGACTGGATAATAATCAAGATAAGATAAAACTAAAGCCTGCAGGACTTGCTTTGTGGAGTGTGATGTCAAAAAAGCAGAGCATCTCTTTATTACGGACAGACCTCTCCCCATCTTTACAACCATTGAACCTATATGTTTGGACCATGACAGTTTACTATTTAAGGTAACACCAAGTAATTTAGTCTCCTCAACTTGTTCAACAGCCATACCATTTATTACCAGATTCAGCTGAGGTCTAGAATTTAGGGAATGATTTGTACCAAATACAATGCTCTTAGAGATGCTCAGGACCAGTTTAATACTGGCCACTCATTCCAAAACAGATTGCAACTCTTTGTTAAGGGTTTCCGTGACTTCATGAGCTGTGGTTGCTGATGGGTATGTGGTTGAATCATCAGCATACATGGACACACATGCTGTGTTTAATGCCAGTGGCAGCTCATTGGTAAAAATAGAAAAGAGTAGAGGGCCTAGAGAGCTGCCCTGCGGTACACCACACTTTACATGTTTGACATTAAATAAGCTTCCATTATTGAAAACCCTCTGTGTTATATTAGATAGATAGCTCTGAATCCACGATATGGCAAAGGTTTAAAACCCATAACAAATATGTTTTCTCAACAACAGGTTATGGTCAATAATATAAAATGCTGCACTGAAATCTAACAGTACAGCTCCCACCATCTTCTTATTATAAATTTATTTAAAGCGATCATCATTCAGTTGAGTGCCCTTCTCTATAAGCATGCTAAAAGTCTGGTCTATTGTTCATTTGTTTACAGAGAAATAGCATTGTATTTGGTCCCAACATTGTTTTCCAACAGTTTGCTAAGAGCTGGCAGCAAGCTGCATGTTTAAGAAGATTACATCTGATTTGACCCCTCATGTGGAGGGATGCTAGACACTAGAGACTGCAGAGGCTGGCCTGACAGTGTAGCCCTGGAGATGTAAAGGAACATGTTTGTTGCTATGCTGTTTTGGGTAACACTTCACAGTGTTGTTGGGACCGTCTAGTTATAACTCATGTCTTAACCTACTTTAGCCTAAGTACAGTGTACTGTATCTCTGTTTACAGTGTGTATAATTGATTAAAAAAAACTCTCACCAGAATAACTGTACAGCATTGAGGTGCCACTGTGGCTCAGTTGGTAGAGCGTGGTGCTTGCAATGGCAAGGTTGTGGGTTTGATCCCTGCTGGGGGCACCCATATGACAAATGTATGCATGCATGGCTGTAAGGTGCTTTGGATAAAAGCCTCTGCTAAATGGAATACACAGTATATTACCCTGTAAAGTTAGGATGAGGCAGATGCCTTCTCATGGTTTGAGGCATTCATTGTAAATTATACTCCGTCTCTATAGATTCTTCATCATTTAGCTTTTGTCAGCATGGCATTTACATGGCTGAATCATAGTCATTCTGTTATTCTGCTTAATATACTGCAGTAGAACTATTCATTCATATCAAGTGCCTTCTGGATGCTATTACCCTATTTCCTATTGATGAGTGTGGGTCTACTGGACTGTTGCATCATGCTCAATAGTTAACAGGTATTGATGTCTTTGAATCGGTTAAGCTTAATTAAGTTTGTTGCCTTGTGGGATTCCCCAGTCCTCCACAAGAGAAATATCCTCTCATTGTTTCACATATCCTGCCCCAGGCAACTTCTGGACCAGTTCACATTGACTTGATTTCACTTTACAGTATAAACAAATACATAGTAAACAGTACTTTAAAAGTCTATTACATTTGGCATTAGCAATCTTCAAGGATTCCGCGTTCTTATCCTGTAATGAACAAATTAAAGGTGTCAGAGACTTAAAAGGAATGTGGCGGTATGAAAACCTCACAGTGTTAAAATGTTTAGTGACGTTATTGTATTGATCAGCTGATCTCCACAGTTGGTGTGCACCTCAGGGCAAGGAAGTAGACTTCTGTTATTGCTGCAAAGCCGACTATCTCTTCCCTCCTTCACTCCACATCTCTCCTATCCTTCTGGCCCCTACTTGTCCGTTCCCTTTCACCATCATTCTTCTTTTCACCCCATCTTTCTCTCCATCTCTCCTCCCTCACAGACATCCCTCTCTCTATCTGTCTGTCCTTTATCACTCCTGCTATCCATCCTCACTTATAGGAGCTGAATTGCTGATGGCGTATCCTTTGTATTGATTGGTTGTGCTGCAGATGTGTCTGTCTGATTGTTTTATTGGGGCTTTACTGGTATCCTTCATCATAACACTGCCACAGAACCATAACACATTGCTTTACCTTCCTAACCTTACTACATTTGCACACTCTACATATATTGTACATATATTTTCTACTTTCTATTGTGTTATTGACTGTATGTTTGTTTATTCCCATGTGTAACTCTGTGTTACAGAGTTACCGTGTCTCGCTTTACCACACCTGCGCTCTATTGCACTGAAAAGCCAAGTGACATTCACTCCTGATGTATTTACCTGTTGCAACCTCCATAACTACTTTTATTATTATTTGACCCTGCTGGTCATCTTTGAACATTTGAACATCTTGGAGAAAGAACTGGCCTTAATGGCCATGAATTGTTATAATCTTACCCGGCACAGCCAGAAGAGGACTGGCCACCCCTCAGAGCCTGGTTCCTCTCTAGGTTTCTTCCTAGGTTTTGCCTTTCTAGGGAGGTTTCTCTAGCCACCGTGCTTCTACATCTGCATTGCTTGCTGTTTGGGGTTTTAGGCTGGGTTTCTGTATAGCACTTTGTGACATCGGCTGATGTAAAAAGGGCTTTATAAATACATTTGATTTGATTTGATTTGGTATACCATCCGTCAAAACATGCTGCTACTTGCTACAGTATGCAAAGCCATCCAAATGGCTATCACAGTCCAGTCCAGGTTAATAACGTTGTATGTAGATGATACCTCAGTTGCGTACTAACAGAACCTTCAGATGCAGGTCCATGACCTCTGGTAATACTGCCTAATAGGTCCTCAGTAGCCTACTGTGCTTTCAGGTATAGGTCCCTCACTGCCACACTGACTGGCTGTACAGCACAAGACACATCTTCCCTCTCTCCACATTCCCCAGTTATTCTCCTTTATTCGTGTTGAACTCTGTCTTTGTGTTAATGGACAGAGACTAGAGGCTGTGAGACGTCATCATCTGCTTTGTGAGAGTGTTAACACCAGCGTATAGAGGTGACTGGGTGAAGACACATACAGTAACAGTGTCTTGGAGACACTAGCCTCATCACCATGGCAAGACGTACGGTAACACTGCTACTCATGATTGGCCTAAAATGTATTGAATATACTGTACATATAATATATTACAGAAGTGGGGCAATTAACCATTTCAACTACAAAATATTTAGTATGTTCTGTGAGTCACTGACTTAATCTCACTAATTGATCTCAGTAATTAGGTCATTAAACCAACTGATTCAAGCCTCTTGATGACAGCAGATACCCTCCATAGGGTTTCAGGGTCCTGTGATGAACAGCATGGTAAAGGTTATCACGTTAATCATCTCCTTTATTTGGATCAGGGTCTCATTATCCCCATGATCACTAGTTATTAAAGCCTTCGCTGTCTGCCCCAGACTACAGTCCTTTATCATTCAGGCTGACAGAACAGACCAGAGAGAGCTCATTTGATGGAACACCTCTCCACACATCTCCTCTGGCCCGAGAGAGAGACTGTCAGACAGAGACAGAGAGAGAGACAGAGACAGAGACAGACAGAGACACAGACTGAGACACAGACTGAGACAGAGACACAGACTGAGACTGAGACACAGACTGAGACAGAGACACAGACTGAGACTGAGACACAGACTGAGACACAGACTGAGACACAGACTGAGACACAGACAGAGTGAGAGTGAGAGACAGACAGACAGAGTGAGAGTGAGAGACAGACAGACAGACAGAGACTGAGAGAGAGAGACAGACTGAGAGGCCAAAGGAGAAAGAGAGTGATAGACATGGAAACGCACGGTTTATGCGGTTCATGTAAAACACACCTCTGCTGCTTCCATGTCTACCACTCTGTAAAACACACCTCTGCTGCTTCCATGTCTACCACTCTGTAAAACACACCTCTGCTGCTTCCATGTCTACCACTCTGTAATACCGCACCTCTGCTGATTCCATGTCTACCACTCTGTAAAACACACCTCTGCTGCTTCCATGTCTACCACTCTGTAATACCGCACCTCTGCTGCTTCCATGTCTACCAATCTGTAAAACACACCTCTGCTGCTTCCATGTCTATCACTCTGTAAAACACACCTCTGCTGCTTCCATGTCTACCACTCTGTAATACCGCACCTCTGCTGCTTCCATGTCTACCAATCTGTAAAACACACCTCTGCTGCTTCCATGTCTATCACTCTGTAATACCGCACCTCTGCTGATTCCATGTCTACCACTCTGTAAAACACACCACTGCTGTTTCCATGTCTATCACGCTATAAAACACACCTTGCCGTTTCCATGTCTATCACTCTCTTTCTCCTTTGGCCTCTCAGTCTGTCTCTCTCTCTCAGTCTCTGTCTGTCTGTCTGTCTGTCTGTCTGTCTGTCTGTCTGTCTGTCTGTCTGTCTGTCTGTCTGTCTGTCTGTCTGTCTGTCTGTCTGTCTGTCTGTCTCTCTCTCTCTGTCTCTCTCTGTCACTGTCTGTCTCTGTCTGTCTCTGTCTGTCTCTGTCTGTCTCTGTCTGTCTGTCTGTCTGTCTGTCTGTCTGTCTGTCTGTCTGTCTGTCTGTCTGTCTGTCTGTCTGTCTCTCTCTCTCTGTCTCTCTCTGTCACTGTCTGTCTCTGTCTGTCTCTGTCTGTCTCTGTCTGTCTCTGTCTGTCTGTCTGTCTGTCTGTCTGTCTGTCTGTCTGTCTGTCTGTCTGTCTGTCTGTCTGTCTGTCTGTCTGTCTGTATCTCAGGCCAGAGGAGATGTGTGGAGAGGTGTTCCATCAAATGAGCTCTCTCTGGTCCATTACTGTAGTAAAAACTACACTGAGAACAAAGTGGAGATTCAGTCTATATGCACTACAACATTACATGTATCACAGCAACAACAAGGCAAATGACCTGTTTACCCTTCTGAAAGTACGGACAATGGATGCAACCGTGTAACGGCTTAGGTTGGGTTGCACTAGCTGTCCAGCTTCTCTCATAGTCCTCCCATGTATGAGCACATGGTGAACTAGGGTGATGAACTAGGGTGATGAACTAGGGCGGTGAACTAGGGTGAATTAGGGTGAACTAGGGTGATGAACTAGGGTGAACTTTTTGTTGTTGTTCTCGTCCTCATCATCTTCATCTTCCTCTCTGTTGTCTTGCAACTTTGTAATTGTTAGGATCCATTGTTCCAAAGCACATGGACATGCCTCTAGGCCCTATTTATTGATCCTGCAATTCTGATTGATGTGTTAACAATTTTGAGGCTTAGTGTTTGCACCTGGAGAAAGGTGTGCTCTTTGAGTTTAGGTTGTGATGACTTGAGTTAATTAGATAGATAGATAGATAGATAGATAGATAGATAGATAGATAGATAGATAGATAGATAGATAGATAGATAGATAGATAGATAGATAGATAGACGTTGTCCATGATGGCCAGCAGTTTGGCCAGGATCCTTCTCTCCACCACCTCCTCTAGAGTGTCAAGGTTAATCCCCAGAACAGAGCTAGCCTTCCTTCATCTTATTTACCCGAGAAGCATCACCGGCGTTTATGTTGGCGCCCCAGCACACCACTGCAAAAAAGATGGCACTGAACACCAGAGACTGGTTGAAAGTATGCAGTAGTTTACTGCACACGTTGAAGGACCTGAGCCTCCTCAGTAAGTAGAGGGGTCTGAGGTGAGCGAGGACTAACCTTTCCAGGGTCTTCATGATGTGGGATGTTAGCGCTACAGGTCTGAAGTCATTCTTCTTGGGCACTGGGACAAGGCAGGATGTTTTCCACAGCACAGGGACCCTTTCCAGGTTCAAGCTAAGGTTGAAGGGGCGCTGGAGTATTCCACACAGTTGGTCAGCACAGACCATAAGCACCCTTGGGCTGATGCCATCAGGGCCCGCCACTTTCCACTGATGTAGTCTCTCCAGTTCTCTCTTCACTTGGTTGGTGGTGAAAGCCAGCCCAAGTGGGGAGGTGGGGGAAGGGGTGTGTTGAGGATCAGTCCAAAGGGGAGGGGAGGGGGTCGCTGATTGTCTCAACGGAGGTGTCGTGTGCATAGGGCGGGTGGGACAGCCGTGAGGGTGTGTGGCCTGGAGAGCTGGATGGGAGGTGGACAGAGCTAATATTGTACCTGTTAAAAAATTGGTTCAGCTCATTGGCTCTGTCCTGGGTCCCCTCCGTCTGCCCACAGTTTGACTTTTTGAAGCCAGTGATATTTCTCTTACCCATCCACACCTCTCTCACCTGGCTCTGCCTCAGCTTGTCTTCCATCTTCTCCTTATACACTCTCTTCCCCTCAGCAATCTGCAACTTCAGCTGTGTTTGCTGAATTAATATAAAGTGCAATTAATGATTTATTTGGGCACTTTTGTGTAAGGTTTTGCAGAAAGAGTTTTGAATATTGAAACGTGTGGAAATACGTCTTTGGTTCATCTCAGATTGACTCTGAATGGGCGAGATCTACTGCCCATTTCTGTTTTTTTTTTATGTTGGCCCATGAAAAAATATTTTAATCAGATAAATGGATCCTGGTTGGAGTGCTGTTGTTGAAGTTAGCTTCCTATCACATCCATTTGATTGGATCTTTATTTTTCTGCTTGTGCTCTGGTACATTAGGGTCCCACTGATGGGTTGGGCCATACCACTAGGGACCCACTAAGAGGGGTCAAGTCACCCAAAGCAATTACTGTAACTGTTTGAATAACTGACTGATGGCTATTGATGTCCAGAAGAAGTTGCTCATCACATGGTATTTCATGTTTTCTACCAGCCCTTTCCTCCCAAGCTTGACTTTAAAGAAATTGCTGTGTCAGCTGAAATATGAATGAATGTGAAATAGGACTACATTTAACATCAACAACTGCTGTGCACAATCAGACTATAGCTCTTCATTAGTTTGATGAAGAGGCTAGACTTGTTGCCATGGATTAATGGCTGCTTCTCTCAGTCCAATCCAGTGAGTCTGATGGTTTAGAAGGAACTGTGTGTTTAAACTACTACTGTAGTTCCTTATCTGACAGATGCTGTGGATCATTATGTTATACGTAAACATACTTTTTCACACTCATGCATCCAGGCAACACACACACAGTCAAAACACACACACACACACACACACACACACACACACACACACACACACACACACACACACACACACACACACACACACACACACACACACACACACACACACACACACACACACACACTGTTCCTTCCTATGCAATCCTGACACCCACACCCTTCTCTGATGCAAATGCATTTCCATGGCAGCTGGCTGCATGGAAACATAAAGTGTTTATCCAAATCAGCTGCCACATCCATCCTACAGCTCAATCTTCAACATCATTTCCACTGTAGCTGTTACCGTCCCATGTGGCTCAGTTGGTAGAGCATGGTGCTTGCAATGCCAGGGTTGTGGGTTCGATTCCCGCTGGGGACCAGTATAAAACATTTACGGAAATGTATGTGCTCAGGTGTGCTGAATGACTAAAATGTGACTGTAAAAATTACACTGTACTCTCCAACAACATAGCTGCTGTCCAGCTCAGTGCTAGCCATGGGCTAACAATGACTCATGAGGGCTATGAGTTTTCCCCAGGCAGATGACATGGTTAAGAACAACGCCAGGCCTGACTCCTAGTGAATGAAGAGGGGACAAGCGGTGACTGGTTTAGTAAATTAGGATCCCTGTTAGCTGTTCCTCATGCAGCAGCTACACTTCCTGGGGTCCAAATGGTGAGGTCAGCAGAGAGCTGAGTAGACTGTAGTGGCTGCGGGACTAGCTGACGGGGATTGTCCTGATTGGTCTAATAATGATGATTTAATAAACAGAGTGGGAATTACCTGCCAGAGCCACTACCATGAGGAATGACGGTCTCATACACTTAGTCCCCTCAAGGCCACAGTACTTCATAATGAGTTATTTTGGTGCTCAGTGTGAAAGAATGCAGCCTGAACTGTGTGGATGTTCTACCACAAGATCTCACGTGGCGTTCCACAAGGTTCGATTTTGGGTCCGGTATGGTTTTAGTTTATATATGTTACCCCTTGGCAGCGTTATCAGAAAGCACAGAATTGATTTGCAATGCTATGCTGACGATACACAATTTAACTTTTCTGTGTCACCAGAGGATTTTAGCTCCACGGATAATTGATTTGACTGTTTTAGTGATGGCTCACAACTTCCTCCAGCTAAATCACAATGAGAGCAAGGTACTTATTGTTGGAGCCAAAGCACAGAGAGAGAGAATCTGGCCGTACATTTTAATACTTGGTCAATAAAGATAAAACGCCAGGTAAAAAACCTTGGTGTCATTTTTGATTCTTAACTCAATTTGGAATCACACATTAGGAATGTGACCAAAATAGCTTTTACCACCTGAGGAACACTGCCAAGATGCGGCTGTTTCTCTCTCAGGCTCATACAGAGAGACTCATCCATGCTTTTATTACAAGCAGGCTTCACTATTGTAATGCTCTCCTGTCTGGTCTACCCAAGAAAACCAATGGCCAACTGCAGCACAGGTACTGACCAATACCAGACGGAGAGCACACATTACACTGGTTTTAAGGTCTCTACACTGGCTGCCTGTGAGTTTTAGAATACATTTTAAGATTATTCTATTGTTTTTTAAATCAATCCACAATTGTGCATCCCAATACATGTCAGACATGCTTTTAAGTTATGTACCCAGTAGGTCCCTCAGGTAATCTGGCACTGGTCTTTTAACTATCCCAAAGCCTAGGACCAAGAGGCATGGAGAGGCAGCCTTGAGTTATTATGCCCCCAGCCTCTGGATTAGCCTGCCAGAGAACCTGAGGGGGATACCCTACATTCCCTGTGTAGTGCATTACTTTTGACAAGAGTATGGCCCCTGGTCAAAAGTAATGCACTACATAGGGGAAAGTAATGCACTACATAGGGAAAAGTAATGCACTACATGGGGATAAGTAATGCACTACATAGGGAAAAGTAATGCACTACATAGGGAAAAGTAATGCACTACATAGGGAAAGGTAATGCACTACATAGGGAAAAGTAATGCACTACATAGGGATAAGTAATGCACTACATTTTGACGTCTAAATGTGATGAATTATACTAATAGTGTGGAGGGGAGCTAGGACTCAGTAGGGGTTTGTGAAGTCATGCTGGTTTGTACCTGGAGTTTGCTTGTGCCTTCCTGCTCTAGGAGCAGTATGCTGTCTCACTTGCTTACTCAAGTGAAAATGTATTTGCTGAAGAAGTCACTGTTGTTGACCCCTCTGGTGTTTATGTTATTGTGAGTATGCCCGAGGCCTAGAAAACTTCTGCGGAAGTTCTGTGCTGTTCTTGTACTCTTTGTTTTACTGTGTATCCATGCTCTTTTAAAGAGGAGTTTGCATAGAGCTTGATAAAACGTGGTCAAAACTACTTTGGTCATTCTGTATGGAAAACCATTTAATTGATTGTCTTATGCTATTCAAATGTTGTATGCCCCTTTTGTGATGCTATTTGCATATGTTCACTAAGCTGAGCCTTTCATTTCTCAAGAGCCAGCCAGGCAAGTTTCTACAGTTGACAGTTTCACTTTGTTCATGAATTCTCAAATACATACACAAATATTATTTGTTATTTTATTTTAATTAAGTTATTTTAATTCAGAAGTCCTCCCTTAGAGGCAGGTATCTCAAAGGCATCTCTGTCCTATATCAGATATCGTCAGACAGTTCTACAGTATTTACAGGTATGTGTGTGTGTGTGTGCCCCCCTTATGTACGCTCAGGCCCCTAGGTCATCCGTCTATTTACTTCAAGTCACAGCTCTCAAAATTCCGAGCTCTTTCTCTTTCTCTCCATCTCTTTCTCTCCATCTCTTTCTCTCTATTTCTTTATCTTGCTCTCTCTCTCTCTCTCGCTCTCTCCCGCTCTCCATCTCCATCTCCATCTCTTTCTCTCGCTCTCTCTCTCTCTTTAACCTTTTTCTCTCTCTCTCTTTCTCTCTCTCTCTCTCTCTCTCTCTCTCTCTCTCTCTCTCTCTCTCTCTCTCTCTCTCTCTCTCTCTCTCTCTCTCTCTCTTTTAGATTGCTCCAGATAGATTGTAACACCTGTGTTGTTATCTAAGTCAGGACATGAGGTGAGGGTGTGAAAGATGTTCTGTCTATAACACTCCTGTGTACAATATGAACTAGCTCCTAGCAAACTTGGGGCCAGCGCTGGAGACACTACATTCTACTACATAAGCCTAAAATCACCATGTGCAATGCCAAGTGTCGGCTGGAGTGGTGTATAGCTCACCGCCATTTGTCTCTGGAGCAGTGGAAAAGTTATCTGGTGTGATGAATCACGCTTCACCATCTGGCAGTGCATCGGCCGAATGGGTTTGGCGGATGCCATGAGAACGCTACCTGCCGAAGTGCATAATGCCAACTGTAAAATTTGGTGGAGCCTGTCTTTCATGGTTCGGGCTAGGCCCCTTAGTTCCAGTGAAGGGAAATGTTAATGCTACGGCATACAATGGCATTCTAGATGATTCTGTGCCCTTAACTTTGTGGCAACAGTTTGGGGAAGGCCTTTTCCTGTTTCAGCATGACAATGCCACCGTGCACAAAGCGTGGTCCGTACAGAAATGTATCAGTGTGGAAGAACTTGACTGGCCTTCACAAATCTCTGACCTTAACCCCATAGGACACCTTTGGGATTGGTCTGTCTGCTTAAGTTATCAGGTGTTTCTCTCTTTGCAGGGCATCATATATTTTCGTTGGTGAGCTATCTACATGTGTTGTAGTGGATGAGTGTCTGGTTAACTTCTAGTTGTTGTGTTTCCTTGCAGGGCATCAACATTGTGGGGCCAAGTAATGCTGAGACCCCCCCTCCTGCCAACCCAGGGATGTACCAGCTGGACATCACTCTAAAGAAGGGTCACAATCTCGCCATCAGGGACAGAGGAGGTATCTCTCTGTGGGATCCATCTCGCTCTGTTTCCTTCTTTCTCTCTCTCTCTCTCTCTCTCTCTCTCTCTCTCTCTCTCTCTCTCTCTCTCTCTCTCTCTCTCTCTCTCTCTCTCTGTGGGATCTATCTCTCTCTTTCCTTGTCTCTATCTTTCTTTGGGATCCATCTCTCTCTTTCCCTGTTTCTCTCTCTCTGTGGGATCCATCTCTCTCTCTCTCTCTCTCTCTCTCTCTCTCTCTCTCTCTCTCTCTCTCTCACTCCCCGTATCTCTGTCTCTGTCTTGTAGACTGCTCATTAGGACTTCTAAAAGAGGCCCTTCCACATCCATCAGAAGAGGGCTATAATGTTGTTTGACTCATCTTATACTCAAATTTGTATCTCAAACAAAAAAATGCTTGCTTTTTAATCATAGAGGATGATGGCCAATCAGCGGTCTACACACATTAATATTTGTAATGACTGGTACACCCACACCATTTTGATGTTGGGGTACGCCCACACCATTCCAACACAGAAAAGCTGCTTTTTATAGGATCCCATTGAAAAGGAGGTTATCCCTCTTCTCTAAAGCTATAAAGGGACAGGGCTCTTACAGATTCGGAAGGGGGAAAACCGATGTGATCTCTTACAAGGTCTCTCAAGCAGAAGCAGCACTGCTGTCCTCAGAGGTATTTGAACAGGAAGAGTCAGAGAGCAAAGCTCCATGCTCCTCCCTAGGAGTCTGGCAGGCTGTAGCCCAACCACTCTGTGGGACACCACACGGATCTATCTCAGTCCAGGCACGGATCATCAGTGTATGTGCGTGTGTGCAGGAGAGCGTTGGTCTAGAGCCAGGGCACCAGCAATAGAGCAGTCTGTCTCAGAAACCAATTGGACCCCCTGACAAGAGGAGCAGATATACAGGAGGCTGTAATTCTCTATGATCCTCCTTTTCTCCTGACATGGAGCTCAGGCTATTAGACCTGTCATAGAGTGGAGAAGGAGGTCCTCCCCCACAGTGGCTCTCTCCTTCTCATCCAGAGATTCCAGATAATCCTGTGCTGCTGCCTGTTACTACACAGCTTACACCTGGCTGAGACATCATGCTGTCCCTCTAACTCATTCTGAATAACAGCAGTCTGGATGGAAATGGAAGAACATCTCCTAAAACTACCCGTCGGTTGCTCTCTTTAAAAGAATGCAGCCATGTGTGCAAGTGAATGCATTTGTACATGTCGGAGTGTACTTGTTTCTGTCTGTCTGTCTGTCTGTCTGTCTGTCTGTCTGTCTGTCTGTCTGTCTGTCTGTCTGTCTGTCTGTCTGTCTGTCTGTCTGTCTGTCTGTCTGTCTGTCTGTCTGTCTGTCTGTCTGTCTGTCTGTCTGTCTGTCTGTCTGTCTGAGTGTGCCTGTTTCTGTCTGTATTTCTGTCTGTGTGTCTCTGTGTGTGTGTGTGTGTGTGTGTGTATGTGTGTGTGTGTGTGTGTGTGTGTGTGTGTATGTGTGAGGTTGTGTGCTCATATAGACCTCAACTTCTTGACCTGTGACCTGGAACCTACTGTATCTGTATCTTTATCACATATCTGTTATAATGCATCCCTCTCCTGGACTTAATGCACTCACCCCTGTCCAAATTAGCTTCCAATGACAACTTCTGGTGAGGCACTACATGGCTGTGTCCAGGTGATGCCCGACTGCCTGGTTTCTCCGAGGGGGTTAGGATGCGTGTCACTGGGTAATGGTGATGGCATGGTACAGCCACAGAGGTGACGTCTCCAATGTGCCACACCTGTCGAGGGGAGAGAGAGGCAGCTCGGCGGGAGTGACTGAGTGTCAGTTGGTCACCGGCTGTTAACCAGCGTCAAAGACAAGGTCTGCGTCCCAAATGACAGCCTATTCCCTATATATTGCACTACTTCGGACTAGTGCACTATGTAGGGAATAGGGTACCCTTTGAAACACAGGCAAGACTATGGCAGGACAGAGACTAGATCACCAGCTCTAAGTCTGGTTGATGGAGTGTACTATAGAGATGCTGGGTGGGTTGGGTGTTTGTCTTGGTTTACTGTAGCAAGAATAATAGCCACACCACTCCTCCATGGGTTCACTATGTTTGCATGTAATGACTGATAATTATGTAAATGTGACATCCCATTGCTAATGGAAGACACTGCTAGCATGCATCGTGAGGGAGTTGTCTCCTCCCTTTTGTCGTATTGCCATGTAGACTCAATAAAGCTTTATTGAATCTTCCTCTGCTGTTTGTTCTGCCATGGCATTACCCTCCATTGATTCATTTACCCTTTTCAGATATCCTGCTATGTCATTGTTTGCATCTTCAAATGTATGTATATATTCCAGTCTCTGACATTGCTCGTTCAGATTTTTTCTGGATTATTATATTTTTTATTTTATTTAACCTTTATTTAACTAGGCAAGTCAGTTAAGAAAAAATTATTGTTTACAATGACGGTCTACACCGGCCAAACTCGGACGACGCTGGGCCAATTGTGCGCCGCTCTATGGGACTCCCAATCATGCCCGGTTGTGATACAGTCTGGATTTGACCAGGTTGTCTGTAGTGATGCCTCTAGCACTTATGTGTGTATTGTTTTTTATATACATATAATGGTCTGTAAAGATAGTATGGGACAGTATATGAATATAAAAGGTGTATACAGCAGTAGTTACAGTGGGGAGAACAAGTATTTGATACACTGCCGATTTTGCAGGTTTTCCTACTTACAAAGCATGTAGAAGTCTGTAATTTTTATCATATGTACACTTCAACAAAACAAAAATCCAGAAAATCACATTGTATGATTTTAAAATAAATAATTTGCATTTTATTGCATGACATAAGTATTTGATCACCTACCAACCAGTAAGAATTCCGGCTCTCACAGACCTGTTAGTTTTTCTTTAAGAAGCCCTCCTGTTCTCCACTCATTACCTGTATTAACTGCACCTGTTTGAACTCGTTACCTGTATAAAAGACACCTGTCCACACACTCAATCAAACAGACTCCAACCTCTCCACAATGGCCAAGACCAGAGAGCTGTGTAAAGACATCAGGGATAAAATTGTAGACCTGCACAAGGCTGGGATGGGCTACAGGACAATAGGCAAGCAGCTTGGTGAGAAGGCAACAACTGTTGGCGCAATTATTAGAAAATGGAAGAAGTTCACGATGATGTTCAATCTCCCTCGGTCTGGGGCACCATGCAAGATCTCACCTCGTGGGGCTTCAATGATCATGAGGAAGGTGAGGGATCAGCCCAGAACTACACGGCAGGACCTGGTCAATGACCTGAAGAGAGCTGGGACCACAGTCTCAAAGAACACACTACGTCGTCATGGATTAAAATCCTGCAGTGCACGCAAGGTCCCCCTGCTCAAGCCAGCGCATGTCCAGGCCCGTCTGAAGTTTGCCAATGACCATCTGGATGATCCAGAGGAGGAATGGGAGAAGGTCATGTGGTCTGATGAGACAAAAATAGAGCTTTTTGGTCTAAACTCCACTCGCCGTGTTTGGAGGAAGAAGAAGGATGAGTACAACCCCAAGAACACCATCCCAAACGTGAAGCATGGAGGTGGAAACATCATTCTTTGGGGATGCTTTTCTGCAAAGGGGACAGGACGACTGCACCGTATTGAGGGGAGGATGGATGGGGCCATGTATCGCGAGATCTTGGCCAACAACCTCCTTCCCTCAGTAAGAGCATTGAAGATGGGTCGTGGCTGGGTCTTCCAGCATGACAACGACCCGAAACACACAGCCAGGGCAACTAAGGAGTGGCTCCGTAAGAAGCATCTCAAGGTCCTGGAGTGGCCTAGCCAGTCTCCAGACCTGAACCCTATAGAAAATCTTTGGAGGGAGCTGAAAGTCCATATTGCCCAGCGACAGCCCCGAAACCTGAAGGATCTGGAGAAGGTCTGTATGAAGGAGTGGGCCAAAATCCCTGCTGCAGTGTGTGCAAACCTGTTCAAGAATTACAGGAAACTTATGATCTCTGTAATTGCAAACAAAGGTTTCTGTACCAAATATTAAGTTCTGCTTTTCTGATGTATCAAATACTTATGTCATGCAATAAAATGCAAATTAATTACTTAAAAATCATACAATGTGATTTTCTGTATTTTTGTTTTAGATTCTGTCACTCACAGTTGAAGACTACCTATGATAAAAATTACAGACTTCTACATGCTTTGTAAGTAGGAAAACCTGCAAAATCGGCAGTGTATCAAATACTTGTTCTCCCCACTGTATATAGGGTGAGCCATGACTAGAATTATTAAAGTGATCCGTGTTCAATGACTATGTACATAGGGCAGCAGTGTCTAAGGTGCAGGGTAGAGTACTGGGTGGTCGCTGGCTAGTAACAGTGACTAAGTTCAGAGTATGGTACTGGGCGGAGGCTGGCTAGTGGTGACTGTTTAACAGTCTGATAGCCTGGAGATAGAAGCTGTTTATCAGTCTCTCTGTCCCAGCTTTGATGCATCTGTACTGTCTCTGCCTTGTAAATGGTAGCGGGGTGAACAATCCATGGCTCGGGTGGCTGAGGTACTTGATGATATTCTTGGCCTTCCTGTGACACCGGGTGCTGTAGATGTCCTGGAGGGCAGGCAATGTGCAACCGGGGATGCGTTGTGCTGACGGCATCACCCTCTGAAGAGCCCTGCGGTTGCGGGCGGTGCAATTTATGTACCAGGCGGTGATACAGCCCGACAGGATGGTCTCAATGGTGTATCTATAGAAGTTTGTGAGGGTCTTAGGCGCCAAGCTGAATTTCTTCATCCTCCTGAGGCTTCTTCAAATCAAATCCAATATTATTGGTCAAATGCTTCGTAAACAACAGGTGTAGAAGCTAGACCCAGAAATACCTCTGCTGCAGAGGATAAGTTCATTAGAGTTACCAGCCTCAGATTGCAGCCCAAATAAATGCTTCACAGAGTTCAAGTAACACACATCTCAACATCAACTGTTCAGAGGAGACTGTGTGAATCAGGCCTTCATTGTAAAGTTGCTGCAAAGAAACCACTACTAAAGGACACCAATAATATTAAGAGACTTGCTTGGGCCAAGAAATGAGCAATGGACATTAGATCGGTGGAAATTTGAGATTTTTGGTTCCAACCTCAACCAAATTTAGATGGTTTGGGATTAGTCGGACCGAAGTGAAGGAAAAGCAGCCAACAAGTGCTCATCATATGTGGGAACTCCTTCATGACTGATGGAAAAGCAAAGCTGTCATCAAGGCAAAGGTGGCTATTTGAAGAATCTCACATTTAAAATATATTTTGATTTGTTTAACACTTTTTTGGTTACTACATGATTCCATATGTGTTATGATGTCTTCACTTTTAATATACAATATAAAAAATAGTGCAAATAAAGAAAAACCCTTGAATGAGTAATATTCCAAACTTTTGGCCCCCAGTGTATGTACATATACAGTAGGTAATGATAAAGTGACTAGGCAACAGGATAGATAATTAACAGTAACAGCAGAGTACTGGGTCAAAAGAGTTTGCGCAAAAAACGTCAATGCAGATAGTCTGGGTAGCTATTGGTTAACTATTTAACTAAATATTTAGCAGTCTTATGGCTAGGGGGTAAAAGCTGTTCAGGGTCCTGTTGGTTCCAGACCGTGCGGTAGCAGAGCAAACAGACTTGGGTGGCTGGAGTCTGACAATTGTTAGGGCCTTCTTCTGACACTGCCTGTTATAGAGGTCCTGGATGGCAAAGAGCTCAGCCACAGTGATGTACTGGGCCGTACGCACTACCCTCTGTATCGCCTTGCGGTCGGATGCCAAGCAGATGCCATACGAGGCGAGGCTGCAGCCAGTTAAGATGCTGTCAACGGTGCAGCTGTAGAACTTTTTAGGCATTGTCGTGCCCTCTTTACGACTGTGTTTTTGTGTGTGGACCATGATCATTCTTTTTATGATGTGGACACCGAGGAACTTGAAGCTCCCAACCTGCTCCACTACAGCCCCGTTGACAACTACAAATCACTCTTTACTACCAAACCATTAAATCAGCATAAATGGTCCCCTCACTTCAGGTGTTCATCACTTTAATAGCATCTCAGTGCACAGAGCACAGTCGTAAATATGTCTGTGGATTGGGGTAATGATAATGAGGTGTATATGTGTGATAATTAAATAGTTCCCATGTGGAGTACCCATACATTCCGCCTATGGCACAATGCAGGGAGATGGGCATTTTGCAGGCAGGGAAATGGGAGACACCGCACGCCCACACTGCAGTCATCAACCTAGCATGTGGACGTAGGGCTCCCACTGCCAAATAACACAGCTCTGACAGGCAATCTGATGGTCAGACCATGGCACGCCCGCCTGGGCCTCATAGCCGGAGGGGAGTATTGGAAAGGGTTGGGTAACATTTTTTTGATTGATGTGAATTTTTTGGTGAGGTTTTGTGATTTATCCGACTTAACTCTCCCCTGCTCAAAATTACCTCTCTCAGACCACAAAACTTCACAAATGTAAATATGATTGATGGAGAAAAAAAACGAAGCTAGATCTCAATTGGGTTTATTGCATTTAACAGATGCCATGGTGATAGAAGTTTATATAGAAGTGATCCAATACGCTAAACCTGTCAGACATTATTGCGTTTTGAGCTCCAGATCTGTTGACCTGGTTTGCACCAACCCTGGATTGCTGATGGTATGTAATGGCCAAAGAGAGGCTTTGAAGCCTCTTAAGGATCGGACCCTTTTTTAAGATTTCTGCCTAAAATTACATACCCAAATCTAACTGCCTGTAACTCAGGACCTGAAGCAAGGATATGCTTATTCTTGATACCATTTGAAAGGAAACACTTCTAAGTTTGTGTAAATGTTAAAATAATGTAGGATAATATAACACATTAGATCTGGTAAAAGATGTCACATCATCTTTGAAATGCAAGAGAAAGGACATAATATTACTTAGGAGTCCAGAATCAATTTAGATTTTGGCCACTAGATGGCAGCAGTGTATGTGCAAAGTTTTAGACAAATCCAATGAACCATTGCGTTACTGTTAAAAATGTTGTATCAAGTCTGCCCAAATCTGTCTATTTGTTTATTGATACATTTTCAAGTACAAAACTGTACAAACAATAGCATGGCATTCTTTCACTGTAATAGCTACTGTAAATTGGACATCTCGAGGACGGGACACGATCCTGTACCATTAGTTCTCTCCCCCAAAAAATATTTGAAGGAATATGTTTTAATATATTTTATTATTTTCATATTCAGTTCAATTAATATATTTTAAAAGTATGCATTAAGGTGTCTGTAATAGAATATACTTGTAAAAAAATATATAGATATTAATACATCTATTTCTACCAAAGTGGCTGTGTGGGGGCCTTAAAACAGCGCCCCTGTCAGTCATCTAGGGTTAATACATATCATTGGTCTGCACCCTAACCATTAGACAAACACAAACTCATTTGATTTGCAGCGATTTTCTGTAGAATGAGGCAACACGTCTCCCAGGGTTTTCCTTAGAGAATGATGTTCTGGGTCTGAAAGGTATGCAGTGTTTGCATTATTCAATATTCAATTATACTTTAGACCCCTCAAAATCAACTCTGTACCTCAAAGCCAGTTCCACTGCTTTTTTCCCCCCATTTTTCCCCTCTAAGCAGAGACTGATTTAGACCTGCCAAACCAGCTGGGTACAATTCATTATCAGGTACAGTAGAAAACCAGCAGGCTCCAGACCTCGTGTCTCTCTCTGTCTCTCTCTGTCTCTCTCTCTCTCTCTCTCTCTCTCTCTGTCTCTCTCTGTCTCTCTCTCGCTCTCTGTCTCGCTCTCCTTCTCTCTCTGTCTCTCTCTCTCGCTCTCCTTCTCTCTCTGTCTCTCTCTTGCTCTCCTTCTCTCTCTCTCTCTCCTTCTCTCTCTCTGTCTCTCTCGCTCTCCTTCTCTCTCTCTCTCTCTCTCTCTCTCTCTCGCAAACGACATATACGAAATGTACAAGCTTTGTATCAGTAGTTATTGTTGCGTACCTTATAGACTCTATAAGAGGACATCCAGTGCTTCCCACCAGTTGTGATAATAACACATAACACAGCAGATCATCCCTCGTCTTCTCTTTCACCTCCCTCCACAGCGACACCACCCCTGTGTTCACCTCCCTCCACAGCGACACCACCCCTGTGTTCACCTCCCTCCACAGCGACACCACCCCTGTGTTCACCTCCCTCCACAGCGACATCACCCCTGTGTTCACCTCCCTCCACAGCGACACCACCCCTGTGTTCACCTCCCTCCACAGCGACACCACCCCTGTGTTCACCTCCCTCCACAGCGACACCACCCCTGTGTTCTTCTCCCTCCACAGCGACACCACCCCTGTGTTCACCTCCCTCCACAGCGACACCACCCCTGTGTTCACCTCCCTCCACAGCGACATCACCCCGGTGTTCACCTCCCTCCACAGCAACACCACCCCTGTGTTCACCTCCCTCCACAGCGACACCACCCCTGTGTTCACCTCCCTCCACAGCGACACCACCCCTGTGTTCACCTCCCTCCACAGCGACACCACCCCTGTGTTCACCTCCCTCCACAGCGACACCACCCCTGTGTTCACCTCCCTCCACAGCGACACCACCCCTGTGTTCACCTCCCTCCACAGCGACACCACCCCTGTGTTCACCTCCCTCCACAGCGACACCACCCCTGTGCTAATTACATTTATTCATTGATTCTGATTGCCGTGTTAATGTCACAGGGATTGGCTTAATGAGCACAGTGGATAATCACATCTGTTGGCGGTCCGGAGGTGTGACCAGGGTGACAGTGACGAGATGGGAAATACGGACGTGTACTGTAGCCTAGTGTACTGTGGAAGTGTACTGTAGAAGTGTACTGTAGAAGTGTACTGTAGAAGTGTACTTTGACTTTGGCCTAGAGCGGAACGCTTGAGTTGAAATGAGCAGTTGCTGAGAGGTAGAGAGTATGTTTGCTAGAGTTGTGAACACAGAAACATATTCTTATGTGTTTCAAAACTCCCAAACACCATGCTCACATGATGAAAGTCTGCATCTCCCATTTTAACACGAAGGGGTACCAGTAAAGAGCTCAGCCAGCCTTTACAGTATGGTAGGTGTTGCTACACAGAGACGCATACATATGCTGCGTTCTAGTGGTCCTAGTAGGGATTTTCTTCTGTTTGGCCCGTGGTTCAACATACAATTCACAAGATATCAACAACAGACATGTTTTTTTCCCTGTAAGAAAACATAAGGTGTCATATTTTCTTCAGTTGAAATAGTTTATTATAGTCCTATCCTAATGATCCAGACACCTTGACAGTCTCCTGCACTGTGGGTAGTGCTGCCTCCAAGTCTGCTAGCTCATTGGACTGTTTGGAGGGTAGCCAGCCTATCCAGCTCAGCCAGTGATATACAACATGAAATGCATGGTTATCAGTTACGACTGCACTGATCTTAAGTGGGTGATGTCACATCTTCTCTCAGGTGTAGGACTGGTCAGAGGTGATGGCCTTATGCCATGATCCATCATTAGATGAATCTACTGTAAGTAATAAGTAGAGTGATGCTGTCTTAACGTCTGGCAAGGGAGCCTGCCTACCTGGCACGGACCAACGTGTTTTATTCCCGCTGTCAAAGGCTTAAAGTAAATGATAACTGAGACTTGTGTATTAGATTAACTTATTCAGCTGCCTGTCAAGTTGAGGGAGCTGTAACCAAATCCGGTTTGATCTGGGGTCAACGAGGTGTTTGGTGGTGTCGATGAAATATAGCTTGATTACCTTTTCAAGAGATTTAACCAAGAGAGAGTTGAGAGCGACAGGTCTATAGTCATTTGATGCAGATGGATGAGAGGTTTTTGGGACAGGTACAACAATATACTTTTTCCATAGAGATGGAATTTCCAGTGTATCCAGGGACCGCTGGAAGAGAGAGCAGAAAACACTGCTCAGCTGAGTGGAACAATGTTTCAGGACACAATCACTTATGTTATCTGTTGAAATGCATTCCAGGACTACCTCATAAAGCTGGTTGAGAGAATGCCAAGAGTGTGCAAAGCTGTCATCAAGGCAAAGGGTGGCTGCTACTCTGCAGGGACAGTTGTTTATATCCATCCAAGAGCAAACAGACTTTTCAATTCCATGCTCCATGGTGCCTGATTCCCTGACCACCAGGCCATCTGTGTGAGAGATATAGCACACATACCACCCACCTGTGACCAGCCACTTCCTGCCCCAGTCCAGGCAGGCACCTTCATTTCATGGTCTTCAACCTGTTGGATGGACGGCAATAAAGTAGCTCGCTTTATGGCGCCGTAAACCTGGCCGTGATGGATTGAGAGCAGCAGATAGTCTGGTGATGTGTCTCGGGGGTATATCATCAATCAGGAGGAGGAAAGGGGAGGAATGACTGGAGCGCAGCCAGAGAATGGCAACGGCCTCAACACTGGATCCATCATCTCTGATCCATATGAGACCCTGAGATTCTGATGTAGAACACTGAATTAGTGTTGATATGTTCTTACTCCTACTCAATTAGCTGTGAATGGAGTGGGATACAAGTTTCAACCATAGTCATGTTAGTGCACGCAGTCAATATTTTGTTCTAACTGCAAACAAAAAATAAGAGGAAAAATTATCTGTTTTTATTACTTACTAAGTGGTAATTACACTGGTTATTCCATTGTTTATTAATTTGAAGTGTGTGTGGTTAAGGTTTTTCATTTTTACAAGAACCCTCCATATAACCCTCAATGGTAGACTAAACACTTACTAGCTTTCACTAATATGTTCTGCATCAAATTAGTTCCCAGCTTCAGCAGATATCAACCATTACTAACTGCTAGCTCCTAGGTCATACTACACACAGTATGGTAGCTACAGTATTCAATGCCTTAGCCCTGCTCCTGCTACCGTCCTGTATGGATATATATACAGTACATCCCAAATGACACCCTATTACCTATACCAAGGCCCATAGTGCTCTGGTCAAAGGTAGGGGACTATATAGGGAATATGGTGCCATTTGGGATAAAGCCTGTGAAGGGCATCAGTGTGCAGTGAAGTGTACATCTCGTCCCAGCAGGACCCCCCCTCTCTACATCTCGTCACAGAGCCATGACAGCCTGCTGGGCTAGCAGCACAGAATCATGTCACTGTCAGCGTTTTCCAGCATTATCCACTCTGGCCCCACAGTCATAACACACCACACGTGATGTAATGAGCTGTGTGCCGCTAGAATACAAGTACCCAGTGAGTCCTGTCACACTGATATTAAAAGACAGAGACAGAGAGATGGTCCATCTCTCTAAGCTAAAGCACTTGATGACAGGGTTGTCCGTCAGACTGCATGTTAGACACGATGAAGTCTCTGGATGGGACACTGTTATGTAAAAGTTAATCAGTGCATGGAATCAAGGGCTCCGAAATGAATTATAAAGAGAGAGTCAGATTCAAGTGAAGGATTTTGATGTTAGGCTGCTAATGAGTTGGGCGATCGCCTTTGATGTCACAGGACGTTCTGTTAGCTCCAAATTATGAGTGCTGATCTAGGATCAGGCCATTCTGTTAGCTCAAAATTATGAGTGCTGATCTAGGATCAGGCCGTTCTGTTAGCTCCAAATTATGAGTGCTGATCTAGGATCAGGCCATTCTGTTAGCATCAAATTATGAGTGCTGATCTAGGATCAGGCCGTTCTGTTAGCTCCAAATTATGAGTGTAGTCTTATTTATTGTGATCAAAAAGGCAGAACTGATCCTGAATCAGCACTTCTACTCTGAGGCACCTGATACATAAGGCCCCTGAACACAGGCCAGTGTGTGTAGGTAAGTTTGTCAGACCCCCATGGGAATGTTTGTGTAGTGTTTGTGGACTGTAATGATATTAAATGAATGCCACACTAATGCTCCTCTTCTATATGTTTGTGTGTGTGTGTGTGTGTGTGTGTGTGTGTGTGTGTGTGTGTGTGTGTGTGTGTGTGTGTGTGTGTGTGTGTGTGTGTGTGTGTGTGTGTGTGTGTGTGTGTGTGTGTGTGTTTAACTGCGTGGGTGGGTGACTGTGATTCTGTTAACGCCGTTTTTGTGGTAGTCCTATTGACTGTAGAAGCGATGGATGCTCATTGCTTTGATGCCAATCTGAATAGACACATGTAAACACAATGCCAAGCTTCCTGACAGCCAGTCTTGGCCTCCATCCTCACTCTGCAGGGTCAGTCAAGAGAGTGGCTGATTGGCTGGTGAAATCACATTGACTTATGGGGCAGGAGGATGAGTGACTGTGCAACAGGGGATTGGTAAACTTATTCCTTAGTTTAAAAGAAATGACAGCCACACCATCAAATTGCTAGCTTTTTGGTGGCGTAGCCGGCTAAGACATTGTCAAGGGGGTGATCATGTGTGTTTGCGAGACAGAGGTCCCATGTTACAGTCTCTTGTGAGCTGGTGAGGGATGAACAGGTATGGTTAAACAAGCACAGTATCTGTCTCTGTCAAACAGCTGACAGATACATCATGCAGAGTTTTTCCCTGAAATCATGTGACGTACAACCTCAGAGAGTGGACATTCAGTGGTCACAAACCAGCTGTAAGCGCTATCCGGGTTACTATGGACCACTGAACATGAGCACACTGTCACTCTCCAAACAAAGCTCTGATGTCCATGACTGACATTTTGAAAGCTACTCTGTGTCTCTGTGTTTGTGTTTAATCAAATAGGATGAAGAGCCTGTCAAAACCCATTCAGTATGTCTAGTCTGCCTGGTCAGGGACAGTGATTATAAACCTGTCTACTCTGTCTGGCCAGAGACAGTGATTATAAACCTGTCTACTCTGTCTGGCCAGGGACAGTGATTATAAACCTGTCTACTCTGTCTGGCCAGGGACAGTGATTATAAACCTGTCTGATCTGTCTAGACAGGGACAGTTATAATACATCTGTCTGATCTGTCTGGCCAGGGACAGTGATTATAAACCTGTCTACTCTGTCTGGCCAGAGACAGTGATAATACATCTGTCTGATCTGTCTGGCCAGGGACAGTGATAATAAATCTGTCTGCTCTGTCTAGCCAGGGACAGTGATAATACATCGGTATCCACAGGATCTAGCGGACAGAGGGACAACTCTAGGTAAACACCCCCATCTAGTGGTCAGTATCAAGCATTGATCTTCTCTGCTGAAATGGTGTGCGTGTGTGCATGTCTGCGTGCATATCTGTGTGTCTGTGTGTATATGTGTGTGGATATGTGTGTGTGTGTTGTGGTGACATGGGTGCACCCTTCACATAACAGCTTCAAATGAGCCACAGTTCGAGAGAGAAATGTTTTAATGAGAGTGAGCTGTTAGCCTTTGTAGCCCTGAGATGTACGATGCCACAGCAGCATGTTCTGAAGCAGTGGCCTCTCTGTCTCTACTTATCCTCAATTATTTCCAACCGAGCCCAGTTCGATATTCCGGACGAGTTGAAAAGGCGACGGCGTGGACGCAGGGCGGGATGAAGTGTAAGGCAAAGCTGAGGAAGTACAAGCCGGCTATACCGTCTATCATTATGGGCAACGTGAGATCGCTACATAACAAGATGGATGAGCTTCAGGGTCTGGTTCATGGACAAAGAGACTACCGGGAAGCGAGCCTATTGTGTTTTACTGAGACATGGCTGAATGATAACATCCCCATTTTACTGATGACGTCACTATCAGCGGTTTCCGGACCATAAGAGCGGACAGGGATAGCATTTCTTCCGGTAAACACAGTGTGTGACGTCATCCACTCTGTAATCGCGAGGTTACAGACAGCGAATCCCAGTGCTTTCTTTGCCATTTCGGGGGATTTTAACCATGCATCTCTCTCTTCAACGCTGCCCACGTTCAAACAGTTCGTGAAGTGCCCAACCAGGAATAATACAACTCTGGACTTGTTATATGCTAATGTGAAGGATGCATACAACTCCACTGCACTCCCTCTCCTCGGTATATCGGATCACAACCTTGTCCACCTCACCCCACTCTACAGGCCTATGGTCCAATAGCAGCCTGTGACCACTAGGACCATTAGGAGATGGTCCCCAGAGGCGAATGAGGCCCTACAGGGTTGCTTTGAAACAACAGACTGGGATGTGCTCTGTGAGGCTCATGGAGAGGACATCGATGGACTTACTGACTGCATAACGGACTATAGAAATTTTTGTGTAGACAACACTGTACCCACCAGGAAGGCACACTGTTTTCCAAATAATAAACCCTGGGTCACCAGTGACCTGAAGGCCCTGCTGAATGAGAAGAAGAGGGCCTTCAAGGAGGGGGACAGGGACAAATTGAAATGCGTCCAGAGGGAGCTGAAGTTTCGGATTGCTGAGGGGAAGAGAGGGTATAAGGAGAAGATGGAGGACAAGCTGAGGCAGAGCCAGGTGAGAGAGGTGTGGAAGGGTATGAGAAATATCACCGGCTTCAAAAAGTCAAACAGTGGGCAGACGGAGGGGACCCAGGACAGAGCCAATGAGCTGAACCAATTTTTTATCAGGTTCGATACTGGCCCTGTCCACCTACCCTCCAGCTCCCCAGGCCACACACCCTCAAGGCTGTCCCACTCCCACTTTGCTCACAACACCTCTGTTTAGACAATCAGCGACCCCACCTCCGCCCTTGCTCCTCTGGTCTGATCCTCAACACCCCCCTTCCCCCCACCTCTCCACCTGGGCTGGCTTTCACTACAAATCAAGTGAAGAGAGAGCTGTGCTGTGGAAAACATCCTGTGCCCAAGAAGGTGCAGCCCACTGTCCTAAATTACTTCAGACCTGTAGCGCTAGCATCCCACATCATGAAGACCCTGGAAAGGTTAGTCCTCGCTCAACATCAGCAAAACAAAGGAGATGGTGGTGGACCAAGGCCCAACTGACTGCAGTCCCTATACAGGGGATGGATGTGGAAATGGTTGGGTCATACAAGTTCCTGGGAGTCCATATGGACAACAGGCTGGAATGGGCTGGTAACACCGGGGCTCTGTACAAAAAGGGCCAGAGAAAACTCTACTTTCTGAGGAGGCTCAGGTCCTTCAACGTGTGCAGTAAACTACTGCATACCTTCTACCAGTCTGTGGTGGCCAGTGCCATCTTTTTTGCAGTGGTGTGCTGGGGCGCCAACATAAAAGCTGGTGATGCTTCTCGGGTAAATAAGCTGATCAGGAAGGCTAGCTCTGTTCTGGGGATTAGCCTTGACACTCTAGAGGAGGTGGCGGAGAGACGGATCCTGGCCAAACTGCTGGCCATCATGGACCATGTCACCCACCCTCTGCATGCCATGGTTATGATGCAGAGGAACACCTTCAGTCCCACCACGGTGTGCCAGAGAGCGCTACAGGAGGTCCTTCCTGCCGTCGGCTATTAGACTATTTAATGCCTCACCGGGGTGCCGTGCCGTTGTCAACATAGACCTATCTATCTATCTATCTATCTATCTATCTGTCTGTCTGTCTGTCTGTCTGTCTGTCTGTCTGTCTGTCTGTCTGTCTGTCTGTCTGTCTGTCTGTCTGTCTGTCTGTCTGTCTGTCTGTCTGTCTGTCTGTCTGTCTGTCTGTCTGTCTGTCTGTCTGTCTGTCTGTCTGTCTGTCTATCTATCTATCTATCTATCTATCTATCTATCTATCTATCTATCTATCTATCTATCTATCTATCTATCTATCTATCTTTTAGGCTTCAGCCTTAATCACATGACCTGGAGTGTGAGTCACATGACATGAGTCTTGAGGCCAGACATTGTTTGTCTGTGTGGTCTGACCTGGCTTGCCTTCATTACCCCCCCGAGGTATGTTTAGAGAGTGATAAAAGTGATAGGCTCTCCTTCAACTCTGAATAGGACAGCATACATGATATTACATTACAGTAGTAAGCAATACACAAGGCATCTTATTGCAAACAATATTTAGTGCTTTTTCCCAATGCAAAGCATCCTTATCTCATCAGTTTTACTCAAATCCCTTTTCACCTAAAACCTATCCTTTGCCCTCTGTCTCTCTGAAAATGTCATCCTAACCCCCTCTGTCTCTCTGGTAAAGTAATCCTAATTCCCTCTGTCTCTCGGGTAAAGTAATCCTAACCCACTCTGTCTCTCTAGAAAGGTAATCCTAACCCCCTCTGTGTTGTTCTCGAATTTCAGGGACAAGTGATCCGTACGTGAAGTTCAAGATTGCGGGGAAGGAGGTGTTCAGGAGCAAGACTATCAATAAGAACCTGAACCCGGTGTGGGACGAGAGGGTCAGCCTACTGGTGGACAGCCTCCGAGAACCTCTCTATGTCAAGGTACGACTGTCTGAGAGCCACTACTATTTTGTGGGATATTAAACAGGGCCGTAAGCAGGGTCTGAGTTTTAGAAATACATTTAAAGAATTTTTAAGCTCATGTACTGCATTTCTATACAATTTAAAAACTCTAAAATGCTACATGGAGAAGAGTTAAAATGACCCCAACCATTATCACATTGTCTGCTGTAGCTTCATTCACCTCGGTCGATCTACAAACACACAGCCTTGTAGGGGATATTGGTCAAGTTATTACTATAAATGATGAATTCATGTCTAAGAATAATTCATTATTTTTTATGAATCGGAGGCACCAGTCCATTATTGGACAAGAATGGTCTTCTAAGAATACCTGACTTATCTTAAGAATAACACTATAAGACAAACATTTTAATAATTTATTCATCTGAAGGTTTATCTGATTAGCCTAATATCAGATCTAGAGCATGTTTTCTATCAGAGAAATTCAAAAACAGGTCAAATACAAAAGTTTAATAATAATAGTAAATTTAATAAATGGTTAAAGGATGAATGACGATAATGGAATAAGAAAATGATGACTTCAAGAGGTGGTTTACCAGAAAATTGTTAGAGGATGATATTCTCAATATGGATAGAGCAAAGTTACACACTCAAGACTAGACTTAACAGGTTACGCGGGGGCATACCGCGAAAGAGTATGGTCTATGAATTGTGAATGGAAGAAGCAACTTAAAAGGGTCAAGTAGTGGTTCAGTTCTAATGTTGAAGTTATTAAGTTACTTACCGTTAACCTAAAGAGCTTCACATTACACATCATGCCAACGCTTGGGAGAGAAAAGGCAACTAGATGTATAGTTACACTCAATAGATGGAATGGAGGTCTTCGGTCAGATGTACAGTGCGGCCGCACTGTCTGACGATGAGTCGGCTTCACGCAAGCTCAGAGTTCGGAGTCCTGGGTGGCTGGAGACTCAGAGATGTGCGCTGACGCCGGGTAGTCCTGTGCAAGGCAGCACAGGGTCCAACGTAGGCTTTGCAGAGGAATGCCGGTGTTCGCTGTCGATGAGTGATTGAGATCTAGACGGGATCAGTCGGATGCGAGCTGGGGATCTGGAATCCTTGGTTCGCCCAGAAGTCGTCTAAACAGTCGCCGCGTAAACATTCACTGGAAACCTACCACAGTTATTTTATTCCCTCAATCTGAGGAGAATGTTCAAAATGTCCCCCCAAACCATCCGATCCCTGCTGATTGGTTCAAGAGCAAAAAGTGGGAGTGGATCATCCAAGCCTCTCCTAAACCTCTCCTAGGGTTGGCATGTTTGTGCCAATTGTAGAAATGTGGTGTCTATAGCACAAGTGTCTATAGCATGTTTTTCATGTACCGTACACTCACAGAAACAGTCCAATAGGGAATGAAATGAATGAATTTGCAGTCCGTAGGTACCAAACATGCCTTGGTTAGGTTACCTTGTAACAACATAATATTACACAGCATACTGTACTTTACACCAACCCCAACATTTTATGTTCTTCATGTGCTGTTAGGAAAGGTATTTTAGATGATCTTCCATTGTTGAATGAATTGGCCTATTTTTCTTAGAATAAGACTTTCTGTGGTCAAGAGGAAGTCTGTGGATCTGGACTTTATCGTTTACTGTTTTGTTTGTATACTTTGTATAACTTTTGCCTCAAAGTGAAATATATAATTGTGCAGCTAGGGCTGCAACAATCTGGTAACTTTCCCAAAAATCCCCAGAAGATTCAAGGAATCAGAAGGGAATAAGCAGGAAATCCGAAGTCATACAGCAAAGATCTCTGGAAGACCTTGGAATTTTGGGAAAGTTACAGGATTTTGCAACGCTAGAGTACAGTATGTGATCTCTATGGTAACAGTGTGTTGTGTCCTGCAGGTGTTTGACTATGATTTCGGCCTTCAGGATGATTTTATGGGTTCTGCCTACCTCTACCTGGAGTCTCTGGAACACCAGAGGTCTGGACAAACTTTATACACTATATATACAAAAGTATGTGGACACCTCTTCAAATTAGTGGATTAGGCTATTTCAGCCACAGGTTTATAAAATCGAGCACCATGAATTCTCCATAAACAAATATTGGCAGTAGAATGGCATTATTGAAGAGCTCAACGTGGCAGCGTCATAGGATGCCACCTTACCAACAAGTCGGTTGATAAAAGTTCAACTGTAAGTGCTGTTATTGTAAAGTGGAAACGTCTAGGAGCAACAACGGCTCAGCCGCGAGGTGGTAGCTCACGGGACCGTGCGTAGCATGTCAAAAATATCTGTCTTTGGTAGTCCACTCACTACCGAGTTCCAAACTGTCTCTGGAAACAACGTCAGCACAAGAACCGTTTGTTGGGAGCTTCATGAACTTCATGAACTTCATGAACTTCATGAGCTTTTGGGATGGCAGGTAGCCCAGTGGTTAGAGTGTTGGGCCCATAACGGAAAGGTTGCTGGATCAAATCCCCAAGCTGACAAGGGAAAAATCTGTTCTGCACCTGAACAAGGCAGTTAACCCACTGTTCTTAACTGACTTGCCTAGTAAAATAAAGGTAAAAAATGAAATGCCTTTCCATAGCTGAGCAGCCACACACAAGCCTAAGATCACCAAGTGCAATGCCAAGTATTGGCTGGAGTGGTTTAAAGCTCGCTGCCATTGGAAATTATTTCTATGGAGTGATGAATCACTCTTCAACATCTGGCAGTCCGACGGCTGAATCTGGGTTTGGCAGATGCTTTGATTTTGGAATGAGATGTTTGACGAGCAGGTGTCCACATACTTTTTCATGTAGTGTACCTGCCCCTAGCCCTACCTGTGTACCTCTCATGTATCTCTCGCTATTTCTCTTCCTCTCTCTCCTTCTCCTTGTGTTTCTTCTTCTTCCCCTCATCCCTCTCCATCTCTTCCTTCTCTTTCTCAGTCTAATTTCTTCTCGTACTTAATTTCCTTCTCCCCTCTCTCTGTCTCCTTTTCCTACTTCTCTTCCTGCAACATACTGGACTGTCTCACACAGAAGCATATTGTTACACCCTCTCTCTCTCTCTCTCTCACACACACACACACACAATTGTGTATCCCTGTGCTGTATTTGTGTCCCCATTTTACTTGACACGTGCTTCATTGGAACTTACCCAATGCACCACTGCCCTCTAGTGTACTTCATTGGAAATGCACATGTACATGACTAATCGTTGACTACGTAAAAATAAAAGGTACCATAGATCTGTCATGATACAGGATGCGTGAGACAACCAGCAACATTAGTTCCGGTACTTTGGACTAATCACGATTTCGTATATGTTAGCATCTTTGTCGGAGACTTCATTCTGATTCTGATCTCTTCTCTTAACACATATGGAACTAGAATCGAGCATCTGACCAATTACGCAAGACTTTACTTCTGGGTTTACTGAGTTGAGTGTATGACGTGTGTTTGTTTGTGTTTGTGTGGGGGTCACTGTGTCCTCCCTCTGCCACCTCAGGACCCTGGACATGACCCTTGACCTTGAGGATCCCCAGTACCCCGACTATAACCTGGGAACTCTAGAGCTGGCAGTCACACTGTCGCCCAAAGAGGGAGACTTCAGGGAAGCCGTAAGTCCCCTCTGTCTGTCTGTCTGTCTGTCTGTCTCTCTCTCTCTCTCTCTCTCTCTCTCTCTCTCTCTCTCTCTCTCTCTCTCTCTTCAGTAGCTTAGACAGGGAAGACTTCTGATTGGATGAAGTGTAACTGTATTAAATTGTGTGATTTAATTTTAACAGTACTGTTTTAATCCAGACAAGATGTTGTTTGTGTGAAGATATTACATAATTATCTGTTACTTTTGGTGTCCTATGAGTAAAAAAAAAACGGATCACCTTTGTCACTGTTAATGAACAATATGGAACGTTTCTGACATTTAACTGTCATTTCAGCCAATGACACGACTCCATAATACATTGCCGATCCTATGCTAGGTAGTCTTTTTGAGATGCTGTCAGCCGAATTCTGACATGGATACAATCCATCTTTCAACTATTGGAAACAGAAATGGAAGCGGAAGTGAGTCATCCCACTCACAGTTTTTTTCTGGTTTATGTACAGTCAATGAAATAAGCAGACCAGACACAGCTCCTATTGCATTGGTGCCTATAGTAGAGCCATCTCTTAAGCAGACCGGAACTGTGACAATTGTTTGTCAATGGTAAACGGACTGAGTAAGACATCTTCATTTATTCACCATCTTTGGTGGAAATTCAATTTCAGTATAGCAAAGATGGTGGGTAAATGAAGATCTCCTACTCCGTTTAACATTGAAGGAAATGGTCACAGTTCCGGTCTGCTTAAAGGGTGGCTCTCTCATAGGCATCAATGCAATTGCAACTGGATAGGCCTACTGGAAAAAAATATTTGAGCACACTGGCATAACAAAAAGGAACATGCTTTTAGAACAAAAAAAATAAAACGTCCACATTCAAAGAGCGTTGTGTAATATTTCTCCTAATGATGTGCATCCTTTCCTCTGTGGACATGCTCAATATTTTTATTTCATATTTATTTCTATTCAATTATTTGTTTGGTTAATTGGACCCCTGCATGTTTCATAAAGAACAAGGGGAGAGTCTTGGGGGAAATATTTTATTCTGTTTGATCTGATGTCTTAATTTTGCTGCTTATTTGGTTCTATAGTTCACAGAGTCCGCATTTAACAGAACAAATCAACTGTATTTAGGTTAAGCACCCTTTTGAATCCCTCAAACTTGCAAAGGAGCACAAAGTCACAGCAACACTGCATGGATGATGTTCTCTATCGCCACTTACTGGGCAAGATGAAAACCTCTTCAAATCAAGGCCAGGACAAACTGGAATCCAACTACTCGGACGATTCACGTTCAAACATTCACATTTCATAATTGACTATACTACATAGTAATCAGAAACAGTAAAATAACCACTAATGCCCAGATACACAAGTACAGATGCCTTCATGTTCTGTGTTTGCCCTAGCCCTTTAATGTTCGCAGATCTGTAAGGTGGAAGCTCCGCTACACTTTTTCTACATATCAGACCCTTAAGATCTGGAAATATTGAAGGGTTAGGGCCAAGTGCAGGGTTAGTGAGCTATGTAGAACTGTCTGTGTGTTGTCTGCGTGTGTGTGTTGTCTGTGTGTGTGAGTGTGTGCTTGTGTGTATGTCTGCTAGCACACACATATATACCTGGCCCCTGTGTGTGTACAGCACAGTAGGACTATGTATGGCTTTTTACTGTATGCGTTGCTTATATTGCTTATTTTGCCTGCCTGTGACCCTCCTCGCCCTGCTTCCTCCTGGGCTGACCTCTGACCTCAGCCCTCTATCCCCATGCAGCTCTGAGCTCTCCAGCGTCCTAAAACGGCTTTGTCTCATTTACAGACCATGCTTTTGACAAGGAGCTGGAAACGATCCAGTAAGGTAATACATGGCATGTAACCTCCAATACCAACTACCTTCCTACCACTCCACCTACTCAACCCCCCCAAACCCTCCACTGTCCTGGATTCAGGTGGTGACTCAGCCCCTCTCCCTCCACCTCCTCTCCCTGTCACCTTTATCAGTTCTCACTCCACCATTTTGTATTTATTTTCCACAAGCTGCAATATACAGACAGGTGGAACTGAGAGGGGGGGGGGGTAGTTTTAGAGGTGTGTGTGTGTGTGTGTGTGTGTGTTGGAGGTTTACTTGCTGTCAAGCCAGATCTCCCAGGTCTGTCTGAGACCCCTTTGCCTCATGAGCACATCAACCCTGTGCATATCCTTTTGATTTCCCATCATGCCTAGCAGATTGACCCTTGATCTATCGCTTTCTCCATTTTCCTCACCTTCGCTCTCTCTTATTCCCTCACAACAGCAGGCATGGAGGTCCATGGTCTGCTTCTCATTGGCCCATGCATGTGTCACATGTCCATATCTGTAGCCTATGGATGGCCCATGCACGTGTCACATGTCCATATCTGTAGCCTATGGATATTCATGTTCCAAACTGTATCCTGTTTGTCCTTAATGCCGCTCCGTAGCAGCCCTCAGGTGGTCCACAGCAGTAGGCTTATTTCTCTGTCTCATTTGAAACCAAACCCATGGACTCTCGAGGACAAACATCAACTTCTCACATTTCTCAGTGTTTTCTGAGAGCAGCGCTCTCGATCTGGAGGCATGTAGATGAGTAGAGTTGAGTAAAGGTTTGAGTTTGTAAAGTTACAGAGACACAGAAAAGTTTAGTTTTAGCGTGTCTCTGGTTGGAATGGTGCGGACGTCCTGCTGTAGTGCTTCCCCGAAACCATCCCTTTGAAGCTCCAATCTGGGCCATCCCGCCTGTGACTCGGGATTTAACTCCAGCGCTAACTAACTAGTGCACTTCCCCACCTAGCCCCACTCCTCCTGGGTGTCTGCACGGCTCCCTCCCTCCCTTTCTCCATGGTTATTTATATATCCTCTTCTCTTTAATCAAGCCAGTAGTTCTGGACTCAATACATGCAAACAATGGAAGAACCACTATGGGATAATTATAAGACTAAAATAGTTTAAATCCACTTCCTTTCAAGTCCTGAAAAGCCGACTCACCCCTCTTATTGTCCTTTGCCCCAGAAGTTGAAGAGTTCAATCGAACAGGGCTTTTGTATTAGCCTGCATACTGAGTATATTATGTACAATTATAATTATTTTTACAATTATAACTGATTGAACAAACTTTTTGTTGTACTGTGGTTCCATATAAGTCCCTTTGGTCTTCTAACCTCAATTGCACACCGTTTTTACCAGTTTTTTTTTTTTTATCTGTAATGTTTTGTCTTTCACTTATTTTCTTTGGTGTGAATAAATGAAACCTTAAAACCTATATCAGCTCCTACATTGATTATTTTCAATAAGGAATTTCAACTCAATTTCAATTTCCTCGTCGTGTCTTTCCCTGTTCTACTTTGGCATGGGGTGTTGATGAGGATGATTCTTAATCCAAATCGGCCATTGGTTTTTACATAGCAACAAAACAGTAAGGCCTCTCAATTAGGAGTTAGCTAGCGTAGCGTAGCGTAGCGTAGCGTAGCGTAGTGCCCTTCACCATTAGTATATTGGCATAGTGTAGACTATGTGGACTCACTGTACAGTAGTGGGAATAGGCCAGAGGAGGTTGGTGGGAGGAGTTTTGGAGGACGGGCTCATTGTAATGTCTGGAATGGTTTTTAGAGGCTTCATCTCCACATCAAAGCGCCGGTGCTTGTGCGCAGGGTTTGTTAAAAGTTTAATGAAATTCACTCCAAAACAAACAATATGCTAATGAGGCTCCTCCAAACGAGGCAGGGAGACAGTGAGATATCTCTTAGAGATGTGTTTTTTTGACAAATATGTACCGACTGCTTTATTTTTTGTGCCCCCACCCACCCCCGCACAAGCGAGCAATAGTCTTGTGAATCCTGTCAAGGTTAAAAAAGCCTGTAAGCCATTAGGAAACGGTTATAAATGGGTTTTAAACTGAGAGGGGAGGAGCAGCAATCTGAATGAATGCTGTCAGTGGTACAGCTCGATGGCGTCTACAGTGCCTTCAGGAAGTATTCACATCCGCATAACTTTCTCCACCTTTTGTTGTGTTGCAAGGTGGGATTCAAATGTATTTAATTGTTATTTTTTGTCAACTATTTACACAAAATACTCTGTAATGTCAAAAAGGAAAAACTATTCTAACATTTGAAAAAAATATATATATAAAACACTAATATATCTTGATTACATAAGTACTCAACCCCCTGAGTCAATACATGTTAGAATCACCTTTGGCAGCAATTACAGCTCTGAGTATTTCTGGGTAAGTCTCTTAGAGCTTTGCACACCTGGGTTGTACAATATTTGCATATTATTCTTTTAAAAATTCTGTCAAGTTGGTTGTTGATCATTGCTACACAGCCATTTTCAAGTTTTGCCATAGATTTTCAAGCCGATTAAGTCAAAACTGTAACTAGGCCGCTCAGGAACATTCTATGTCATCTTTGTAAGCAACGCCAGTGCATATTTTGCCTTCTGTTTTAGGTTATTGTTCTGCTGAAAGGTGAATTTGTCTCCCACTGTCTGTTGGAAAGCCGACGGAACCAGGTTTTCCTCTAGGATTCTGCCTTTGCTTAGCTCTATTCCATTTCTGTTTATTCTAAAAAACCATGATGCAGCCATCACCATGCTTGAAAATATGGTACTCAGAGATGTGTTGAATTTGCCACAAACATAACGCTTTGCAGGACATAAAGTAAATTTCTTTACCACATTTTTTGCATGTTTACTTTAGGGCCTTACCGGATGCATTATTTGGAAATGTTTTTTTCTGTACGTGCTTCCTTCTTTTCACTCGGTCATTTAGGTTAGTATTGTGGAGTAAGTACAATGTTGTTGATCCATCCTCAGTTTTCTCCTATCACAGCCATTCATCTCTGTAACTGTTTTGAAGTCACCAATGGCCTCATGGTGAAATCCCTGAGCAGTTTCCTTCCTCTCCGGCAACTGAGTTAGGAAGGACACCTGTATCTTTGTAGTGACTGGGTTTATTGATACACCGTCCAAAGTGTACTTAATAACTTACCATGCTTCACCAATAGATGCCCTTTGCGAGGGATTGGAAAACCTCCATGGTCTTTGTTTTTCAATCTGTGTATGAAATTCACTGCTCGACACAGAGATGAGGTAATCATTCCAAAATCATGTTAAACAATATAATTGCACACAGATTGAGTCCATATGACTTGTTAAGCAAATGCTTTCTCTCAAACTTATTTAGGCTTGCCATAACAAGGATTTGAATACTTATTGATTCAGGCCATTTCAACTTTTCATTTTCAATTAATTTGTAAACATTCTAAAAACATAATTCCACATTGACATTATGGGGTATTGTGTTTAGGCCAATTGACACAACATCTAAATGTAATAAATGTTATATTAGCAAGGTGTTACTAATGTATGGTATGCTCCGTGTATATGCTATGTACAGGGCTGATCCACAGCATGTTGGACCTGCTTTGAACCAGGAGCTGACTCTGCTCACATGTTCTGTGTTTGACCGTGTGTTTGTTGCTTTGCCTGCGTCTCTTTGTATGGTCTCCATGTCTCTCCTGTGTTTGTATTGCCGTGTGTCTGGAGATAATCTAATTGATTGTCACAATGCAGAAGTTGGATTCTTATTGCGCGTTCCTCTGTTTCTGTTTGTATGCTTGCGTGTGTGTTTGTGTCTGTGTGTGTGTGTGTGTGTGTGTGTGTGTGTGTGTCTTTTATGTGTGTTTTATTAGCAGCAGCATTCCAGCATGCGGCTGTCAGACGTTCACAGGAAAGCTCAGCTGTGGAGAGGTATAGTGAGCATCAGTCTGATCGAGGCTCGTGACCTCCAGCCTATGGACGCCAATGGCTTCAGTGACCCCTACGTCAAGTTCAGACTGGGCCATCAGAAATACAAGAGCAAGGTACCTCCACTAGCCCTATTACACTGTACCGACCAAACAACTTCCTAGACAATTCTTAGCTATCAATCAGTCAATCAATCAATCAAATGTATTTATTAAGCCCTTTTTACATCAATAAGCTTCAGCGTTAGTAGATAGATCAAACCAAGCTTTATTTATACAGCACATTTCAGACATGGAACGCAACGCAATGTGGTTTAGAGGAAAAAACATATAAAAAACTATTAAAATAAAAGCTGAAATATTTTGTACACAACAAAGATAAGATAATAACAATATAATGGCACAATCTAAACAATTAAAAAGCACCCTAAGGAAAAGCAAAGCTAAAAAGATGTGTTTGCAGGAATCATATGTCAGTTGCTAACAATAGTAGTATTTGTTTTAGATACACACAAAAGCAAAGAAATAGAATGTGTTGCACAATGGTAAGGGGAAACACTGACACACACACGCACACACACACACACACACACACACACACACACACACACACACACACACACACACACACACACACACACACACACACACACACACACACACACACACAAAGAATCCATCTATTTGTGTGCTCCTTCCACAGATGATACCCAAGACTCTGAACCCTCAGTGGAGAGAGCAGTTTGACTTCCATCTGTATGAGGAGCAGGGAGGCTTCATTGATATCACCGTCTGGGACAAAGACGCAGGCAAGAAGGACGACTTCATGGGCAGGTGGGCTTCTCACACACACACACACACACACACACACACACACACACACACACACACACACACACACACACACACACACACACACACACACACACACACACACACACACACACACACACACACACACACACACACACACACTTATACACACCTATACACACACACTTATACACACTTATACACACACATACACACACATACACCTTAGCCAAATACATTTAAACTCAGTTTTTCACAATTCCTGACATTTAATACTAGTAAAAATTCCCTGTCTTAGGTCAGTTAGGATCACCACTTTATTTTAAGAATGTAAATTGTCAGAATAATAGTAGAGAGAATTGTTTATTTAAGCTTTTATTTCTTTCATCACATTCTCAGTGGGTCAGAAGTTTACATACACTCAATTAGTATTTGGTAGCAATTGGGTCAAATATTTCGGGTAACCTTCCACAAGCTTCCCACAATAAGTTGGGTGAATTTTGGCCCATTCCTCATGACAGAACTGGTGTAACTGAGTCAGGTTTGTAGGCCTCCTTGCTCGCACACGCTTTTTCAATTCTGCCAACAAATTCAATAGGATTGAGGTCAGGGCTTTGTGATAGCCACTCCAATACCTTGACTTTGTTGTCCTTAAGCCATTTTGCCACAACTTTGGAAGTATGCTTGGTCATTGTCCATTTGGAAGATCCATTTGCGGCCAAGCTTTAACTTCCTGACTGATGTCTTGAGATGTTGCTTCAATATATCCACATCATTTTCCTTCCTCATGATACCATCTATTTTGTGAAGTGCACGAGTCCCTCCTGCAGCAAAGCACCCCCACAACATGATGCTGCCACCCCCGTGCTTCACGGTTGTGATGGTGTTCTTCGGCTTGCAAGCCTCACCCTTTTTCCTCCAAACATAACGATGGTCATTATGGCCAAACAGTTCTATTTTTGTTTCATCAGACCAGAGGACATTTCTCCAAAAAGTACGATCTTTGTCCCCATGTGCAGTTGCAAACCGATTTAGGACTCATTTTACTGTGGATATAGATACTTTTTTACCTGTTTCCTCCAGCATCTTCACAAGGTCCTTTGCTGTTGTTCTGGGATTGATTTGCACTTTTCGCACCAAAGTACGTTCATCTCTAGGAGACAGAACGCGTCTCCTTCCTGAGCGGTATGATGGTTGCATGGTCCCATGGTGTTTATACTTGCACACTATTGTTTGTACAGATGAATGTGGTACCTTCAGGCGTTTGGAAATTGCTCCCAAGGATGAACCAGACTTGTGTTGGTCTACAATTATTTTTTCTGATGTCTTGGCTGATTTCTTTTGATTTTCACATGATGTTGAGCAAAGAGGCACTGAGTTTGAAGGTAGGCCTTGAAATACATCCACAGGTACACCTCCAATTGACTCAAATGATGTCAATTAGCCTATCAGAAGCTTCTAAAGCCATGACATAACTTAGTGTATAACTTGACTGTGCATAACTTAGTGTATGCACAGTCAACTTAGTGTATGTAAACTTCTGACCCACTGGAATTGTGATGTAGTGAATTATAAGTGAAATAATCTGTGTGTAAACAATTGTTGGAAGAATTTCTTGTGTCATGCACAAAGTAGATGTCCTAACCGACTTTCCAAAACTATAGTTTGTTAACATGAAATCTGAGTTTTAATGACTTCAACATAAGTGTACATAAACTTCCGACTTCAACTGTACACACCTATACACACTCACACACAAACACTAATACACACCTATACACACACACACTTATACACAACTATACACACACACACTTGCATGCACACACACTAATAGTTTCCCTGTTGTCTCTGTTAGTATTCTCTAAGGGTCTGTCATGTGTGTGTGTCTAATTGACGAGAGATTCCCTCTTGGGCTGAGGTTGACACTGACTTCGAGGTCGCAGTCATCACAGGACCGTTAGCCCAACTTTACGTGTTTGTTTGTGTGCGCCTGTGTGTGAGTGTGTGGATGCATGGGTGGATGCCTGTGTGTGCACACACGTGTGCTTGTGTGTGTGTGTGTGTGTGTGTGTGTGTGTGTCTGACAAGTACCCACTAAGTCTGAAAGACAGGAAGCTAAGCTCAGAGATTGGAGGAGCTGGTGTTGTCCTCTTCCTGGGGAGCTAGTGCCTATTGTAGTTGGCTGTTCTCCATATCTGCCTCTCTCTCTCTCCCTCTCTCTTTCCACATCTCTGGCCCCCCCTTCTCTCTCTCTCTCTCTCTCTCTCGTCTTTTCTACCTCTCTCTTTCTCCTCCCCTCTTTCTCCTACTTTTACCCACGTCTCACTCTTTCTCAATCTCGTGGTTTTGTTTTTTACTCTAAATGTTAGTCTACATAGACCTGTATGTCTCAAATCAAAATGTGTGTGTGTGTTGCAGGTGTTCGATAGACTTGTCGCCGCTGAGTAAAGAGCACACTCATAAGTTGGACCTGCCGCTGGAGGAGGGCGAGGGCATGCTGGTGCTGCTGGTCACACTCACGGGGGCAGCAGCAGTGTCCATATCGGACCTGTCGGTCAATATCCTGGACGACCCACACGAGAGACACCAGATACTACAGAGATATGTGAGTTAGTTTGTGTGTGTGTGTGTGTATGCATGTATGTGTGTGTCAGTAGTGCCGGGTTTAGACTGGCAGCCCAATTGTGATATTTTTCCACTAATTTATCTTTTGACCAATCACATCAGATCTTTTCACAGATCTGATTAGTCAACAGACCAATCAGAATTGGGCTGCATGTCTAAACACAGCCTATGTAATCTTAACAGCAGCTACCTTAGAGACCAGTTTCTTCTGCTCCCTCTTGTGGAGACATGAAGCTGCAGCACTTTGTCACTTACAAGTACAGCAATGTGAACTTGTTTTTCATTAGGTCACATTTCCAACCAGGTCGCCAGTAGATTCATAAAGCCAAACAATGTATATACCAATAAACTGATCTTTCAGAGAAACAACACCCTCCAGGCCCTGTTTTTCTCACCTGTATGTGGTCTAAATGGCTCCAGTAAGGACAGATCTATGATCAGCTTCCCCTCCCTTAATACTAACCTTAACCATTAGTGGGGGAATGCAAAACTGACCCAAGATCAACTTCACTCTACACTGTATACATGTCTGTCCTGCTTTACCAAGCCTTATACTGCCGCAACCTTTCCATCAAACTGGCTTTACCTGGTAACTACTGCTGAAAGAAGGGAGGAGACAGAAGACGAGAGGATGATAAAGAGAAGTGGAGAAAAAGAGTGGGTTGATAGGTTAACAGAGAAGACAGACAGAATCCCTCCTCTCTCTCCACTGAGAGGGCTCTGATTTCTACCTTATTAGGGTTTTATACCATAATGTGAGGGGGTGTGAATATTTATATTTGTGAATATGTAAATGTCTCTGTGGGGTGTGCTAGTGTGTTACTGTTTGTGTGTGTATGTTAATGAATCCATCAGTAGGACCTCAGTGTTTTAGCTGTAAAAGGCCTGCTGTCTCTCTGAGGAGTCCTAGGCCCCCTGTCCTCCTGAGGCCCTTCCTCCACAGCACAATACACACTGCCTGTTCCTTTGTCTTAGTGCTGTTAACCCTTCACTGGCTGTCACTCAGCACAAAGACACATCACACACACACACACACACACACACACACACACACACACACACACACACACACACACACACACACACACACACACACACAGGGCTCTGCAGCTCACTCACTGACAGCCCTGAAGGGGAACATATCGCATATCAACAGTATGTCATCTGGTGGAAGATGCTTAACTCTCTGATAATGCATATTGAATCCCTTGAGGAGTCTTGTTCCAGTCTTGTTCCAGCTCCTTCATTAAGACAGGGACTGAGCACTCCTACAGCGCTGTGCTCCTTCATTAAGACAGGGACTGAGCACTCCAACAGCGCTGTGCTCCTTCATTACAGTTTTTGCCTATTGCTTACACACGTTTTGCTAAATTTGGCTCATTGTGTCAAAACTCTACACACAAGCAAATAAGACACAACACTGGGAAATAAACCATTCACATCTATGTCAAATTGAAACTCTGCTATCAAAACCTAACAATCCTTTGTCAAAATGTCACTCTGATGACAAAATGATACCCACTTGCATCATATGAATACACTTTCAGATCAGCAGCAACACACTAGTCTACTTTATATAGAAAACTGCAGTCTTTTGTTTTCAATGTTTTTATTCAGTTCCACAGAGGGCATGTTTTCACAACAACCAAAAAATGAAATACTGAATTCAAAATCATTACATTACAGTAGTATATTTTACAGTACAGTAAATTCAGTTAAATCAAAAATAAAACAAACAATACACTACTGTAAACACAGAAAAACACAATTGTGCGCAAGTGGGCTTATGGATCCTGCCGTCTGTTGGGGTCTGGCCACAGGATCTCATCAACATCACAAGCAATGTCTTCTCTCGCTAAGCATCGGGGAAAATATCCCCTTGTGTGCCGAATCCATCCCTGGATTGACCTCACCTCAATGTCTCCGCAGGCCTGTTCCATTGCCTGCAGAAGAGGCTTACGGGAATGTGGTTGGCGGTCATATACGCGACATCTCCAAGCGGAAAAAAATTCCTCTATAGGATTTAGAAATGGCGAGTAAGGGGGCAAGTACACAACTTCAAATTGATCATGGTTGGTGAACCAGTTCTGGACCAGAGCAGCCCGATGGAAACTAACATTATCCCAGACAACAACAAACCTGGGCTGCTCTGGTCCATCCTGTACAACTGCATCATGAAGTGCATCTAGAAATGTGATTATGTGTTGCGCATTATAGGGACCCAGTTTGGCATGATGGTGCAGTAGCCTTCGAAGACCTATGGCAGCACACAATGTGACATTTCCCCTTTGGCCAATTATATTACGTCCCCGTCGTCTGTTTTTGCTAAGGTTGAAGTTCTTTGACCCTGACACTGTTCCTCTCAAATGGGACCCTGTACAATTGCTTCATGGTCATGTTGTGCTTTACCAAGATGCGTCTGATAGTTGTAATGCTTAGTCGATTTATGTTGTTGAATACTTGCCTATCTGCAAGTATTTGTTGCTGTAGCTGGTGGAGATGGATTGCATTGTTTGCTCTGACTAGGTTCACTATGGCAAGTTCCTGCTGTTGGGTGAACAGGCGTTGGCGTCCACCCCCAGTAGGTCTTCTAGCCATTCTGTAGAAAAATGCAACCACAAATGGTTCTTGTTTGCTTCTTTTTTTACACTACTGTGTATACTGAACTTTACTGTATTTACCATACACAGTACTGAAACATCTCAACACGTTATCACGGTATGTTTCACAAAACTACCACTTTTGTTGAAAAAGGAGCATTAGCCACCCTGGAATACAATACATGTGATACAGTAACGTGATATGGTACAGTACTGTAAATACTCTAGATACAGTCTGAGTAGAGTAGAGAGTTGAAGACATACCTGTTTTCCAGTCGGAATGTCCTTATTATGGATGAAACTGTGAAACGGCTTAGATTAGGATGGACTCTGCCCAGCTTCCCTCATAGTCAGGCCATGGTTTATGACATGGTCCACCAAAGTTGCTCATATGTCATCCGAAATAATGGTCCTTGCGTGGCCTCTTCGACCACGTCCTCCTCTCTCTCTCTGTCTTCCTCTTCCCCTGCCTCTAGCTCTCCCTGCCGCCATGCTTGCAAAGTTCTCAAAATGGCTTAACTGAGGCCTTTTTGTAGCTGGCTGATTGGTGTTCAGTTTTGTAAGTAAGAATTTTCAAGTGTGTGTCTACGTCTTTTCAATTAACCAATGTGTGTTGTATTTTGAATAGATGTGTTTTCCCAATGGTAACCTGAGATTTCATTTTTGAACTAAGTGTCTTATGTATGAAATAGTGTGTAGTGTCTAGGAGCAAGTGTGTTGCAGAAAGGAGCAAGTGTGTTACAGAATTGCAACTAAAGTGCAAAGCAGCGCTTTTGTTTAAGGTATGGTTACACTTTGTTTAAGGTATAGTAACAACAACTTCAAGTTATGTTACTTTGGTTTAAGCATGTGTCTATAGTGTTCAAGCAACGGGCAAAAACTGTAAGACAGGGACTGAGCACTCCTACAGCGCTGTGCTCCTTCATTAAGACAGGGACTGAGCACTCCTACAGCGCTGTGCTCCTTCATTAAGACAGGGAATGAGCACTCCTACACTGCTGTGTGTGTCATTTATTTCTCTGTAATTTCAACATACTCTAGCAACCTACTTCATTTGTTTGTATGTATGAGTTTGATTGTGTGTGTGTGTGTGTGTGTGTGTGTGTGTGTGCGTCTGTGTGTGTGTGTGCGCGTGTGTGTGTGTGTGTGTGTGTGTGTGTGTGTGTGTATGTGTGTCTCTGTGTGTGTGTGTGTGTGTGTGCGTCTGTGTGTGTGTGTGTGTGTATGTGTATGTGTATGTGTATGTGTGTGTGTGTGTGTGTGTGTATGTGTATGTGTATGTGTGTGTGTGTGTGTGTGTGTGTATGTGTGCGCGTCTGTTTGTTTGTAAACTGTGCTCTAATTTAGGTTTAGAGTCCTGCTGGGTTGTGTGGTTGTGTGGTTGTGTGGTTGATCTGGGTGAGCTCCAGTGGAGATCGCTCCACAGGCCAACCACGGACTCGTGACCTACTTACAACGCTAGGAGCTCATTGGATGGCCACAAGAGCACTTCCCGCACTGCAGTGTCATCCTACACTCAGAGGGGGGAGCTCTATGACCGAGACAGGCGGCAGGCGTGCCTCTCTTCCTTCACACACTTAGAGCAAGTTCTGGGAGGAGAGTGTGTGTGTGTGTGTGTGTGTGTGTGTGTGTGTGTGTGTGTGTGTTTAATAGGGAGCGAGAGGTGAGGGTTGTGCTGGCAGGGGTAAGCGTGCAAAATGAAAAGAAAAAGCTATTTCACCTTTTACAACTCCAGACTCCTTTTTTCTGCACGGTAAATGTGAGACATTTTCTTCCTGACTGATGTACCTTTTAATGAGAGAATTTAATAAAGATGTACCTTATCAAGACACAGATAACACCAAGTGCTGGTACTAATGCTTTACAAAATGCTGTACAATACCCAAAGCAGATTAGTCTGAGTGTGTGTGCGCACGCCTTTGCGTGCAGGTCTGTGTGTGTCTCGGTGTGTCTGTGCATGTCTTTTATGAATATGTGTGTGTGTGTGTGTGTGTGTGTGAGGAGACGTGTGTGTGATGAGGTGTGTGTGAAGCATTGCTCGGGTGATTGTATTCCCTCATATCATCAGTATGGAATCAGCTGTCTAGCAGACGGCCGTACAAAACACCCACTAGTACTAATCACTGCCACCTCCCTAACACCCCAACCCCCATCAACCAACCAACTAACCACCCAGTAAACGGTGTAGGGAAGGGGGTTGGTGAGGGTTTCAAGTGCCATGCATTGTCATCATCATAGCGCCCCGGTTTTGAAGCACAGATGCTGGCTCCTTAAAAACGTATGGACGAGGAACTAACACAATTTAAATCCCTCTGTCCCTGGCTTCTCACCACAGGCCCGGCCCAACATCATTAACGCAGCACAGTCATATCAGATGACTTTCAGCTTTCAGCTGGCTGCTAGAGGAGAGGACCAGAGGGAGGGGCACAGGCCTAGGGTACCCTCCTCCCTAAGCGTTAAGTCCCTGTGTAAATGGTGTTGCAGCAGAAGGAAGACGTTAGCCTGTTTAAAGTGCTCTCGAGGTCAGCCTACAACGCAGGCATTTCCTTTCCCCTTAATCTGCCTCCATTGAAGAGAACTGATAACACGTACCTGTGAGCAGGCTCTGGAGACGCAGGGTTTCTCAAAGTTCCTTTTCTCATCCTATAGGGATTATTGTAATGTGTGTCTCCATTATAGACTGGCCCTTGGCATTGGTCTGTTTGAGGAAAAGCGGAGCGACACGGGTGGGCTTATAGGTTGGGCTTAGATTCCCCCCAGAATAGGTTTGGATGCTATTCTGTCTATTGGGGTTGATAATGACAAACGACAAAGGACTGGTGTCTCTAGCTGTGAGATGCTGGAGGACTGGTGTCTCTCTAGCTGTGAGATGCTGGAGGACTGGTGTCTCTCTAGCTGTGAGATGCTGGAGGACTGGTTTCTCTCTAGCTGTGAGATGCTGGAGGACTGGTGTCTCTCTAGCTGTGAGATGCTGGAGGACTGGTTTCTCTCTAGCTGTGAGATGCTGGAGGACTGGTTTCTCTCTAGCTGTGAGATGCTGGAGGACTGGTATCTCTCTAACTGTGAGATGCTGGAGGACAAGTGTCTCTAGCTGTGAGATGCTGGAGGGCTGGAGGGCTGGTTTCTCTCTAGCTGTGAGATGCTGGAGGACTGGTGTCTCTCTAGCTGTGAGATGCTGGAGGACTGGTGTCTCTAGCTGTGAGATGCTGGAGGACTGGTGTCTCTCTAGCTCTGAGATGTGTCTCTCTTGCTGGAGAGTTTACTGTGTGAAGTTGTGTGTGCAGAGAGGGGGGACCTAGGAGGAGTGGAAGAGGTAGAGAGAGAGATGTAGAGAGAGGAGGAGGAGGAGGCTGTTAGCATTCCATTGTTATTATGACATTTCACAGTCATCCAATTTAATGTCCCCTGACTGGATTGTCCGGCCGGCAGACGGTGGGAATGAAATGTTATTTGGAGTGTTGATAAAAAGGTGATGCGCCTCGAAGATGACAGAGACTCATAAGGTCCGGCGCGCTGACATTCATTTTCTCCACAACAGATAGATATGGAATAAGACGTCACAGTGACAAGGTGTCAATCAAGCTGCCCCCAATAATCCCCCCAAACCCCCCCCCCCCACCAATCCCCCCGCCCCCATCCCTAGTCCCTGCGGGCGAGTAGGGGGTGGTGGATGGGGGGTGGATCCTCTTCAACAGTGAAGGGGCTCGGCTGAACCCAGAGCAAGCGAGAGAGCCTCGTCAGCTTGGTAGCTGGTAGGATGGGAGGTGGGGGAGGTTGGGTTGGAGGGTGGGAAAATATATTCTACAGCCTTTCATTAAAAAAATAAAGAGGCCTCATCTCCTGAGCTTTTCAATCTATCTGCCTGTCTATTGAGAGGGCCTGAAAAGGCAGCCCCGCAAATCAGAAATTCCTCTGCTATGGAAATGTTTCGGCTTCACAAATCAGCCATGTTTTCTCTCTCTCTCTCTCTCTCTCTCTCTCTCTCTCTCTCTCTCTCTCTCTCTCTCTCTCTCTCTCTCTCTCTCTCTCTCTCTCTCTCTCTCTCTCTCTCTCTCTCTCTCTCTTCTCTCTCTCTCTCTCTCTCTTTTAGGCCATCCTTAATAATCACAAATAACAAGCTGTCATATCTTCAGAGAAATCATGTATTAAACTTATGTGGAAAGGTTTTTTTCCTTCTCCTTCCTCCCCTCTCATCTTCATTCTATGCCATTTCAACAATAATATCGCTGGAAACAGGCAGAGGCTGACAGAGTTTATAATAAATTAAGTCTGTAGCCTGGCCCTGACTCTGAAATGTAAATTATAATTACTCCTCTGGGTATGTAAGGGGGTTATTGCCAGAGAGAGAAATAAATTGAAGTGATGTGTTTTTTCTCTGCTTTTAAGACACGCCAGCACGGCTCTCAGTGCAGGTCTGTGTGTGTGTGCGTGTGTGTCTGTGTGTGTGTGTGGGTGTCTGTGTGTGTGTGTGATTGCACCTCCACAGCTCTTTTCTTTATCTGCTAGACTTGTCCGTATTGTACATGTACGCTGCCAGACTTGTCCTATCTCCTGTCTGACCTGTGTGAAGTGACAATGAGGCTACTGCTAACATGGAGATGTGTGTTTTCATTGAGTGATAGAAAAGGTCACATCACAGCAGACTACTGCTGAATGACTGGGCAGTTAAGAGGGGCCCTTTTCATCATCATACAGTCATGAGATGATCACTGTACCCTGTAGAGAGTGGTGTGTTTGTGTGTCTGTGTGTGTGTGTCCGTGTGCGTGTGTGTGTCCGTGTGTGTGTGTCCGTGTGTGTGTGTTTGTGTGTCCGTGTGTGTGCGTGTACACCAGTACGTCCAGTAAATATGTGATGGTGCCCAGTAACTATCATATTACTGCCTGAATCCCAGTCACGTCTCAGTGGATGTGGGAAGAGTCTGAGCTCTGCATTATCTCTATATGGCATCTATCAGTAAATTACGTGTGTTTTACTCTCTCGCTCCCTCTCGTTCTCTAGCTCTCTCTCTCTCTCTCCCATTCGTTTACACATAACAGAAAAGGTAATGGCATTCTTCTGAACATAGTGCCTCTGTGTTAAACTATAGACAAGAGAGATGAAGAGAGGAAGAGTGTTGAATGGCTGGTCAATGAAAAAACGTTTTACCCATTAGACTTCACTTGATCTGACCGTTTGGATGTCAGTGGTAAACTCATAAACTGTTTCCCACAGCTTAATGCACTCAATGTACCCGTTCACCCCTGACCCCTGACCTCTAACCTGCAGAGTGTGCTGAGGTCATTACACAACCTGAAGGACGTGGGAGTGGTCCAGGTGAAGGTCATCAGAGCAGAAGGGCTGATGGCAGCAGACGTCACAGGTAAGTAAACTAAAACCCCTTCAAATTACATAAAAACCTTATTCTTTGCTATCGAGAGCGAATAACTTTAGTAAATCTGTTGCTAAACGGCACTCCCGCTTGTCTGCAAGTTTCCACAAAATGTATTCTTCCCATGCCAAATGTATAAAACGGCAGTCTATCAATTTGGTGTCATTGACAATGGCCGATAAGAACCCTTAGAGATTGTGTCCAGATTACATTTTATTTGGGACCACGTTTATTTTGGGGAGATTGAAATGAATCTAGGGGAGGAACATTTCTCTTGCGTCCTTGTTTTTCCCATTAATTCTTACTTTTAATGAGGTATACAGTGGACAGGCCTACTTTACTTCTTCGCAGTGTTATCTAGTGTAAAAGAAGTGGGACTGAGTTAGTTTGGCCTTACTCAGGGGAGAGGACCCACGCACATCAGCAGATAGAGCTGCTGCAGTCCTTCGTGTCCTGGTTGGCGACATGAAGCAGCAGCAGGAGGAGCAAGGCCTAATGGCTCTGCCTTTTTTTATTACCAGAGAAACAAATGGAAATCCCTCCTCTATGTACTGCTGAACTCAATATAGTACTCATCGCTCAGTCTGGGTTTTTAGCTTTGCTGTAGCTATTCTAAAGTATTCAGGTCACTCTCAGCCCAGAATGTATGCAGAAAAATCTTTGCCTAGCTGTGTTGTCAATCCTTCATCTGGATTTGGACGAGAGTTACTTGTGTTGTGATGGACAAATATGGACTGTGATAGTGAAGTGCATAGGCTGGCCATCGAACCAATTCATTCAACATTCATTCAACAGAAGTGCAAAGCCTCAAAAGTCTTTGAGTGAAGTGGCGGGTCCTCTTTTTACATGCAGGGGCATCTGGTAGTATTGTTGGTGTGAGAGCTAGACACAAGTACCACCATTTTGAGGCTCTCCATTTTGAGTCTCTCTCTCTCTCTCTCTCTCTCTCTTCTCTCTCTCTCTCTCTCTCTCTCTCTCTCTCTCTCTCTCTCTCTCTCTCTCTCTCTCTCTCTCTCTCTCTCTCTCTCTCTCGCTGTTAGATCGTCCTCTCCACCCTCAATTTCACAATAGCACCCCTACCTTTTAAAATGGTCCATTCCCTCCACTAATCCCGCCTCACAGACTGTTCAGCCCATCAATCACCCCATCGCTCTGATGGTTTGGTCCATCCTTTATCCCCACCCACTCAGATGTCCCGGTCCACCACGCTGACCCATTAGCCTTGCCAGGCTGTCCCGGTGCGTGTGTGTGTGGTGTTCCCAATGGAATGGAAGGGCTCATGAGCTTTGATTTCACACTCTGGGCCTGCCTGGTGGCCCCCCACACACACACTCAGAGACAAAGCCCCTTTAAGAGCTCCTTTAAGGGTCCTCACCCTCACCGCATGCAGACCCCTCCACCGCCGGCCAGCATGAGAGAGTTGTCAGAAGCAAGGTATTAGGCCACAGAGGAACACACCCAGGCTTTAATATATATATATATATTGTATATACTATATATATATATATATATATATATATATAGAGAGAGAGAGAGAGAGAGAGAGAGAGAGAGAGAGAAGGAGAGCGAGAGAGACAGAGAGAGAGAGAGAGAGAGAGAGAGAGAGAGAGAGAGAGAGAGAGAGAGAGAGAGAGAGAGAGAGAAAGCGTTTTTCCATTCCACTCCCATTCACATCCTCCTCTCTCCTCTCCCCTCCCCTGTCTTTTCCTCCCCCTCTCTCTCTCTGTGTGGCAGTTGGTCCCATACCTCTAATTGTGACATTTACATGGAGTACCTCTACTCTAGCTCAGGAAAATAACAGAAAATAGTCTCTAAAACCAACAATCCCATTTGATGAGGTGCTCTTACCCTTAATGTTCCAGCTTTTCAGCGACACAGCACCTTCTCAATAGGGGCTCCCGAGTGGTGCAGCGAACTAAGGCACTTCATCTCAGTGCTAGAGGCATCACTGCAGACCCTGGTTCAGTCCCGGGCTGTATCACAACTGGCCGTGATCAGGAGTCCCATAGGGAGGTGCACAATTGGCACAGCGTCGTCCGGGTTTGGCCGGTGTAGGCCATCATTGTAAATAAGAATGTGTTCTTTACTGACTTGCCTAGTTAAATAAAGGTTAAATAAAAAAATAAAATTAAAAAAATGGAGGCGACATGCTCACCAATTTACTGCGAATTACATGTATGAACACTATGCAAGGGTGCAATCATGCACCTGACTAACAGAGGGATAGTGAGGAGAGTAGTAATTCTATAGTTACTATGATTTGTAATTTATCAGACTATTTTATCCAAAGTGACTTACTTTCAGGCTCTGACCATAGGGAGGCCTCTGGCTTTCTCCATGCTTTCTCCATGTTGGTATGGTCAGAGCCTGACAGGGGTTGTCTATGTGTGTCTATGTTGGTCTTGTGTGGGTGCTTTGCATTGTCTCTAATTCACCCGTCTCTGGTGGATCATTGTTCTGTGTTTGTGCCTGTGAGCACACTGTTAGTTACGTTCGTGTTATTTTCTCTTTGCTGTTTTCCCGTGTTTCAAGTTCGCTATTAATAAAGTCATGTCGAACTACCACTGCGCTGCGTCTTGGTCTGCCACTCACCACGATCGTGACACTTACAGATATGCGTACATATATGTTTTCCATAGTTTTGACATTAAGGGAAGCATTGAGACTCTCAGACACTACCGTACACTTAATCTCTAAAACGGATCTGCGACTTGCCTGCTGGGAGACAACGACATCATCTCAATTCTACCGTGTTGGTTTGACTCAGTTTAACACGCTTATCTTATTGCTGCCTGAAATGAGGTTAAAGCTCTCGCCGTGAACCCAGCCACGATATGGAAAACTAACCCAGGGAGGAGCTATGGTGTACCTGGACCGTCAAAGTAGCCCTCAAACCCTAGTGGGTAATTGGCTGGGACAGACGCCTCTGGTGCTCTCCAATAAGGTGAAAGTTCATCACCAGCAACAACCGCTCACCAACACCGCCACATTGCCTGCATATTATTAAAGGAGCACGCCGTTCTCTTCAAACCCTTTTAATTAATTTCAGTGATTGAATTTCAGTCAGTCGTAGCTAATTTGAGAGTATTGTGTTGAATATTCTAGTGACCACGGAAATATCGTGAACAACTGTATGTGGTTGCAGTTATTTAGGAAGACGGTATATTGTTCAACATTTAGAAAATTATTCCTAAAAAACATAAAATCTGATTTATTTTTCATCATTGTACTCAAAGCCCTAGTGTTTTCTCAATCTTAAATACACGTTTCTTCTTTCTTGACATGTATCATTATGTAAGTCTTATTATGATTTTTTATCTTGCCTTTCAAAATGCATTTATATTTTTATGATAGTATCACCTTTCACCATCTATTATGTTATTAAATGTTTTTTGATTATCTTAAATTAGCACATTATAAAGCATGTCATGTTGTAAAAGTAAACAGTCTGATGACTGGTAGTGCAGTATTCGTGTATAATGATGTTGCATTGTAGGAGTGAGTGTCAATATCAACTCTAAGTGTATACCGGCAGATCGATAAGTGCCACAAATAGATGTGAGAGGCAACGCCTACGGCTCTGCATTGATCACAGTGACATTTTGTTTAACTCTGCCACTGTCCTGCCCTTATCACAACATTAGAAGAAACTCACAGGAATCAATGGAAGAGGAATTAATGGAGGCGTACCTCGTGTGCCGCCTCAACAGGGAATTTATGCAGGAACCTAAATTCAACCTCGCATTTTCAGTTCTTAACTTCATTACTAAAAGCATTGTTTCAGTTCTTAACTTCATTACTAAAAGCATTTTTTCAGTTCTTAACTTCATTACTAAAATCATTTTTTCAGTTCTTAACTTCATTATTAAAAGCATTTTTTCAGTTCTTAACTTCATTACTAAAAGCATTTTTTCAGTTCTAAAATTCATTATTAAAAGCATTTTTTCAGTTCTTAACCTCATTATTAAAAGCATTTTTTTTTTCAGTTCTTAAATTCATTATTAAAAGCAATTTTTTTTCAGTTCTTAACCTCATTATTAAAAGCTTTTTTTTTCAGTTCTTAAATTCATTATTAAAAGCATTTTTTCAGTTCTTAACCTCATTATTAAAAGCTTTTTTTTTTCAGTTCTTAACTTCATTATTAAAAGGAATGTACTCTGAAGTCATTTTATTTAACATCACACTCTTGGGGACTTTGAATGTGAGATGTTCTCTCTCCCTGACCTAGCTTTTAAGAGTGATATGCTTGAACAAACAGCAAAAGTGTTCCCAACAGTTTTGATAAAAGTAAAGATCAAAGCTGTAACTAAGAGTTTGTTGTTATGAATTGGAAATTAAACGTGTGTGTGCATGGTGAGGGAGGGAGGGACGGAGGGCAGTCCTTACAATTTACAAAGAAACAGTAACATGTATTTCCATAAACAAACACAGATATATATATATATATATATATATATATATATACACAGTATATAGGGCATTGGTTGTGATTAATACAGTATGCTAGTCTCTGGAGAAGGTTCCAACCATAATGATTATGTCTGTGTTACATGGCTTCCAAACTGTGTGTTTTTAACTCCCAAACTTTCTGGAACGTTTCCTTTCAAAGTGAAATACATATGAACAATATTTTAACAAATATGATTTTATTTAATGCAGCTGATGACATTACCTGTAGCTATTATATCTAATGGAGAATGATACCGGGTGGTTGAATAATGCAGCTGATGACATTAACTGTCGCTATTATATCTAATGGAGAATGATACCGGGTGGTTGATTACGTGAACATGTCTTTCTTTATCATGACATGATCTGGTGAGACTTTATATAAGACATGGTGTATTTCCAAAACACCAGAAGCAGCAATATAATGGCTAACACATTATGTAGACAACATGTACAGTGGGGAGAACAAGTATTTGATACACTGCCGATTTTGCAGGTTTTCCTACTTACAAAGCATGTAGAGGTCTGTAATTTTTATCATAGGTACACTTCAACTGTGAGAGACGGAATCTAAAACACAAATCCAGAAAATCACATTGTATGATTTTTAAGTAATTAATTTGTATTTTACTGCATGACATAAGTATTTGATACATCAGAAAAGCAGAACTTAATATTTGGTACAATTAATATTTGGTGCAATTACAGAGATCATACGTTTCCTGTAGTTCTATACCAGGTTTGCACACACTGCAGCAGGGATTTTGGCCACTCCTCCATACAGATCATTCAGGTTTCGGGGCTGTCGCTGGGCAACACGGATTTTCAGCTCCCTCCAAAGATTTTCTATTGGGTTCAGGTCTGGAGACTGGCTAAGCCACTCCAGGACCTTGAGATGCTTCTTACGGAGCCACTCCTTAGTTGCCCTGGCTGTGTGTTTCGGGTCGTTGTCATGCTGGAAGACCCAGCCACGATCCATCTTCAATGCTCTTACTAAGGGAAGGAGGTTGTTGGCCAAGATCTCGCAATACATGGCCCCATCCATCCTCCCCTCAATACGGTGCAGTCGTCCTGTCCCCTTTGCAGAAAAGCATCCCCAAAGAATGATGTTTCCACCTCCATGCTTCACGGTTGGGATGGTGTTCTTGGGGTTGTACTCATCCTTCTTCTTCCTCCAAACACGGCGAGTGGAGTTTAGACCAAAAAGCTCTATTTTTGTCTCATCAGACCACATGACCTTCTCCCATTCCTCCTCTGGATCATCCAGATGGTCATTGGCAAACTTCAGACGGGCCTGGACATGCGCTGGCTTGAGCAGGGGGACTGCAGGATTTTAATCCATGACGGCATAGTGTGTTACTAATGGTTTTCTTTGAGACTGTGGTCCCAGCTCTCTTCAGGTCATTGACCAGGTCCTGCCGTGTAGTTCTGGGCTGATCCCTCACCTTCCTCATGATCATTGATGCCCCACGAGGTGAGATCTTGCATGGTGCCCTAGACCGAGGGAGAGTGACCGTCATCTTGAACTTCCTCTCTTCCATTTTCTAATAATTGCGCCAACAGTTGATGCCTTCTCACCAAGCTGCTTGCCTATTGTCCTGTAGCCCATCCCAGCCTTGTGCAGGTCTACAATTTTATCCCTGATGTCCTTACACAGCTCTCTGGTCTTGGCCATTGTGGAGAGGTTGGAGTCTGTTTGATTGAGTGTGTGGACAGGTGTCTTTTATACAGGTAACGAGTTCAAATAGGTGCAGTTAATACAGGTAATGAGTGGAGAACAGGAGGGCTTCTTAAAGAAAAACTAACAGGTCTGTGAGTGCCGGAATTCTTACTGGTTGGTAGGTGATCAAATACTTATGTCATGCAGTAAAATGCAAATTAATTATAAAAAAATCATACAATGTGATTTTCTGGATTTTTGTTTTAGATTCCGTCTCTCACAGTTGAAGTGTACCTATGATAAAAATTACAGACCTCTACATGCTTTGTAAGTAGGAAAACCTGCAAAATCGGCAGTGTATCAAATACTTGTTCTCCCCACTGTAGATAACATCAATCTCTCTGTAATAGTGGAATGACATTGGCGTGCTCCTCTGTGCTGCTTCAACCCCTCCATGATTCCATGTTCCTCTGTGCTGCCTCCATGCCACCATGTTCCTCTGTGCTGCCTCCATTGCCTCCATGTTCCTCTGTGCTGCCTCAATGCCTCCATGTTCCTCTGTGGTGCCTCCACTTGTTTGGAATAACGTACAACAACCACCGGAGTTGACCCACTACACCACCAGTCACTACGTCTGTCTTACTGAACTTTCATGGCCTTCCCTCGCACCTCTCTCCCCTCTCCCTCTTTCGTCTCAGCCCCATCCCTGTCAGACAAGATGTCTTCTCTCTCCCCTCTCTATTTCTATGTTTCTATCTTTCCGGTGCCCTGGGGAGTGTTTCCGTAGTGCTTATCTGGTGGTGTCCGAGCGCTAGGATCCCTGTAGCAGGACCAGTGATATGGTGTAGCGTGGGGTGAAATTAATTCATCACATCATTACTGCCGGTGATAAATGGTGGCTGGAGCTGTCATGAGGAGGAGGAGGGTGAGGGCTGGATGGTATTTCTCTGTTCAGCTCCTGGCTCTTTCTCTGCTCCTCTTTATCAGGTAGAATACTTCCCCCACTGCTACCCTACTGCTAACCACCAGCACCAGCACCACCCTAACTGCCTCCTCTGTAGGCTCCGCAGGCCACAGACACTGGATTAGACAGGAGTAAACAAGACTGAGATAGGGTGATAAAGTTAATAGGGCTACTATTTTTATCGCCATGTCCATGCTCTCACTCTCTTTTTCTCTCTCTCTCTTGTTCTCGCTCTTGCTCTTGCTCTCGCTTTCGCTCTCTCTTCTCTCTCTCTCTCTCTCTCTCTCTCTCTCTCTCTCTCTCTCTCTCTCTCTCTCTCTCTCTCTCTCTCTCTCTCTCTCTCTCTCTCTCTCTCTCTCGCTCTCACAGGGAAGAGTGACCCCTTCTGTGTGGTGGAACTGAGTAACGATCGACTACAGACCCACACGGTCTACAAGAACCTCAACCCCGAGTGGAACAAGGTCTTCATCTTGTGAGTGCCTCTGCATGATCATTGTTTGGATAAAGCACACTGTCATTACTATACATTTAATTCAACTTGCCAAGCATTGCACAGAATTTGCACTTAGCCTACTGTAAATAGTCCAAATCTATTTATTTTACAGTGTTATTGAGTACATATCATATATTCAAAAATCTATACACCTCATAGAAAATATAGCAAATGCTAGCAAATGGTAGCGATTTAAATTCAGAGGTCTAGGTTTTATCTCCTTATAAATCCTTCCTCCCATACATTTTTATTTTGATTGACATGCCATAGTTTTAAGAAGTTATATTCTCTGAGGATCAATCTTTGTACTGGTATTTTGTAATACAGTAAAACGTGCATTGAGTTGAGCTGCTGAGGCATGATGTTGTAAGTAACAATAACATTTCCCAGGACATAGACATATCTTATGTGGGCAGAAAGCTATGCTATTGTTTGAGGAGTGTGCACAGTTTTGTTCTTGAAAATGTATCAATAAACCAATAGGCACATTTGGGCAGTCTTGATACAACATTTTGAACAGTAATGCAATGGTTCACTGGATCAGTCTAAAACTTTGCCTGGACTCCTAAGTAACATTCTTGCATTTCAAAGATGATGTGTGAACACATTTCTTTTCTTTGTATTATCTTTTACCAGATCTAATGTGTTATATTCTCCTACATTCATTTCACATTTCCACAAACTTCAAAGTGTTTCCTTTCAAATGGTATCAAGGATATGCATATCCTTGCTTCAGGTCCTGAGCTACAGGCAGTTAGATTTGGGTATGTCATTTTAGGTGAACATTTAAAAAAAGGGTCTGATCCTTAAGAGGATTCCATACATGAAAATGTACATACATTTAAATATAAAATCCATAGCTATTTCTTTTAGTCTTCTTTACAGGGAAATACACTAGTGAATTCCCAGGGAAAGCTGGGTCATTTAGTTGTCCTTTGAGTAACGCTGTCTCTCTTTCTTTAAGAGTAACCTCTTTTCTTTCCATCAGCCTTCTCCTCCCTAGCCTACTTTTCCTAGCCACGATTCCCTTCCTCCTACAACTCTCACACTCTTTATTAGTTGAGTACAAAGCTCATAGAGGCCTGGAGTTTCATCATGCTATCAAGCGGGTGTGATATGTGTGATTATAATGGTTTAACGGTTGTTCGGTGGCGAGTAGTAACGTGAAGGACATCCACTCGGTGTTGGAGGTGACAGTGTACGACGAGGACCGAGACAGAAGTGCAGACTTCCTGGGCAAAGTGGCCATCCCTTTACTAAATGTGAGTCCTCCTTATGAAATGTCTGTGCTATCTATCGCCACACTACATTTGCAACTGTGGATGAGGCTGCTGCACGAAGCGATAGAGAGAGCGAGAGAGCGAAAGAGAGAGCTGTAAGAGCGAGAGAAAGAGATAGATATGTAAGAGCGAGAGAGAAAGAAAGAGAGTGAGCAATGTAAAGGAGAGAGAGAGAGAGAGAGAGGGAGAGAGAGAGAGAGAAAGAGAGAGAGAGAGAGAGAGAGAGAGAGAGAGAGAATAAAACAAAATTGGTAATGTAATGTACGGTCCTGGCGGGCTAATTCCCCAGGATAGTTCATTTCTCCCTGACTGTGCTGTGGTGGTAATGAACAGGTACTTGTCAGAGTTGCCACAGTTGTTTTGGGCTCTCTGTCAGATGCAGCAGCTGGGGTTCAAAGGTGGCCTAGGGAGTGTATTCAGCCGAGTATTGCTAGACAGACGGCTGTCATGTCCCTCTCCCACAGATTCAAAATGGTGAACGGAAAGCCTACGCCTTGAAAAGCAAGGAGCTGACAGGGCCAACAAAAGGGGTCATCTTTCTCGAAATAGACGTGATTTTTAACGCTGTAAGTCTCTCTCTTTTCCTCCTCCCCGTTTTCCTAGTTTGTCCCCCCCCCCCCACCCCCCGCAGTCCAGCACCATCATCTTTATTCTGTTTGTCCCCACCCCCTTCCCGTCTCTTGTCCCAAGTCCTCGTTTTCAGTTTAAACTCCCACTCAGCCCCCTTTGTTCGCCCATTCGTTGTCACTGTGTGTGTCCCGCTGGCGGCCATCTTAGTGCTGTGTGAGAGAGAGATCTCTCACTGTAGTCTGTGACGTGTAAAATTACTCTAAACAACGTATCTGCATGTATTCAAGACGGTCAATTCGGTTAGAGATCTATCTATGCCATATTGTGAACGACCCCAATAGAAATACTAGTAGCCATATTGTGTTATTGTGATAATATCCCACCATAGCCTGTGTGATATAATGTGGCTATTATTCCCACACCAGGTGAAGGCAGGTCTCATGACGTTGATACCCAAAGAGCAGAAATACATTGAGGATGAGCCCAGAGTGTCCAAACAGGTAGGTCAACACCAACACCCTCCACTCTGCTGCCCTGTTTAGCTCAGCCAGTCTTGAGTGGCATCTTGTGAGGCCACAACAGTGTCGGCAAGAGCGAGAGAAAAACGTCCCTCCTCCTCCTCCTCCTCCTCCTCCCCAGCTCGCTCCTTTACTGTGAGTGGTGAATAGAAATGTCAAGCTGTCAGGTCTGGGGTTGCATAAGTAGATTGGCCATCCTTAGTTGGCCCTCTGTGCCACTGCTGCTTTGCACTTCATTGTCACACCGCTCAATGTGGCGGCCCCACAAAGGGCTGAATCGCGGGGGCTGGCCCACATCAGACGTGTCACATAAATGTTGTTTGGGCTGAGCAGTCACCCGCTCCCACACCCTTTCGTCTCCTCTCCTCTCCTCTCCTCTCCTCTCCTCTCCTCTCCTCTCCTCTCCTCTCCTCTCCTCTCCTCTCCTCTCCTCTCCTCTCCTCTCCTCTCCTCTCCTCTCCTCTCCTCTCCTCTCCTCTCCTCTCCTCTCCTCTCCTCTCCTCTCCTCTCTCTCTCTCTCTCTCTCTCTCTCTCTCTCTCTCTCTCTCTCTCTCTCTCTCTCTCTGTCTCTATTTCTCTCTCTCTCTCTGTCTCTATTTCTCTCTCTGTGTGTGCCAAAAGATGCCCACTCTGCACTTTCCCCCTGTGTGAAGTGGGATCCTCCCCGTCCACCCTCCCTGTTCGCTCCTTTCCTTTTTCATCTGTACTTCACCTCTGACTCATAGAGATGCCCCATGTCAACGTCTCTGAATGATGATGTCATCGATTGCTTTAGAGAGATTGCCCAAGAGGGCTCTTTTGTGTGGGGCTAGTCCCTGCTGAGGCTGCTGTCTGTCTTTACAAACACAAAACCCCCAAACCCAAAGTAGCCAGTCAAATACAGACATTATAATACATTAGAATTACACCCTTCAGCAGTTAATATCTGCATTTATGAAATGACCATGGCCAGGAACAAAGCAGGAACAACTCTAGGCTGTAGTTATAACTACTTTGTCCTGGTCTGGACATATGATCACAGGAAAACTCCTGGGCCTAGATATAACTACTAATGTTGGTGTAGGAAGTACATTAGAGAGAAAGAGAGAGAGAGAGAGAGAGTTTAAAGTAGTCCCTCTGCTGATAGTTACAGTAGTGTGATCAAAGCGTGGCCGTGTGCAGGGATGTGGGTGACTCAGAGTGCTGTTGTCTTCAGGGGGTGGATGTCCCCACCAGGACACCGTAGACACACAGTCATTCTCAGTTCACCACTATTCTACCTTGAATAATTAATTAGGCGGTGGTCTAAAAACACAACTACCTCTAAATGTCCCAGAATCCTCTTAAAGACACATCAGAATAACACTTTCCCTCTTCGGGGACTGCTTCCTGGATGTGATTTATTCTGTCATGTTGTTGTGGTATTCCCTGATTGGAACACAGCGGAATGGGACTGTGGTGCTTTCCCCGTCTCTGGCCAGATGCCTGCCTGAACTCTTTAGGGATGTGAAATCATCACGGGCTGTTAACACTATTACTATTACTTGCCTTCAGCTAAAGAGCTAGCTAGGAGACTTAAAGAGACACAGCTTCAGTGAACATGACTTGATTTAGTGATTGAGTTTCTTATAGTCTCAGCATTATTGTGCAACATGATGGTGTATGAGAGACCAGACGACGCATTGTCCTAGTGGCCCTTTGCCCATCATTGCTCCAGTACCTCATATCACATTGCCAGGCAATATTGTCTCAAACAATTCATTGCCAGTGTTATGGCCTTAAGGAGCTTTATATCATGGCTTGGCTAAATACTCAATTCTGATTGGTCGAGAGGGTGTTGATTACATACCGAATTCCAGAATGAGAGTGGACTTCAAAATAATCGGTTCCTCGACTCCTTGATCATCGACCGTCATTCATGCTGGCTGTATTGTTATGTCGGTTTCGATGTCATGTTTATGACTGCTTAAGTCACCTCTGTGCTCTGTCCAGTTGCTGCTACAGAACTTCAACAGAGTGAGGCGCTGCATCTTGTTCCTCATCAACGCCGGCTGCTACATCAACAGCTGCTTCGAATGGGACTCGCCTCAGAGGAGCATCTGCGCCTTCTTGGTACTAATACATACATTTACATGTACACACATACATACTCATCTGCCACTTTCTGGTATTTATATGCAAATGCATATACATAAACCCATGTCTGTTATAAACACAAACATACATGCAACTGCTCACACGTAGCTGCTTCTAACAATAGATGGTACTTACAGTATATACTCGTAACCAATGGTACTTACAGTATGGACTCGTAACCAATAGATGGTACTTACAGTATGGGCTCGTAACCAATAGATGGTACTTACAGTATGGACTCGTAACCAATAGATGGTACTTACAGTATGGACTCGTAACCAATAGATGGTACTTACAGTATGGACTCATAACCAATAGATGGTACTTACAGTATGGACTCGTAACCAATAGATGGTACTTACAGTATGGACTCGTAACCAATAGATGGTACTTACAGTATGGACTCGTAACCAATAGATGGTACTTACAGTATGGACTCGTAACCAATAGATGGTACTTACAGTATGGACTCATAACCAATAGATGGTACTTACAGTATGGACTCGTAACCAATAGATGGTACTTACAGTATGGACTCGTAACCAATAGATGGTACTTACAGTATGGACTCGTAACCAATAGATGGTACTTACAGTATGGACTCATAACCAATAGATGGTACTTACAGTATGGACTCGTAACCAATAGATGGTACTTACAGTATGGACTCGTAACCAATAGATGGTACTTATATACTCATGTCACAAAACCCACTAAAACCCACACTCTGAAATAGTACAAGTATTCCACTCAGTGTGTCACCTGGATAGGATGGACCTGAACCAGGGTAAGAAAGGCCCCACAACCAATATCCAACCAATCTAAGACCTAAGAGACAATATAATATCTTGAGGTGCTCCCTCCTCCTGTTCTCTCTCTCTCTCTCTCTCTCTCTCTCTCTCTCTCTCTCTCTCTCTCTCTCTCTCTCTCTCTCTCTCTCTCTCTCTCTCTCTCTCTCTCTCTCTCTCTCTCTCTCTCTCTCCCTCTCTCTCACTGATGATGACAGGTATGAAAGTCCTCCTCTCTGTACAGTATAATTGGACTGCCTCCCTCAAACCTATGAGTGGCTAAAGGGTACTACACAGACAGATAGACAGACAGACATAAGTAGCTTCAGGACCTGTCTGTTTTAGAGATTCTAGTGATGCCTGAGCCCTTTTCTTGGGTGACTAAGTGCCGCTGTGTGAACCATTGAACCATTAGCATTTGCTGTTTGACACATATTAATTCCTGCGGAGGGCTGGGAGTGTGTGTTCCTGTTGTGCATGCAGGTCAGGATGTCATCACAAGACAGAGGCCCGGAGACGGTGCATGCACGCACGCACACTTGGGGACGATATTATATTATTTTGCTACTGTAGCGTTAGATAGCACTAGTCGGCTGTGCCTGCGCCAAAACTATAGCTTGTTCTCCATCTTCTTTTTAAATAGTGAGCCAACATGTTTTCTCATGGCTCTCCTGTCTCTCTGCAGCAGACATATGGTGAGCAATATGTTTGGAACATAAAATCGCAATAAAATCACAGTATCAAATCACAATACATATAGAATCTTGATAAATTGTGAGAATCGCAGTACATATTGTATCACCTAAGTATCGGGATATTTCCTGGCAATTCCCAGCCCTAGTACAAACTAGTATGTAGCATAGTCTTTAAACACACACACATACATTTTCTGTTCTTCTATCCTTGTGGGGACCTAAAATGTATTTCCATTCAAAATCCTTTTGTCCCTAACCCTTAACCCTAAACCTTACCATAAACCTCACCATAACCCTTACTTTAACCTGTAACTCTAACCCAAATCCTAAACCTAACTCCTAACCCTTAACCACTAACCCCTTACCCTCACTCGCTCACACACACACACACACACACACACACACACACACACACACACACACACACACACACACACACACACACACACACACACACACACACACACACACACACACACACACACACACACACACACACACACTAAGCTAACCAGTCCTCTCTTACTCCCTCCAGTTTGCTCTCCCTTATCTGTGCGGCTCACAGCCATTAGCGCCAACTGCGATTAGAGACGTGTGTGTGAGGTAACTGAGCCCCCCCCCATCACACACACACACCACAGCACTCTCACCCAGCCCGACAGAGAACCAACCACCGTGGCAGCATTGGCACAGTGGGCAGGGCTGGAGTTACCTCCCGTCCCGCGCCACGAGTGGTGTGTGTGGTAGGGGGAGTTAAGTTACCTCCCGTCCCGCGCCACTGGTAGTGTGTGTGGTGGGGGGAGTTAAGCGTCTGCTTCCTCTCTACCTGAGCACCTGCAAGCTGAGACCCCCCGCAACCCCCTCATCCCCTCCTTCTTTCTCCACCCTCCACCAAACTCATCCCTCCCTGTCTGTGAGCTGGGGCCATTGTGGGGGTCGGTGATGTTGAGTTCTGTTCGGTGGCTCATGCCAGGCTGTTATTGCTCCAGGGACCGCAGGCCTCAGCAACTCTTCCTCCAAACAAATTTGCTGTAACTTTATCTGCAATTGGGCCTTGAATTGGGAGCAAACAGAGCAGGCTTTGTGATGCCTAGGAAGGGTGAGGAGGGTAGGAGACGGGGGTTGTTTGGAAGGCAGCGGAAATGATACCAGACTCTTTTATTTGGGGCTAAGTAGGACTCTTATCAGTGGGAGAGCCCCAGACAAGGGAGTTACTTCTGCAGGAAACTGGAGCACCTATCACCTGCTTTGCATTTAGAGCAAAATTCAAAAAAGAGAGAAGAACCTATGCACACACACACACACACCTCTCCAGGTCCATGTAAATTGTTCCTTTGACTCCCCTTGAGAAAGCGTCAGAAGTTTGTTTTTACCCTAGAGCAATGGACAGCTTTAAATGGATAAACTATGAATGTTTTACTACCTATCTGATTGAAACAATTAGGGAATTTGAAATACAATGACACGTTAATTCAGAGGACACTGTGTGGAGTCTGGGGTTTGATTCAGAGGACACTGTGTGGAGTCTGGGGTTTGATTCAGAGGACACTGTGTGGAGTCTGGGGTTTGATTCAGAGGACACTGTGTGGAGTCTGGGGTTTGATTCAGAGGACACTGTGTGGAGTCTGGGGTTTGATTCAGAGGACACTGTGTGGAGTCTGGGGTTTGATTCATAGGACACTGTGTGGAGTCTGGGGTTTGATTCATAGGACACTGTGTGGAGTCTGGGGTTTGATTCAGAGGACACTGTGTGGAGTCTGGGGTTTGATTCAGAGGACACTGTGTGGAGTCTGGGGTTTGATTCAGAGGACACTGTATGGAGTCTGGGGTTTGATTCAGAGGACACTGTGGAGTCTGGGGTTTGATTCCGAGGACACTGTGGAGTCTGGGGTTTGATTGTCATAGACAGAGGCACATCTGCAGATGGGGATGTTTTAATTAATTATCTCTGTTTTATTCTCATTCATTGACACTGTCACTATTACAGGACATGTTGACTATTTGTGGGTGTCTTTGGTTAATGATCTATTACAGATTCCTTGTTGTTATGGACATATTTCGTTCTATGTTTTAGATAGTGAAGTCCAACTTCTTCTTACCAAACATAAAACAGCTCTTTGTCTGACCAGCAGGGGGCAGTCTAGCACTACAGAATGAGACTGTCCTGTCCAGCCAAATAGGACATGTACAGGCTTCCTGCCAGAACATGACTTGTTCTCTATTTGCTATCTGGCAGCAGCCGTCTAGTATCTGGACGGATATCCATGTAATAAAGATGAAACCAACTTAACTCTGAAATCTAAAAGTGGGTTGACTTCTGGAGAGGGGACTGAGACTAGTACACGCTCAATGTACGCCAAAGCACTTCATCCGAGCAGTAAAGCAGAGCACCGGAGCACTGTTTAGTAAAACACATAATGGGAAAACTATAAAGCCCCAGTCTTCCACCTCCATCAAAGTTTAATATATTAATGAAACACTCATCTGTTATTGTGTTGAAATTGAATGTATATGCATTGACTACATATAAATCAAATAATCATTGAGAGTTTAACATGATTATCTGTTCACTGTATGTTTCCACTGTCTAGTTAGTAGTTTGTAGAAATAACCAACAGTTTTACTTAAAAAAAAAACACTTGGAATGTTTTTCAATATGAAAATATTATTGTATGAAACAATAATCATGCAATGGAGGTAGGAGTATTTTATTTGGAAACTAAACAAACATCTATTAGTTAGACCATATGCTCTGAGCTGCCATCATTGACTTGATATTACATCTGATACAGCTTCCATTTAGACATTCTCTCACATGAAACATAATTTGAAAATTGTTTTAATCCATATAACATCCTTTGTTAACATAAATCAAGTAAATTACTTAACAGCATTTTACACTCATGCCATGTTGAGGGTGAGTTTACTAGAAGAAGGAAACAATAAATGTATCTTGTTTCAGTGTGTGACAAATAGGAGATGATAATAGGAGATGATAATCCCATCACGGTGTGCCAGAGAGCGCTACAGGAGGTCCTTCCTGCCGGCGGCGATTAGACTATATAATGCCTCACCGGGGTGCCGTGCCGTCGGCAACATAGATCTGAAACTGTTGGGGTGCTAGGACCTAGTTTAACAATTATGCATCCATCCGTGAGTAACTCTGGTCCGTCATCACTCATTCACTCAGGACCTATTTATTCATGCAGGTCTGTATATACATACTCATGTACAGTTGTTATATCATATCACGTGCAATATTGCTAGTAATTCTTGGACCTAACTTACGTAGGCATTCACTCAGGAATGCTTTTTAGTATCCTGTCAGTTGCACCTTTTCTCATTGCTTTTAGTATATTGAATGTGCAATACGTGCAGTTGTCTGTAATTAAACCCTGCGCACTAAGGACTGTATTTTAAGGGAATTACTATTATTACCCCAAATTATATCATACACACATTTAGCTATTTAAGTATCTCTTCCTGTCATTTACCTGTACAGTTTATGTAACCATGCAAGTATTCACTTATCTGTAAATATAACTGTAAATTTACCTGTACAGCTAATTTAACCATACAAAATATTCACTTACCTGTTCATTTAGCCAGTCTGTCTATTAAGTAAACTATTATTACCCTCGCTCATATCATATGCATTTTTAGCTACTGAAGTGTTTCTCTGCCATCGACCTGTATAGTATAGTTAACCATCCAACATCCACCAATGTATAGTGTACATATTCAGCCAACCACCCATACTATGCAATGTCTTTTTATAGCTTTTTTTGCACTCCAGATATCTTGTATTTCTATACTTTTTCATACTGCCGCTCTATGTATCATGTACCGTGTATCTGTCTTTTGTGTACTTTCGTTGTGGCATTTTGCACCTGCCCTGTTTTTTTTGTTGTTGTAGCTGCTATCTATCTATCTATCTATCTATCTATCTATCTATCTATCTATCTATCTATCTATCTATCTATCTATCTATCTATCTATCTATCTATCTATCTATCTATCTATCTATCTATCTATCTATCTATCTATCTATCTATCTATCTATCTATCTATCTATCTATCTATCTATCTATCTATCTATCTATCTATCTATCTATCTGCATTGCATTCTCTTTTGTTCTCACTTATACTTAGTTTATGTAATGCAAACATGCGCACAAACACACAATCTAGACCATGACAGTTTGGATGAGTTCTCAGAATCAGGAGGATATCAAAACAGAAGTTAAGGAAGGGATGGAGTCATGTGTCTCCAAGTCTAGCACTGCCGCTCCATAACACCAGCCTGTGAGCTGTGTGTGGGCAGCTCTGAAAATACCTGGATACACACACACACACACACACACACACACACACACACACACACACACACACACACACACACACACACACACAGATTCTGCTTCCTCCCCCTCTCTAACTTTTTATCTCAATATTTTTTCCCTCTTTCTCCGGTCACAGACCTCCACGGCTGATTCCCTCTCCCTCCTCCCCAGGCAGAGAGAGTCTCAGTAGGGAAGCGATGGGGGCGGGGGGGGGGGTCTACCGGTCCTGGGGAAAGGTCCCGGCGCTGCGGTCTTCTCTCCCCAGCCGAGGGGCTGTGAGACGGGGCAGGCTTGGCCTCTGATGGGCCGGGGTGTTGGGTTCCTCCAGCTGTCAGTCACAGCCTCGCCCAGAGCTAGAATAACCAAATCGTGAGGGATGAGGTGGACGACAGGTTAAATAACCCCAGGCAGAGAGAAACTAGAAGGACACAGACACACACACACACACACACACACACACACACACACACACACCATAGACACACACACACACACCAGAGACACACCAGAGACACACACACACACACACACACACACACACACACACACACCAGAGACACACACACACACACCATAGACACACACACACACACACCAGAGACGCACACACATATATACACACACAGACACAAATACACCCACACACACATACACAACACACCAGAGACGCACACACACATACCAGCCAGACATTGCAAAGGAAGGAGCTGTAGTCATGTCTTATTCTACCAAATATAATGTCTTTGTAGGTGAACGTTAATGTATAGTAGACATAGTTCAACCAGGTTGCTTTAGATGTATTTCTATACTGTATGTGTGAAGCTATATTATGGTACAGCTCATGAAGAGGCTAAATAGAACTGTATTTGTTTGGACTGAAATACACAGGGCTCAGTATGATATGGACTATTTACTGAAATACACAGTGCTCAGTATGATATGGACTATTTACTGAAATACACAGGGATCAGTATGATATGGACTATTTACTGAAATACACAGGGCTCAGTATGATATGGACTATTTACTGAAATACACAGGGATCAGTATGATATGGACTATTTACTGAAATACACAGGGCTCAGTATGATATGGACTATTTACTGAAATACACAGGGATCAGTATGATATGGACTATTTACTGAAATACACAGGGATCAGATTTTTTTACCTTTAATTTACTAGGCAAGTCAGTTAAGAACAAATTCTTATTTTCAATGACAGCCTAGGAACAGTGGGTTAACTGCCTTGTTCAGGGGCAGAACGACAGATTTTTTTACCTTGTCAGCTCGGGGATTCGATCCAGCAACCTTTCGGTTATGGGCCCAACACTCTAACCACTGGGCTACCTGCCGCCCCTAGTATGATATGGTCTGTTTACTGAAATACACAGGGCTCAGTATGATATAGTCTGTTTACTGAAATACACAGGGCTCAGTATGATATGGACTATTTACTGAAATACACAGGGCTCAGTATGATATGGTCTGTTTACTGAAATACATAGGGCTCATTATGATATGGTCTGTTTACTGAAATACACAGGGCTCAGTATGATATGGTCTGTTTGCTGAAATACACAGGGATCAGTATGATATGGTATGTTTACTGAAATACACAGGGCTCATTATGATATGGTCTGTTTGCTGAAATACACAGGGCTCAGTATGATATGGTCTGTTTGCTGAAATACACAGGGATCAGTATGATATGTTCTGTTTGCTGAAATACACAGGGCTCAGTATGATATGGTCTGTTTACTGAAATACACAGGGCTCAGTATGATATGGCCTGTTTACTGAATAACACAGGGCTCAGTATGATATGGTCTTCATTCTAAGAAGACCAGAGGAATCAATTTTTATCTGTGTGGTGGTACAGTACAGCACAGTAGATTAGTGAGTGTGGTTCCGTCTGTGTTCTGGCGTTAGACTGTGTGTCTGGAGTGGGCCAATATCACCCAGCCAGTATAGTCTCAGTTCTCACTCAGCCAGTATTGTCTCAGCTCTCACTCAGCCAGTATAGTCACAGCTCTCACTCAGCCAGTATAGTCTCAGTTCTCACTCAGCCAGTATTGTGTCAACTCTCACTCAGCCAGTATAGTCTCAGTTCTCACTCAGCCAGTATTGAAGTATTAAGACAGATCCTGGATGTTGCTAGTAAGCACTCCTGAATTATTGAACATTATTATTCCCATTCCCTTAACAGACCTGTTGGATGATGATCCATGGGGAGAGAAACAGTCTAGTACAGTACAACACACCTGATCCAGTGCACTAGTGTTAGGGCAGGGGTTGTAGAGGGAGGCAATGGAGTGGCCTTGTTGGTCAGAAGATGTTGAAGCTTTTTTTCATCAAGTCCTATAGCCTGTAAATACAGAGGACAGAGGTGAGGACTTACACATCTACCATGTATTTAATTATTACATATTTTTCCTTTTTAATCATTTTGCAGACACTCTTATCCAGAGCGACTTACATTAGTGAGTGTATACATTTTCGTTCTGGTCCCCCGTGGGAATCGAACCCACCACCCTGGCTTTGCAAGCGTCATACTCTACCAACCTTGAGAGGCTAGGGAACTTGAAGAACATATCTCTCATCATCAACACTCTCCTGGATTAAAAAGTATTTTATTCAACCAAACTTATATCATAATTGACTGTACAAGGTGAGACAGCCCAATTTATCAGCTTTTTAAAACTATAACAAGCTATTGTAAATGCATTTATAACAGATGTAATTAATTTGAAAACCGATTTTTCCCATCTCATACCACGTTTCAATACTTTTTCTATGGACTTGAAATAATGAACGTTTGCATCCTTGAGTTTGATTAATTTGCATTGTGGGAAAATATATTCATGTATAAGATATTTTCACATAGATTGCTTTTTTTTTGGACATTTCATTTATGTATTTTCTACATTGTTCTTCTTCATCAAAAATAGGGTTGCTTTTAAAAAACATTTTATTATACTTTATTTATACTTTCACAAAGTGGCCTATCAACCATTTAGGGTTAATTAATTATGTCTCCTCAAGCATTTCATTTTCATAGGATCATGATAATTTATGTGTGGGTTGCAAAAGACTTTCAGGTTTTGGGGCACTCAGTTTTGGAATAATGCTTTTTTTTTGTTAGGATGAGAGATGTAAAGAGGGGAGCAATGGAACAGCTGACTATGGAGGTGGAATAGGGGTATTTGGAGCTTGGGTGACAGGGTTAGGGTTCATCTCGGGGTGGGGTGGGGTGACAGGGTTAGCGGCTCATGGTGTGGCAGGTCAGGTGCTGGGTTGAGGGTCGGAGTGTGAAGGTCATTTTAACTAGTTGTGCTTGAAACAGAAAGTGACTTCAGGTCTGTGGTTGATGGATGATTGGCGTGGGAGGCTTTCTTCTACTGGAGTAGCTTTCATATTATCTTACGTATGGATCTGTGCGTGGTATTGCTTTTCTGTTTATCCATATTATGCGGTATACAAGTGTGTGTTGGCAGTTTTAGGTCAATGCAGGTCTCTGCTACATAAGTTCCTAAGTGTTTTTCTCTCTCTCTCTCTCTCTCTCTCTCTCTCTCTCTCTCTCTCTCTCTCTCTCTCTCTCTCTCTCTCTCTCTCTCTCTCTCTCTCTCTCTCTCTCTCTCTCTCTCTCTCTCTCTCTCTCTCTCTCTCTCTCTCTCTCTGTGCAGGTATTTGTTCTGGTGGTGTGGAACTTTGAACTCTACATGATTCCTCTGGTTCTGCTGCTGCCGCTGGCCTGGAACTATATACTCATCGCTTCGGGGAAGGATACCAGGCAAGATGTGGTGAGTGTCCCTGTCATGTATCCCTACACCGTTCTAATTGTCTCGTTCTAGGCCATACAGCGAGCGCTTACATTTCACACACATTTCTGTCAATCATTTATTTTATCTAATTTCAATAGATATGGATTTAATCTGAAATATATTGACACATTTACTATCGAAAATAGATACAAAAACCCCATAAAATATAAAAGATACAATGTGTTATTAGACAACATTATTGTAAACTTGGAGGTAGCAGGAAGGGACTAGGGAGTAGGCTTATTTCATTGGCACCTTCCCTCTGGATATAGTAAAGAAACATTTAAGAATTAAAAGAATCCCAAAGTTAATACAACCAAGAAAATTCTGTCTATTGCGTTTCTAAATGAGAAATGCCATGTGCCTTGAACTTAGAAGAATCACTCTCAAATTCTTCCTTTGCATTTGGAGGAAAAGAGAGGACATAATAGCTTGTCACCTTGAGCAATGCTATGCCACTTACCTATTTGTATATTTATTGAATTCATGTATTTTTTATATCTTATTCCAATTAAGCAGTGTCAAAGCAATGCCACGGAGAAGTGGACATATTTTAATCATTGCTGAGGTGCAGCTGGAGAGTTTCGAGAGAGTGGTGCGAGCGTGAACATTGAAGT
>CM042401.1:30467859-30475359 GCA_023634145.1 Thymallus thymallus
GGCAAATATATATTTTTTTTTTTGATGCATGCCAGCAAAGCCACTACACAATACTAAACTATACATTAATTGCACTATAACAGTGACAAACGGCTATAGGCTACATTGCACCACCAAGTCAGAACAGTGGGCTAAGTTATGAGGAGGAAAGGGACCAAATTATTAGGATGAGGCAGATGGGCAACTATCAGCTTACTACACAACATGCACTTAGTATTACTTTCTTAGCTACAGTATAGATATCTTCCTGGCATATTAAATAATTTATGCAGCAGCATACAATACATTTTTGGAGTTGTGCTGTAATCACTTGAACAGGAAGGTGGCACAGCGGTCCTTGTGGGCAAATTTTGTCATGAAACTTTGTCATCAAAGTCTGGTATTCTCTGGATTTATGGTGCTTTCAAGACAACTGGGAACGCTGACAAAAACATGGTTGAATCATGACGCCAGTGATTTTCAGGTCGGAGCTCTAGAAAGAGGTGTTCCCGACTCGGAATTCCGAGTTGGATGACCATTCAACATGTATTTTCACAGTCAGAGCTAATTTTTTTCAGAGTTCACAGTTGTCTTAAACTCACTGAAGTCTGAGATTTCCGAGTTTCCAGTTGTTTTGAATGCGGTAGAAGTCATGCTGGATTGACAGCATGACCAATGTCCATTGAATGTTTATCCTTTTAAGCCTGGAAAAGAGACCCTTCAACCCAGACTTGGACCACACACCCACTCCATTGGATAGCATGCTAGTGATTGCTTTGCAACGCTTGCAGTTAGCCACTAGTTCCTTCCAAACCACTCATTGTTGAATTTGCGATTTCCAACTTGTTGTGTAATGTTAATGTCCAGTGGCCGATGAGCACAGATACGTTTTATCTATAATTTCTCTTCATATGACAAGGATTGAAAAGGATTTGCCAGTAGATTGTCGAATGTGATTCATGCTGGTGACTGCTTGTCTAGCTTGCTAGCTAAGATTTTGAAAGTATGATGTTGACATGATCAGTCCTATCAAATCTACGGTAGATATAACGTGATTTGACGTCATTTTATCTGTGGCCAATGGAAGGACACTTCTAATGTAACTCTATGGCAGCACCCAAGGGGCTTGACTTTTCTAGCTTTCCCCTTAGATTTTGTGGTGATGTAGTGTCCCCATGAGTGACAGAACACTGAGCCAATCACGGCACAAATATAGAACATTGCCAACCCCTATGCTTGGTATTTTCCGCTGGCTGCCCCACCACCACAGAAAGCACTGAACTAGGCACACCTGCATTTTGGAGCTGCCTTACTCAAGAAAGCAAAAAAAGAGACCATGTTTGTATGCGGTTAATTAACTCAATGATACATTTTACATTGTTTGCAAACTGATATGTAACACGTATTAATGCCAAAATAACATGCAAAACAGGCAACAAAAAAAAAAGCCCCTCTCTACCACACACCATCCCTCTCCAAGACACAATGATACAAACAAAGTCTATCCCAGTCTTGTTTGAACAAAACTCAGAGGTAGGTTCTCGTTGTATTGGTCTGACTGACTCAATGCTGATATGTGTATGCCAACACAGTGGAAATGGAAGTGAGTGCATATTCTGTGTATCTCTGTTGAATGTTGTCATGATAATGATTGGCACATGGACTGGTTTGTGTGATCAAGAATACCAGCCTGCCTCAACCCTCCCCGCCCCCTGCTGGGTGAGCCAGGGCTGAGTCAGTACAGACAGAAGACCCCCCTGTGAGGGCCAGTGCTCTGACAGCTTGTGAAGGGTATGGGTCAGATAGGCCCTGCCTGCCTACAGTCCTTATCAGTCTTCCAGCCCCCCCCCCCCCCCCCTGATCGCCCCTCTTCTCCAGAGCCAAAACCAACACACCACACATACACACAAACACACACACGCACACGCATGCACACACCCACAGCATACCAAGCAGGGCTTGGAGAGGGGCAGGCCCCAGCAGCTGGAGAGGTTAAAACCCTCTCACATATCAAAGAGGAAAACCAGGAGGAGGAGAGGGGGAAGAGAGAGAGAAAAAAGGAGAGTATATCTTCATGTTCGGCGGGATGTCTGTCTTGGCGTCAATTCCCCTAGCGGCTGTCATTCGAAAGGTTAGGAGAAAGAGAGCAGAGATAGTGGATTTTCTTCAGCCAGTTTGACGGTAGGGGGGAGAGAGGAGGTTGGTGGTGGTGGGGGTCAAGGGTGGGGGGCGAGAGAGATGGTGGTGGGGGGGGGGGAGGAGAGGGGGTTGGTGGTGGTGGAGGTTGTTTGTGGAGGAGGGTGAGAGGGGGTTGGTGAGGGTGGTGGTGGGGGTCAGGGGTGGGAGGGGGACGGCGTTTGCATGGCAGAAAGGACATCACCGAGCTGGGGTGAAGAGGATGCCAGCGGTAGCACAGAGAGTCAAATGGTCATGTCTATCTTGTCTTGTGTGTGTGTGTGTGTGTGTGTGTGTGTGTGTGTGTGTGTGTGTGTGTGTGTGTGTGTGTGTGTGTGTGTGTGTGTGTGTGTGTGTGTGTGTGTGTGTGTGTGTGTGTGTGTGTGTGTGTGTGTGTGTGTGTGTGTGTGTGTGTGTGTGTGTGTGTGTGTGTGTGTGTGTGTGTGTGTGTGTGTGTGTGTGTGTGTGTGTGTGTGTGTGTGTGTGTTTTTGGGCTCCCAAGTGGCACAGTGATCTAAGACACTCAATCTCAGTGCTAGAGGCGTCACTACAGACAACCTGGTTCGAATCCAGACTGTATCACAACCGGCCGTGATTGGGAGTCCCATAGGGCGGCGTCGTCTGAGTTTGGCCGGTGTAGGCCGTTATTGTAAATAAGAATTAGTTCTTAACTGACTTGTTTAGTTAAATTAAGGTAAAAAAAAAATGTGTTTGTGCTTGTGTGTGTGTAGTCCGGCGTAACACACATCTACTGTAGTGTTCCTATTTGCTCTCCTCCCCCCAGCCAGCAGGCCTAGTAAAAGTCTCCTGTAGTTTCCTACTGTACATCCATATCTCTGCCTGCTCCCTGTTCCTTTAGGGCACACAGGTGTCAGGATGTGAGGCCTACTGGGGCTTAATGACTGAACAGAGGAAATGGCTTGCCATGGCCCTAACCCCATAGGCTGGTTTTAAACAAGCCAGACACACATAAACCCTGCAGGACTCTTGCCCTCCAGAGCCTGTGTTCACGAGCACCACTCCACACTAAATGGAGTTTCACCTAGCTCTTTATTTGACATATTTCACCTGAATATCTAAACTTTATTTAGATGTTTCGCCTAGCTCTGTAATTGACATATTTCACCTGAATATTTCTATATTTTCATGTACCCTCTGTAACCTGCGATTATAACCTGTGATTTTAACCTGTGATTATAATCTGTGATTATAACCTGTGATTTTAACCTGTGATTATAATATGTGATTATAACCTGTGATTTTAACCTGTGATTATAATCTGTGATTATAACCTGTGCCGTTCAGAAGATTTCAACGCTTTGACTATGTTAATTTCCCCTTTGGTAAATTGTTGGATTGAAGCGGCGTCGCAGGCTGTGTGAGCGTTCCACGATCCTGTCATCACTGAGTCTCTGAAGCATCGCGTTGTAATGATAGTAATTCAAACGATGAGATAAGGGGATAAACAGCTGAATGATACGATAAACAAACAGTCTTCGTCATTACAGAATGGGGAGACGCAGGGTCTGGTAATTGATGTCTTCCGGAGACGCAGGGTTTTGCTGTGGCAATCTTCAGGGCTGATGAGATGACATGTCTTTCCTTCAGGGCTGATGAGATGACATGTCTTTCCTTCAGGGCTGATATGATGACATGTATTTCCTTTTATTTATACATTTCATACACAAGGCTGTTCTCTTTACCATCATTCCCTCTGTCTCTGTGGGCCGTGCCTATCTGTAGTTGATATTCTGTCTGTTTTAGATAGCATGGGGCATACAGTATGTTAGTGTGCTGTATACTGTAGTAAAGGCTGTGTTTGGAGAAATCCATGATCCCTATTGAGTGATTTTTTTGTGGTTGCTCATTCTAACATGTTGTGTTGTGGTCAGTAATATTTATCATGTATGATATTATAAATACCTCACATGCGAATCGTAATAAGACTAAGCAATTAGCCTATTCAAATGTCCATAAAGATATTTAACAATATGCGGGAGACTATAGTTGAGTTACCGTAATAGGCAATGAAGAAGTTCTAAATACAAGTGTATTTAATTACTTTGTAAAACAAATGGATTCACATACAAGGAATAAAGCTTAAGTCAAAAAGCATGAACAAGCATTACACTTGATAGAGGCGTCACTACAGACACCCTGGTTCGATTCCAGGCTGTATCACAACCGGCCGTGATTGGGAGTCCCATAGGATGGCGTATAATTGGCCCAGTGTCGTCCGAGTTTGGCCGGTGTAGGCCATCATTGTAAATAAGAATTTGTTCTTAACTGACTTGCCTAGTTAAAAAAGGTTAAATAAATAAAAGAAAAAGAAAAGGCATTATTCTAAGCATGGTCAGAGAGAGAAATCATAGCCTGAAAGGCCGTGCCCCAAAAGTCCATGGGGTAGAGAGACAAAGAGAGAAGATTTCACAACACAAGGTCAGGAACAAATAACAGAAAGAACAATTAATCTAAGACCTTTTTATAAATATCTGAGTTGTTTGGATTCAAAAGATGAGTTGTTGACCAATAGTATTACTGTAAAGTTAACCGGCAATCAGATATTGGTAGCCTAGCGGTTAGAGCGCTGGGCCAGTAACCGAAAGGTCACTGGTTCGAATAACCAAGGTGAAAAAACCTGTTGCTTTGTCCTTGAGCAAGGCACTTTACCTTAATTTGCTCCAGTGGCTGACCCTGTAGGTAGGCTGTCATTGTAAATAAGAATTTCCAGGGCAAGGAAACCTCTCGAGCCAGCTAGGGCGTGGAAGCCCGACGAGCCAGCTGAGACACCCCCGGTTCCATCGGCGGTGGCCCCCGGACCCGACGTCACCACCAACCGAAAAGACCGCACTCCCCGATGCTTCATTTAGTGGCTTTAGCATTCTGTAAGAACCAACGCTGGAGTAGAGAAGCAGGTACGGGGAGTGAACATTTAACATTTTGCACAGACATGAAACAGGACAGGAACAGCATCAGAACCGGGTAACATAACGACGTACGACAATTTAATGCTGAAGCGGGGAACAGAGCTGGGGAACAGACAGATACAGGGGAGGTAATAACTCAGGAGATTGAGTCCAGGTGAGTCCAATGAATCACTGATGCGCATCACGAGGGAAGCAGGTGTGCGTAATGATGGTGGCAGGAGTGCGTAGTGCTGGGCAAAAGCTATTGTTTTGTGAAGAAATTATTTTAGGATTTCTCCAACTTGTTTGCGGAGGCAGGGCGGGGGTAGGGTAGGGGCAGAGCCGGGCGGCCCCTACGCTCACTACGCAAGTTGCGTAGGGCCCCGCAAATTACCAAAGGGCCCCACCACCGCCTCGTGTCAAAGCGGGTGTCAATGTTTACAACTTCGATGAGAGGATGAAGCGGAACTATCCTTCTGGTCACGAAAAGAGAAAAATTGCGGGAACAGCAATCAGGTGAACTTCTCTCCTCTCCAAGTCTGATGTCAGCAAATAACAGTAACGTTAAGTTGATGTGCTAGCATGCAGTGCATCTCTCTCTAGTCTGTCTGTCTTGCTAAACTAGCTGGGCAGTGCATCTCTTGATCTGTCTGTGTCTTGCTTGCTTGCCAGCCACTTCCAGGGGGGCTGTGTTCTGTGACTTTGTGCCTGACAAAAGTGAGAGTGAAATACAACAATTTATTCCGTTTGATTAACACCAACAGGCAACGGTGTTTATAAACTGCACCTTGGAAAAGATAATCGTGTCGCGTGTGCACGAAATGATGCTTGCGCTTTCCAGCACCAACCTCTGTGGGGACCAGTCCAGACAGTATATGGGTGTGATGGCACTGCTCATAGGCGAACATAATTTTAAAACAAGACAATGATTATCTAGTCTCTCAGTCAAGGTTTACTTACAACTCTGGACTAATGCAAGATGGAAAGCAATGGATTGACATTGACTATTGATTTATATATTGAATTTAAAATGTTGATTAGCTGGGCATACTGGGCAATATGGATGCACATCTCTCAGTAAATAATAACCAACAAGTATTCAGCCAAGCCATAGTATGAATAGTATTTTATATTTGAATATGTACAAAAGGGAGCCAGTTTGAATGGGCCTGATGCAGCTGATAAAATTAATAATAGTATTGTTATTTATAATTTACAGGTGCTATGCTTAAGTTTGTCAGTAGAGGAGATGCTGGATCATCAGCAAGTACATGCACAGACTCAATTGATCCACATCCAGCCTCAGCCAGTACTAACACAGACCCAGTACAGGCGGCCTCAGCAAATACTAACACAGACCCAGTACTGACAGCTTCAGCAAGTACTAACACAGACCCAGTACAGCTGGCTTCAGAAAATACAAACACAGACCCAATACAGCCGTCTTCAGCAAGTACTAACACAGACCAGTTGAAGTACAGGCAGCCCTCAGCCAGTACTAGCACAACCAGAGGTGTACAGCCAGCATCAGACACAAGCAGCTCAGACCCTAATAGAACAGTTGCTGATCCACCAAATGACCCAGCAGATTGGCCCTCAGTCTTAACAGACTTTATGAGGACTGAGTTAGTGCGCAGAGGTCCATTCAAACCAGGACTGGATTTTTCTTACCCTAAAGACAAGTCTAGAAGAGGTTTCCATTCAGGCTTATTACAGAGACAGCTGTCAAATGGTGAAAAGATTACCAGGAGCTGGCTTTCATACTCAATCAAAAACAACGCTGTGTATTGTTTTTGCTGTGAGCTCTTTTCTACAAAAGACTACAAAATAATAAAGGAAGGTGTGAATGACTGGTCAAATATCAATGCCATTCTGAAACACCATGAGGGTAGTCCTGAACACACAAACAATATGATTAAGTGGAGAGAACTTGATCTGCGCCTAACTCAGGGACAGACTCTTGACTAGATACAAATGACAATTTTGCAGGCTGAAAGAAAGAGATGGTGGGATGTACTTACACGTTTGATAAGAATATGGCTGAACGAAACCTAGCATTCAGGGGTTCATCAGACAAACTCTTCCAACCAGATAATGGAAACTTCCTAAAAGAGGTTGAATTACTGGCCGAATTTGACCCCGTTATGGAGAATCATCTCAGCAAAGTTAAAGATGGGGAGACACATGCTCATTACCTTGGGAAGCGCACACAGGATGAGCTGATACAGACTGTAGTGACAAGACTCTGGAAGCAATAGTGACTCAAGTAAGAGACTCAAAGTACTTCTCCATTATCTTGGACTGTACACCTGACATTAGTCCCCAGGAGCTTTAAAGGGAAAGCCAGAGATCAAGGAGCACTTCCTCGGTTTTGTGAATGTTGAGGTTACAACAGGCTTGAATCTGTCCACTGTCATCTTAGTTAAGCTGAACGAGCTGA